>CM067217.1:39390589-39930588 GCA_034190945.1 Octodonta nipae | reverse complement strand
CAAGTGAAAGTGAAAATATTTTGTGAGGTACATTGTTGAGTTGTAGTTCGCAACTTCACTGTTCAAATTGGCATTGACTTCATAAAAAGTATTTAATTGTAACAAAATATTATTTCATGCTTTTTAGTTAATTTTCTTTTGAAGTCGGTTTTTGTTTTTTTAAAAATGTATTTATTTTACAATTTTCAGTGATGTGGCTTAATTTTATGTAGTTTTCAAATCTAATTAACTTCTTCCATATCACCTAACATAAGGTGTTTTACTGTCATGTATTAGCTTTACCAATAGAATACCTTGTTTTGTAGATATGTATATGTATTAAGAATTTTTTTTTCTAGGACTTTAACTTAGGTGGATCCGCTATGTTGTAGACGATTAGAGTATCATCATTCTTTATGTTTGTTAATTATACTGACATTAATTTAATAGTCTCCCCTCCGCGGAATCTTATTATAAATCGTTATACATTTTTAATTGATATAACATAATACTAGGATGTTGTTTTTAGTTATCATTTACTTTGGCTGATAGTAATTTGAGTTGTTGTTAAAAATAAAGGTACTTAACTTAAACAAAATTTATATTCTTTATTAAACCTATAACACAATTTGGAAAAGTGACATGAAGATCAATTATATAGTTTTTAGTGATATGGCATAATTAGATGTTTTTTTAATATAATTCTTGTTACCCCTGTTTGATAAGATTTTTATATATTATGAAAAGTGATTTCATTTTACTTTTAAGCCGACAAATTTCCTACAAAGTTATAAAAGTAACATAATGAGTACGGTATATATTTTCTGACCATGCAGATTTTTTTATGAAGAATAATTTTTCCGTTTGAATTCAACTTATGAAAACACACTGTATATAGAAATCAACAGAGGACCTCTACCTTGAAGTTGATTAATTGACATTTCTTTGGATTTATTTCCAGTTAACTTTCAATTTACTACAATTTTTAATAATATGTGACAATTGGATGCAGTTTTCCATTCTAATAAACTTGGCTTGATTACAATTTGAGATGTTATAAAAAAACAAAGCCCACTTCTAAACAAAATTGATTAATTCTTTGAAATCTATTATATAGTTGGGAAAAATTAAAGAAATACTTATTATACAATTTTTAGTGCAATAGCATAGGTAGTTCCATTTTTAAATTATAAGTACCAAGCTCCACTCGTAAATTCAATGTTTCATCAATCTTATATAATCCTATTTTCTTAATTTTTTAAATACATGGTGTTACTACAATTCTTCCCCCCCCCCTATATTTCCACCACCCTATATACCTATATATGCAACTGCATGTGGGAAACCCATTAAAACATTTGTGTCATACATTTTTTAATCACCGTGTATAACTGCTATTCTACTCAATTCCATATTCTAATCATCCTGTATATGCCACTCTAAACACACTTATGTTTCTAAAATCTTTTAACCTTCCTCTGTAACTATAATTCTACGTCGCCCTATATTGTATAACTATAATTCCTGTCCACCGTATATATAAAACTTTTTATAGGCTCTCAAATATAATATTTTGTGCTAACACGTTTTAAGTCACACTGTATAACTATAATTTCACACCACAATGTTTTAACTGCCCTGTATGTGCATTTGCTTATGGCCTTCTATTATCATATTTTTTTGAACCACCATATGCATTGTTATATATAATTCCAGTAGATCCTATATTGCAACTGCCCTGTAATTGTAACTGCTAATGAGTTATCCTACAGCTGTAACATTCTATTAATATTTATTTAACCATCCTTATTTATTTCTTCTTGCTTATTTCTAACCATCCTGTATGCTATAATTACATTCGACGCTATATATTAATAACTACCCTATATAATTATATTTTTATACTACAAATTTATATTTATATGCGTGAAATTAAAATCCAAATTCATAAGATTTTACTTATCCAAATATCGCCTGCCTTGGCAATTTTATCACTTTGAAAACTTGAAATCTCCAGGAGTAAAAATATAATGCTAGGAAAATTTGATGATTACAAGAGCAGTTTCACTCTCAAATCACCCTGTATTGAAAGAATTTTTACAAGACGAATCTCACTCTTACGTAGGTTACCAAATCACCCTGTATTGAACACCTTTAAATTACAAAGCAGCTATCTTGATTGTCGCAAACTATCAATAATTTAAATTATTTAATTTCTCTGCAAAGGAAAATTTCATCGAAATCGTTATAGCGGTTTTTCCAGAACTCAATTACATATATACATACTTATATATAAACCTTGTTCATATTATAGTACCTATTAGATTACTTCTATTTGATAACAATTTTACATCTTAACAAAAATGAAGATACTTTAATTTTTAATCAAAAGTCCTCTTTGAAGACAAACCTTGTCTACAGTTAATAAAAAAATTACATGGAATGATTACTGTTTATTATTATTACCAGGTAAAAAATCTGTTTGTGAAGAATAACTTTTTTCTCTTAAAATTATGTATAAAAGATCTTATTTATAATTTACCCCAAGTTCTAAATAGTTAATACCAGTAACTCCATCAAAGCTTATAATACCGGCGACTCCACTAAGACATAGAATATAAGAAAATAGGTAAAAAGTTTTTCCCCATTCTATAAAAAACGATACAAGCTATGTTATTTGCAAAAATTTCTGACCACTTTGAGATATCACGGAACTAATTCAATGTCTTTTCAATTTGTCCCACGTTCCGAATAATTTATTTTTTTAAATTTTAATAATACCGGCTTCTCCACCAAGGCATAGAGTATATGAGAATAGGTAAAAATAGTTTTTTGAATATGTGTTTCAATGATCATTTATCAATCAAGCATCAGCTGCTAGTCATTATTATAAATTCTAATCTGTAATAAAAAATGTATATATGTTGAAGTTCCTATAAAAATCTTCTGTATCAAAACAGATGTAAAAAGATGGTATTTAATTATAATGCTCACTCAGGTCCCACAGTGGCACATAAAACATTGCCAGTATGGCATGCTTGCATCAGAAATAAGCATGTTAAAGGTTTAAAAACAAGCAGTCTCTAAATTTTGTCCACATAGTTTGAAAAAGAAATGTCAATATAGTTTTTCTGAAGTATTTTTATGTATCTGAAAACATTGTGCATGATTAATGAAACAAGATTGCTGTTAGTTTACTATAATTAATCTCAGGATAATTCCCCAGAATCAAAAAATTACTCGGCTCATAACCTGAATGTGCACTCATGTTAATTCAAATAAAATGTCTTAATATGTCTCAAATTAATTAAGATTAGTAATTGTTGGATAATACTGTGTGTTCAACTGTAATTGGGTTTCTAAATATTTACAAACGTTCACCTCTCTCACTGCAATTAATGTAATTTCAAAGGTTTTTTGTGCAGGAAATTAATTATTTACATGAAGAAGTCCTTATTATCCACTACCTATCTGTGAAAGCCCCTTTGAATCATGTTGAGTGATTTCAAAAAGCATCCTAGTCAAACATTAACTTAGATAAAATCACTTATTTTGAAATCCCATGCAATACTTCAATTTATTGATATGTAGAAGATATTCTAAAACAAGTTTTAAACTATTTGAAACCATATTTTAAATGAAACACACACTTTCAAGGAATGAAATAGTAAGCTAGTCCAACATAACTTTAAAGGTGAAATGCATTAATATTCCAAATATTGACATCAAAATATACCTGTACAGATTTATTTCCTTGGACTTCTATAATCTTGAAATTATTTGATCACACAACGATTTGTTCAAGTAATTGGGATAGCCAATTCAATTGTATCAAAATTTTGTAAGGTTAAATAAATTGAAGATTATGGAAGTCTGAATTCTGAGGGTTTGCTTTGACATTCAAGGTTAAGGTAATTTTCTTAAATAGGGACTGTTACTTCTAATCCCGAAAGGAGCCGAAAATTTGAAGTCTCGACTTGATTTTGACTTTTTGAACTTAAGTAATTCGTAATTTTTCTAATGTTAGATTCAAGTTGTAATAGATTGTTAACATACGCTTCCGCGACATTCTTTTACAACAACTGAGCAAAAGAAAAGAATCGTGGTAATAAACTGCAGAAATTAAAAAACGGTAATTCAAAAAGACTACATGGACTAGAAAAAACCAAACAGAATACTAAAGAAATGAGAAAAGCGGGACTGCAGCATTGAATAAGTCTTAGTCAGCACTCTTAAAGTACTGAAATTAGCCAATATCCAAAACCCGTATGGAGTCACACATCACACATTGGAATTGAGTTCAAAAATTAAACTTATAGTAGCTGTAGATATGTACAGCAAGTTGGAGAGACATTACATCAAAGCTTAATTCAACCTAATTTAAACCAAAAATTGAGCCTTATACCAAATGTATGCATGTAGAGGCTCTGGGTCAGTATGACCTTATTGACTACGGAAGTATTAGTAAATTAACTAACTAAGAATATAGATATGATGAGGCAATACCTCAAGTAGTTTCTAAATGATTGAGGAGGTAAATGATTAATGGTACACACAAAATGGACTGGAATAAGAAAAAAATACTACTTAAAGAAGAACATACCAAAAAAAGAAAAACCAAAGAAAGTGTCTGCATGTTGGTGAATAATGGAGAAATCGGGACACCCTCTGTAGAGATACCGGTTGCATGGCAACAACTTCTGACGAATGAACATCAAAAAGGAAACTTCAAAGTCAATTAATCAGTCAATTGACATTACCAAAAAGTCAAGCGAATATAGTACAAAACATTCAAGCAAACATTGTTCGACAACGATTCCTGATAAGGAATCGAAACGTCACAAAAAAAAAGAGAAGTAAAACACAAAATACACAACATATTGTACTGGAATACTAGTTGACAAATCTGTAGACCTACTTTCTCAGTTTATCCTGCGGGATAGTTTTTTCTATAAGAGGGCAACTAGTGTTCCGGGCAGTTTCCACACACTGCCCTTAGATACTACACCTTGATATTCAAGTACTTAACTTATCTGTATTTTTAAGAAACCATTACGAGGAGAGAAAATCCCAGATGAACATTCAAAATAAGGTAATACCTCATTTGGTAAAAAAACTTTTGTGCAAAAATATTACTGAAATGTTGCTTATTCACAATTTGATGTGTTTTCTGTTATGAATGTATTTGTAATTTAGTATAATGTTTGTGCAGCCCAATGGTTCAGAGGATTCCAACAAAATTTTGTTTATATCTTTCAATACGTTTTGGCATTCGTTTGCTTCGACATATTCTCTCGCTTTTGAAGATTTTTGTGAAATTCATATCTGAGTCGTTCTGCTATTCATTATTTTTTTCCGTTTTCTAATTTAGTGTATTTTGAAACTACTGAGACTGCCACCATAGCACTGCTTTCTGTCCAAAAAATAATAAGTAAAATAAGGGTCTAATTGAAAAAGTACTTCTTTAAACCATAGCAAAGATTGTTGTGCGAATCATCCCTGACATTGTTGCAAATAGTGAGTTGAGACTAACCGCAAAATGGCGCTGACGCATTTTTAGGCTCTGCCCGAACCTCACATCATTGGCATTCCTTTCGTCTTGGAAATTGGCCTTAATCGGTAAATCAAGGATAATACATAAAGGACGGGCCCAACACACGGTGAAACGTCACAAGGTCTTATTCAAAAATGTTTAACATTGATCAATCCTTTGTAAACTATCCTTGCGGGTAAATAACGTTATTTTGGCGCGATTTTTAAAATATTTAGGTCAGGAGTAATATTTAATAGTTGTATGTATTTTTAAACTGATTTTCCTATGTATGTAAACTTATAGATTTCTAAGTTACTTTGATTATGATTCATTTACATATTTAATAGATTACTAGAACTGAGCTACTTTGATGTACTCATTTTTGGAGGGGTCATACCAGGGAGACTATGTCAATGAAATTTATTTATTAGTTTTATAATTTGAAATAGTCACATTTTTTTGCTAGGTTCATAGAGTTTCCAATTGGCAAGGAAAAAACAAATAAGAAAAACTTAAATATATGCATTTTATTTCCATAATTAAAAAATTCATATGTTTTAGGGCAAGTAAGTGAAGACCAATTAGATGTTTGGTGTAAAGAGATTGATGAAGAAGAATTTAAAAAAGAGCAAGAAGCTCAAGCTCATGCTCAATACCTAAAAGAAAGGGAACAACGTAAGCAGGAAATTGAACGAGCTTGGAGGCCAAACAAATTACCTGTAGTTACAGGTCAAAAACGTAAAAATTCAGACAGTTTAGATAATTTATTGGATTCTGAACAACTCGAAGAAATTCAACAACAACAGCAAATACATCAGCAACAAATGCATCAACAACAACTTCAACAACATCAGCAATTGCAAATGCAACAAAATCAACAATCCCAAGAACTTTCAAAACCTGCACTTTCACCGTTATTGACCAGTTTGTTAAAATCACCTTCACAAGTCCAGAATACCTCAATTTTGCATACTGCAATTACTAATAGACACATACCAAATACAAATACAAATCCGATGATTACAAGCCTTCTTAGTTCAACTACACCTGTGCCAGTAAGTGTTACTAAATTTTTGTGGCAAACTGTATCATTATTTTGATTTTGCAGTTATTGACTTGTTAAAAATCAAATATATGATGGCTTAATATGGGGGACTTCCAGAAAATCCCATTTTTATTGCTGACATGTATGATGATCTGAAACTAGAACAAGCAGAAAATTGTATTAAGGAAACTTGTAGACATCTGACTTTCTTTTAACTGACTTATATTATTATGTAGAGATCCATTTTTTAAGGATTGAAAAAGTATTTATATATCCTATCAGTCATTAAGTCATGGAACTACCAGTTAAACATTTTGCAAAACCGACTTTATTTTTCAACACATACTTCTATAGCGGTACAATCTTTCCAACATTTTTCTAAGCTTTTGGTGCCTTTCTTATAGAACGATTTGTCTTTTGCCGCAAAAAAGGCTTCAGTTACGGCTATAGCCTCATAATTGGATATTTTTCCTTGGAGCATCTTATTGGGCTTTTCTGATAGACTGCGTCATCCAATTGATCCTGTAACGCCATATTGTACTAACAGTCTAGCGCATCAGAAGAAATTTGATGAGCAAATTCTGTGCCTTGTCAGAAATACAGAAGCCTTCACTTTGACTACTGATTGTTATGACTCCGGCCGCTTTGTCCAGCTTTCGGCCTCTTTTCGCCACTCGGCTGACGCCCTCTTCGCCTTCCGGGTATAGTAATAATAATAAATCCATGTTTCATCTATTCATCTATCCTTGTTTATCATGCATAAACAGCCTTCAAGAAGCGCTCAGAATCATCCATTCGTTGTTGTTTTGGGTCCAGTGTGAGCAAACGAAATATCTGCTTGGAAATATTATTTTCATACTTAAATTTTCATGCACAATTTGTACCTTTTGAGAACCATAGGATGTCAACTATCTCTTGCATCTCTTTACAACTTACAGAGCTCTTTCGAAGTATTCAGCTCTAGCCACTTCAATTGTATGATTGTACGCGTCTTCTCGTAAAAATCGTATACCATCGGCAAATTGTTGTTTTCTATAGATATTTTCCCGGTAATACTGGCTAAGGTTGAATGATTTTTTTCAAAAACAAATTTGGCTTGACTTACCTTGAATATTTCAACAACGACTGAACCGTAAGAATTTTACAGGTGTTTGAAGATTGATATTACCGAACGTAGTTTATTAATATTCCCTCTAGATGTGACTATATGTTTTTAGTCTTTTTTATCTGTTTGTTCAATGTTCAGAATGAATGTTATACTCATACAAAAGAGAGGTGATCAATTAATTCAGTAACTTTTTATCTTTGGAGATAATCTAATTATGTTTGTTTATAATTACTTCACCTTTTTTAATTTAAATTTATTTAGTGGAGAAGTAGTCTCTGGATAATTGGGCGGTTTTACAAATAGTCTATGTGTATTTATCTATAGGTGATAGGTTTAGTATAGTATTTCTTGCAAATCGAGTTACTATGTTACTGTTACAATAAAATTAAAATAATCATTAACCCACATCAAAATAGAATTAAAAAGCTGAAAATAATAAAATCATAACTTTGGGTACATTTAGCTTTATGAATGTAGGTATCTTAAATCTAACAAAAAAAAACAATATCAGGTGCTTATTAGTTACAAATTAATTTCCGACGTATTCAGTATATTTTTAAGTTGGTGCAATTAACTTTAAATTATGCAATTACAGATCTACTCATTCCTTAAACTTGTAATAGGTTTCAGATTGTTAAACAGGATCATGCTCTTAAAATTTGTTATTATTTTAAGTCATTCAGACTTCTAAGTATAAGAGTTAGTGCAAGCAAAACTTAGCAATGTCACGTACAAAATGACCTAGAGAAAAAATTAAAATGTAAGGTTTTATGAATTAGAATTATTATTAGTGCAGTCATTGAAGCATTATGCTTTCTAAATTTTTTACTAGAAATCGATTTACATGTAATTTTGGAATTGGGCTCACTTCAAAAGTGATATTGACTGGAACTCTGCTTTCACCCTGGGGCTGGTTGCCACCTCTTCAAGGTGGTGTAATTTTTTTGCAAAATAACCTCTGTTTCGATAGAAGACATAACTTTAAGCAAAAAATGTTCTATAAAGTTTTTCCAAAAACCAATACTTTTCATATTATTGGCAATTGAAAATTCGGATTTTTTTCATGTTTTTCATTGTTTTTCTGCAAATATCTCCAAAAATATGCATTTTATCGAAAATTTTATAATAAACAAAATTGTAGCAGGTAAAAAACTGAACAAACCGTTTTTTTATAAAGTGTTCTAAGGGCAATAGTAAGCGAGATATTAAAGATGAAAGCCCTTTTTTAATTTGTCTGAAATTTAATCGATGTATTCAATGCCATCTAGCGGCGAGCGGATACATTTTATGCATTCTAATGGAAAAGGATTTTATAGTGCCTAAAATATGCTTTAAAATGAGCACAGTTAAAAGTCTTATGCACGTAAAATGAGTGAGCTTTAATGCAAATAAGAGGAACATCTAATGGTTTTCTTTTAAAATCAATGGGTTTTATAAGTGCCATTTCCACCAAAATTAAAATTAATTGAATTACATCTAGAATTAACTGTAATATAAAGAGTTTGATAGATTGTAGCAGTTTGGCTACTTTAGGACACATATTTTTCAATAAAATCACGATTTAAAGAGAAAAAAAAAATTTAAAAAACGCCTTTTCATAATATCTGAAAAATAATGAAAGATACGTAAAAAAGTATAATGATGAAAAAGGTAGTCTTTTTTTGGCAACAATTTTGGTTTATATTATTTTCCTGTCACATAAAAATTGACCCTTTATACGTTGTGATAGCTTCAAAATTAAAGGAGTTATGGTCCAAAAACTATTCGTATTTTTTTCTACTTAGTAAACTGAAAATTTCGGAGCGTGAATATTTGGAGCAAAGTGAAAGTACACAGTAATATAGACCTAAAACTATTGTCTCATGTATATATTGTTGTTTTTAAGGGTTGAAAAGGGGTTTAATCATCACAAATAAGGTAGGTAACGTAAAACAATATTTTCTCTATATTTAAATCTTTTTAAGTTATATAAAAGTCATTTTATGTGATTTTTTCAATTTAGGGGTCGTTTGCAGGGGTTGTAATGTTTTTAGGGGTTAAAAATGAGTTAATCATGAGGTAATTGTGTTAGTGAATACTTCAGAATGGCACTCCTTTATATTAATCACGTTTTCTAGCTATAAAAAGGCTCAATGTTAACTTTTTCATTAAATGGTTGTTTTTACCCCTTAAAAATAAAAAACGGAATTCGGGTCAATATCACTTTTGAAGTTAAGGTTAAGATAAGCCTAATTCCAAAATTTCATGCAAATCGGTTACTAGTAAAAAATTTAGAAGGTGAAACCCTATTTTTGGCTTCAATGACTGCACTATATCTACTATAGTTAATAACATAATTCAAGATTATATTTAGTTAGTACTAGTCCAAATAATTCTGGAAAACTATATATTGCCAACATCTAAAGCACCAAAAATAAATCAGTTACCTAACATTTTTCAGTTTTAATTTTTTCTCTAGATCATTTTGTACGTGACATTGATAACTTTTGCTTGCACTAACATTACTCTCTTATACTTAGAAGTCTGAATGACTTAAAATAATAACAAGGACATATTTTTTCTAGGTATCACCTGGCATCCAGCAACTGGTCAGTACAGCCATTGGTCAAAACCAGGAGACACAAGAAGTTGTGGAGGAACAAAATGCACCTTTGGGTAATGACATATTAGATGATGCTCATTTGACCAATTTGAAACTAGATGATTTAGCCAATAGTATTCTTGTGCAGGATGGACCTCTTCCAGAAATTAAGAAGGAAGAAGTTGATGATATAATATCAGAAATAATAGAAAACGCTGGTGATATTGTAGATGATCCTGAACAGCACCTACAATTAGATGGTAAGGAAATTTAGCTAAGTTTCAGTTCTAACATTTTATATATAATCTTTTGTGAAACATAATTATATATTAATTTGTAGGAAATGGTGATATTAACATAAACCTCGAATTAAGTGACTTTGACGAAGACGAAATAGGTCAAGAATCACAGTCTCCTGCAAAAGAAGATAATAGAGATGAACAAGTAGAATGTCCAAATAATGTTGAAGACAAAATTTCAGACCAAACACATCAACCATTTCAAGAAGTTCCTCAGGAAATTCCTCAACAACACAGTCAACAACCAGTCGTTGATCCATTTGAATTCCAAGATGAACCTATATGTTTTGAACCATCTACTAAACCATCTGGATCAAGTGTGAAACAGGATCCCCACTATGTTCCACATTATCAGCAGCAACAGTTGCAATTAAATCAGACTGCAGGACATTCGCAACAACAAATTGACGACATTGATGAACTTGTCATTGGAGAAATCGCTGATCTTAAACCTGAAGAAGGTGCAGTGAAAATTGAGGAAGAATCATTAGATGAGTTTAGAGATGCAAAAGACTCAGAGGTAAGCTAGTTAATGCCAAAGGAATACTTTAAATGAGTCCATAATTAACGAAATAAAGAATAAAAAAGGAAAATCTAAATATCGTTTTTTGCTGTATTTACTTTTAATATACAACTGTTTGTTACAGGAAAGATCAGAAGACCCATCCAGAATAGAAAAAACCAGAGGTTCTGTTGAAATTGTTGAAGTGACCCTTACGGAAGACGAAGAATCCGAAAAGGAGTTTAACAAATCACAGATCGAAGATATAGTACACATCAGTAAACAGTCTGTCTCCGATCAAGATAGCCAGATGCAAAGTGCAAGTGTAGAAACAATTGAGGCTGAAGAAGATGAAGACGATATAAAAGTTGAACAAATTGAAGAAGACATGCAAGAAGAAAAATCAAAGACAGAACCATCCGAAGAGGAAACAACAACAACGACCACTTGGACAACGACCACCGAGAGTAAAGAAAGTGCCACGACATCGGAAGAAATCTCCGAAATATCGGAAACGGCAAGCGAGGTGAAAAAAGAGTTGAGCTTAACTCAGGATATTCAGCAAGATAGTTCCGAAACGACTCTGGTACCTTCGGAATTTACCGATGATTTGTACAGTGAAATGAATATTGACGTAAAAATGGACAAAATTACTACTGTGAAAAGAGATTATTCAAGGTCAAAGAAGAAGGAAGAAAAAGGTAAGTAACTTGGGACTTCTTATAAAAATACACATAGATTATATAAATTTATGCTGGGAAAAGCATTTGGCAATACGAGGGTGACAATATATATTGTGAGATACAGGAAAACTACAAGTCTTTTTAGGAAAATAAGTTTATTTCTGTTCAAATTGATCGTCACCTACATGCCCTCAAAAGATGGATGAGCACTTAAGTTTTTCTCTAGTTTAGTCACATCTCAAAATATACAGCATGATGCTCGTACTAATTGTTAGGTTAACATGCCCACATCCACATATGAAATCATTTTTAAAAATGAATTCAAGTTGTTAGAAAAACTTGAAAAACCGAGAATTTACAAGAAATTAATGCATCCTGGAATTATCACCAAGGAATTTCAAAGAGTTGCAGGGAATTTTGACCGTCCAAAATATATCGTTTAATATTTTAAATTCATTTCAATCGTGACATTTGCCTTCAAATATTTCAATTCATATTGCTGCGAACTCCGTGAGTTCAACCAATTTAATTGCACCAAAAATAAATCGTCTTTGTTTCCTCACATCTTCACAACTAAATTTCTCTAACTACTTTTCTTAGACTATCTATCACACTTCGATATCCGCTGTTCCACTACTTCGTCATCTAGTGAAGTCCACTGCTGCTTTACGGACACATATGTATTCACCATCACCAACTAACGGCCATGAATACCTTTTTCAAAAAGGTAGAATATCGAAACTGGACATAACAGAACAAATAATAAAATCGACTTTATTATCAGAGATAGAAAGCAAATAGTCACAGATGTAACCATGTTAAACAAACTCTCAGGAGGCAGTGACCATAGAACGGAGATAGCCAAGATATTACTGAACCTGAAGACGGAACAAAATTAGCAGCAGTAGGAAGTGGACAAACATAGACAATGTTGAAAAATATCTACAAACGATAAAAGAAAATTTGAAAGACGTCAATATAAGTAATCTCAAAGATCTAAATAGAAGCATTGTGGAGAGAATGCCGCTCAAAAGAAGCACTGCTTCAAAAAAAAAAACAAATAAGATAAGCTTTCTATAAATACAAAAATCTGATGAAAGACAGAAGACTAGAAAAACATCCTCAATATAAAGAGGAGATAAGGTAACTGAATCTAACAAAAGCTGACATTAGAACTACAGCAATAAAGGGGTGACAAGAGTTATAGAAGAATATACTTAATTAAAAAATGAGAAAAGACAAACAAGAAGCAGTAGAGAAGAAATATTAAAGTTTGTCAAAGATAATAGAAGAAACGGTTCTAAAGTCGTTGTCAGAAATGAAAAACCAACAATGCACCCTGCGAAGACGTTGTTGTTGACGAAGCCACTAAACTAGGACGAAGTGAATTACTCAAAGCAATAACTAATTCATTGTCATCATGCACAAAAAGGCATCACAAACCTACAGACTGATAAGTCTGCTGACGCACCTACATAAACTGTTCACTGAAATCACCGCACGGCTTACAAATAAACTTAACCTCTATGAGCCAAGAGAACAAGCAGGTTTCCGAGCCGGATTTGGAACAAATGACCATATCCAAGTGTTAAAATCATAAATAGAATAAATTATAAAAATCAACAGGCCCTTAGTACTAACGTTCATCCATTACGAACAGGCATTCGATTCCATAAATTACTGTCAATTATTTAAAGTTCTCACAAACTCTCACATAGACCATGACAACATTTCCATAATGCGACACATATATGAGCAGCCAACAGTAAAAGTATCACTGAGATAATGTATGTTTAATAAGATCGAATTAGTGAATAAGGACATATACATAAAGAGAGAAAAGCTAAACTCGCTCTCGATTGTTCATGTAGTAATCCTGTCCCTCTAGAAGAGGACGGTAATCTTTCATATCATCAATCATGCGTTTATGAAATACTTTTTGCCCGCATTTGATTAGTTCCGATAGATCGTTTTTGTTACAGATGAATAATTTCGAGGGTTCCTTTTCTAGCAATTTTTGAAATTTTAAAATGGTTTTGTCCGTATTATAGAAACTCGTGAAAAGTGAATGTCTAAAAAAGAGGCTAGTAAGACTGTCAGAAGATTAAACAAGAAATGAAAGGAAAATAAAAAGAAAAACTCGACATAAAAAGCCAAACTTTTTGCTGAGAGTTAAATTATTGATACCTAATATAACAATTTGAAATAATTTTGGTCACATGAATATTAATAGTTTAATTGTTTCTAGTTCAGACTAGTCATTAGTTTATTTTCATTTTACTTATTTTAAGTATTTCAAATTACTTTATAATAATTATTTAACTATTTATAAATAATCAGCTATGGTAATGTACCGAAAAATAAATGAAAAAGGAAATACATTCTTAAAATTAACGGAAATTAACATATATATTAGACTGGGCCAAAGAAAACGAAAATTTTTATTTTTTAACGGTACTGTAAAATTATTGTTATTATTATGGACAAGAACAAGTTTTCCTGAAATTTTGAGCCCTTACTAACGATATTAAGTGGTGCATCATCGCAATTGTTTATTTTTAACAATTATCGCATTTTTTGAATTCGGACTTAATTAATAAAAAAAAATTGCAATCTCATATCCTTGTAGAAAATTAAATTCCCCAGAAAAAAGCTCTCTTAGAAAATTTTCATAGGACGAGCTCTTTCTCTGTAATCAAGCCTCAACCATTGGTTTACTTTTTCAGTTGTTTACTTTGTATTCGAGATTCTCAAAACGACCTTAAATATCAAAATTTTTATAAGATCAATGATGATTCTCAAAGGAAATTTAATGTTCTACAAAAAAGGTTAACATATTTCGTTAAACTGACTCCTTTCAAAGTTATTCGATGTTAAAGTTAAATTCAAAACTATTTTACTGTTTATTTCGCGTCAGACCTAATTTTTTCCAGTTGTATCATTAATTTATGATTCAAATATTAAAAAAAATAACAAATTACTAAAGTTTTTTTTAATCAAATTTTATTGAGGTATTATTTTGATAAAAACGTGTTTATCAACATACATTTAATTTTATTGCATTTTATTTACTCAAATAGTAAAAACAATTCAACTTATCCATTATAAATAATTTATTTGCATAATTTTATTTTTTGAAAAAACTTTATTAAATGGTGAAAAACAATTTGTTTCATATTTGAGTGGAAAAAATTATGTCTGACGCGAAATAAACGGTAAAATATTTTTGAATTTAAATTTAACATCAAGTAACTTTGAAAGCAGTGAGTTGAACGAGAAATGTTAAGAGAACTGTTTTGTAGAGCATTAAATTTCAAAAACGATCATTAATCTTATAAAAATATTGATATTTAAAGTCGTTTTGAGAATCCCGAATACAAAGTAAAAAATTGAAAAAGTAAACCAATGATTGAGGCTTGATTACAGAGAAAGAGCTCGTCCTACGAAAATTTACTAAGAGTGCTTTTTTGTGGGTAATTTAATTTCCTACAAGGATATTAGATTGAAATTTTTTTTATAATTGATTAAGTCCGAATTTCTTGCAAAAAATGCGATAACTGTTAAAAAATAAACAATATATATATATATATTAGACTGGGCCAAAAATTTTTTATTTTTTAACGGTACTGTAAAGATAGCAAAACAAGTGGTGCATCATCGCAATTGTTTATTTTTTAACAGTTATCGCATTTTTTGCAAGAAATTCGGACTTAATCAATTATAAAAAAAATTTCAATCTAATATCCTTGTAGGAAATTAAATTACTCACAAAAAAAGCACTCTTAGTAAATTTTCGTATATATATATATGTATATATAAGTGCCAAATGAGATTTTGTCGACACGTTAGGTGTGAATGTTCTGTTCAGAGCACAAATCAATGTACACCGGATACAACAAAGAAAATCATATATATTTCATTTTTGGTGAATTTTATATCATATTTAGGTATTGACAATTAAATTCACTCAGTCAAAAAATTAAGGGAACATAATTTTTTAAATCTGCATACATTTGGAATAATTTTAAGTTATATGACTTTTTTATTGACACATTTCACAGTTATACTTTAAATATCTTATGGGAAACATAATTTTAATTTGATGTATAAAGCTGAGTATTAAAATTGTCTTACAAAATATAGTGAAATTAGACATTTTTGACAACAGATCTTCCGCTGGCATTTCCAAACGGTGGCAGTGAGATCAGGCATATTAAGCTTAATTTACTTTTTACATACAATTATAACTTTTTTGCTATATTCTGATGTGTGCTTTCAATTGAAGATACACACCATTATGAAGTATGAAGATAATTTTGGAATTTCTTTAAATTAACTGCTTCAAAATAAATACTTTAAATTAAATAAATATATGAATTTAATGCTTTCTAAATGTCGAAAATAACAGATCACATCAACATGTGAATTTAATGATGTACATTCAACTTGATTCCTCTTAACATTTATTAACCCATATATAAATAAATGAGTAAAACGTGTTTACTAGAAATTTTTAAAAATACAAGTGTTTACTATAAATAAAAGTATATTTATTTCACTACTTCATAACTGTTTCGACTGTGTTTAATTTACATGTCAGAATGAATAATTCACTTGAATTCAGATATCAAAGAAATTTTGTTATCAAATATAAATGAAACAATAAGAAAAATAATGCTTAGAAAATTTGGACATTTAATATTCTTAAAATTTTTATTGAATTTCAGATTTTGATTCCATATTACCAATTGAAAAAAGTCAACTTGATGACAGTGAACTGATTGAGGAAGCATTCTCTGATAATACATTGGACACTGAAAAGAAAGATATCAAACCAAAGGTAAAATCGGAAAACGAACGCTCCAGTAGTCCTTGGACTGAAGAAGAAGATAATGCTACTCGCCCAAGTAAAAGAAGGTATGAATAATTACGTTTGATTTTAATAATAATTTTAATAATGATTTAAACATATCCAATTGAAATAGGTATTCTACTCCTGCAACACCTGTTGATTCGGTTCCAAACTCCCCGGCTTCGAGTAATGCTTTCTATGATGACGACAGGGAATACAGAAATTGGAAAAAATCCGTGATGTTAGTCTACAATCGTTTGGCTACAAACAGGTACGCGTCATTGTTTCTGAAGCCAATTACAGAAGATCAAGCCCCTGGTAAGAAATTTGTTTATAACTTATGTCATTTTGCTAATATTGAAGTAGTTAGTAATAGTTTTCCCAACCGAATATACCTTCCTATATCTCACACCACAATTTATCAACTCGCCTGCCAAGCGTAGCGTTTTTAAAGTTGAAAAGTGAAATACCCATCCAATATGAAACAACGACAAAATATGGAAACGGAAATTCCAAGTCCACTGTGGTTTATCATTTCCTGACCAAGATAACTGAGAAAAATGCATAACAGTGAAATCCTGGTACGTAATTTATTACAAAAATATAGAAAATGAAAGCTAACAAATCTGTTCAAGTAAACTGGAGGAAAGTTGCATACATGAAAACTGTTACATAAAACTGAGCCAACAAGGAAATAAAACAGAAACGATATGTTACTACATTAAAGAAAGAAATCAGAGATACGAGGCTTGGAGGAAATTAAAAGACAAACCAAAAAAAAATCATTTGAGACTGAAAGATGGAAGTGAAAGCTTCTTCCGAATTGTACTTCATGTTTCTTGTTTTCTCTTGTCTCGCTTTCTATTTCCTTGTGTTGTCATTAGTAATGGTTATAAATTTCAGGAAATAACATAATTGTCACTATTTTGTTATGACTCAAGTATTAATCCTAATGTGTAATTTAATTGTTAATTTTAATTTCTAATGTGCCAAATATAATCTGTTGAATTATTAACTTGCAAGTTGAAGCTCATATCCGATGAATTGTAAATGCGGCAAAAATTTAACAAAAGATGTATGAAATTTCTGACTTCTGACATATGTCAAGTCTGTTATGCAATATATCGCACAGAGATTGGAATTTTTAGTGAAAAGCAAATTTTGTGAAGATTTTATATATTAATTGGATGTTATATTAGTTTATTTCCTATATTATTGATATTTTATAAAAAAGAAAGTCAGAATGTATTATACCTGGTCTCTGTTTCTTACACAGCGAACTGAATTGTATGGGTATTTCAAGATCAAGGTAATGTGTGGTGTCGGTGTCGAAACAAATGAAATTTCAAGTTATCCAATTCATTCCCTTGCTCATCTAAGCTTTCACTTGAATTATATATGGTTCTATTTGACACTGAAACTTAACCACAAAAGAAAGCTTCCACCAAAAAACAAGTGAAAATATGTAGTTTTGTAACTTATAGAATTTGCAACATCAAAATTATTCTACAAGAAACATAGAAAAACGGAAATAAAACAGGTTTTCAAAATATAAAACTGTATGTTTCCAACCTTAAATTACGATGAGAAATACATAAATCTTAACATATGTGATAAATGTTGAATAAGCTACAAAATAATTCCAATAGTTATTTAATATGATCCCACATCACTCCTCAAATACCTATATGTGACATTATCACTACTTGTTCTTAGGGGGCGCCAACAAATTTGTCCTGACAATTCAAGTAAATAAATGTCAACCCAAAGTTGATAATAGTGAAATAAAAATTCAATTTAGAAATATCATAACTTATTAATTTGATTCTCAATATAACTATCAAAGAATATATGTCGGACAAAATTAATTCCTAAACCAACCGTTACTTGGTGTCACCTATGGCCTAACCGGTCGAATATATAGGAATATTAACAAGGTAGACCTTCCCAATTTAATTTCTCTACTACTACTTGACGTAAAAAGTTTTCAGTATGAAATAGAAACTACAAGTGCAAGTATTTTGCAACTTGTATTTTTTTACTAATAATATTAGTGTGATGATTATGAAACAGGGCCCAGGAGGTGGCGGAATAGTGATAGAAGTGATAAATGAAGAAAAAAGGAGAATTTTAACATAATTATGTGATCTTTCCAACACATGCTTATCAATGAGAGAATTCCTAAGTTATAAGAACAATATATGAAGCGCCTTACAAACATATAAGATCGCTACAGTTACTATATATCTGTTTGAAAAAAAATACCGATTAGTAAAATACGGTTTGTAATTAAATAACATTGACTCGCCAGAATTGTTATAAATGTTTTAGAGGGTGCTTTCAGAAAATTATATTGGCAGTATATTATGTGCATTCTACTAAATGAAGATTTAATAACCTTAGATTTGCGTTCTTTTCATATCAAGACCCGAACCTATTGTATTTTCTGATAATGTTATCAGAAATGAACAAAGTATTATGTAAAATTGACTTAAAAATCAATTTGGCACAAAATAAAAATAATGTGTAGCAGATTTCTTAAACAGAACAACATAATTGAAATTCCAGAATTGGAAGAAGTGAGTAATGTACATTATAATAAAAAATGAAATATAGAATGAAAACAACTGACATTTAGAGGCGAAAGAATTGCTAAAGTTCACTTAAGAAATTCCTGGAAACATAACAATAATAAAAGGTATCCTTGAAGCAATAACGGGTATCGAAATCATCATCATGGAGCTACTTTATCCACTGATAAAGTAACTCCATGTTGATGATTTCGATCGATTCGATGCTCGAATAGTATCATCTTACTGATAACAGTTAAACTAAATTGGTATAATTTAGTTTAACTGTTATCATTAAGCGTAAGCATTTGTACTATTGGACCTTTTTATTATGATGATGTCAATTACTTTAATCACTGCATTAATGACCAATCTGTTGTAACACGGCGTATCAAAATATTGTTGTAGCTTATTATTTACTTATTTACTGCTACTACTAGGTTTCCACATTCGCCCCAGACTATACCCGCACAATATTACCATAAAACTTTTTTTTTGCATTTATTCTAGACTGTGTACATATAAGAGATATTGCAACGTATTGGGATATTAAAGGTTTTCGTTATTGATTATGTTGAGTAATAATTTCCTTAGCAGTTTATACATGTTCTTCTTTCTGTTAAGTATAATAAACAACGAAACCCCATGAACAAACAGAAAAAAATCAAGGATAATTCTTAATTTATATTTTCTATTTATTATAGGTTACGGTAGCGTCGTATTCAGACCGATGGACTTGCAGACTATCAAGAAAAATATCGAAAACGGAACTATACGTACCACATTGGAATTCAAACGTGATGTTATGTTGATGTTTACCAACGCGATTATGTATAACAAAACCAATGATTTCGTTTTCAATTTGGCATTACAAATGCAGCAGGAGTCTCTTCAACCGATCGAAATATTACTTCAGGCTCAACAGGGAGAAATTTCTCTTCGAAGAGAGACCAGAACCAGCGAATCCGGGATGAAAAGAAAAAGGACTTTGACAGATGAGCTGTTGAAGGTTAAGAAGAAAAAGGACGATTAGCAGGTTTGCTCGGATGAATTTGTTGCTAGATGGTTAACGTATGGGCGAGTTTTTTGAAAATTCAATAAAATATGTGACAAAGATTAAGGAAGAAGTTTAGTAATTTTAATAATATGAATAGATTCTATTTTACTTCTCAATCATCTGTGACTATAAAAATTTCAATAGTTCATACTAAAATATAAAATAATCAGTTTTTGTTTGTTCTAATGGAAACCTCGATGTATCTTAAGTTATTTCTGACCTTGTAAATAATATAATAGAGTAATAATATCTCATGTTTCCCGATGTGTGATCAGAAAATAAAAGAAATTACATAAGTAGAAATGTGTTACCTTCAATTTATTTAGTTGGGTCTTAACCATAAGTATACTGGGTGTGTCATCATAATAAGAAGTTTTAGGCAAACTATGCTACACATTTACATGAAACTTGGTATCCGATCGTTTTTAAGATGCTCTGTCTAAATAAATTAGTGTAAACCTGAAGCGCCATCTGAATGTACAAGAAATACGTGACAACTTTCTTATTTTAAAAGCAACACCTTTTGTATTATTTTACTCATTATAAACGTCATTATTTGACTAAAATAACTCACAATACGTTCAATATTTACAACAACAACGGTGAGTAATACCGGTGATCACTGCGTTGCCATCCACTAAACTACTTTCTCTAATCACCAATCCCCTAATCCCAATTCAGAACTGAACTTCTTTTATCATCAATCGTATTTTCAGGAATCCTTTTCTTGTCGGCATTTTTTATTTGACTAGTTTTCATCGTTTATTCACAAGTTTAAGTTTTTATTTAGGATGATTAATTTCTCGAAGGTTTCTCATTTTGTGGCCGCCTAAAATGAAATCTTATAAAATTATCGTATTTTCAGATTTATCGTAAAGAGTGTAATGGAGTTTTAAAGAGATATGGTGTGACTAACCTTTACGGTTTTGAGTTATTTGCGAGATTCGGATTTATTACTGTGTAAACTTGATTTTTTGCAATATACATATCAGACTTAATGAAGTTAAATTTGAAATGGAAATTTATCAGGTTGCATAAATTTCACTGCTATCTTAGAAGTTAGAAAATAAAACATTTTTTTAAAAAAATATAACCGAGTTCCACTTATAACTAAAAAGCTAAAAATAATTATAACAAAATACAACTCTAGCAAATAAATAACACATTCAGTGTTGTTAGGTACCTACCCAGGAAGTAAAAAATTTAAACATTTAAAGGTGCTCATTCTGTACAAATTAATTACCTACCAATCTAGTATATTTTTGAAGTCGGTGCCAAGCAAATCTAAAATCCTTCATTGCCTACTTATCTACTAATTCATTAAACTTGATTATTGCTTGGCAGCGACTTCAAAAATATACTAGATTGGTAGGTAATTAATTTGTACAGAATGAGCACCTTTTAATGTTTACATTTTTTACTTCCTGGGTAGGTACCTAACAACATTGAATGTGTTATTTATTTGCTAGAGTTGTATTTTGTTATAATTATTTTTAGCTTTTTAGTTATAGGTGGAAGTCGGTTATATATATATTTTTAAATGTTTTATTTTTAGCTTTTTAGTTATAGGTAGAAGTCGGTTATATTTTTTTTATGTTTTATTTTCAACTTTTTAGTTTTTTTGAACTCAGGTAGTTTTCATTCTTTATTTTTTATTTTGTATGTATAATCTTAATAGACAGAACCAGGTAACATCGAAAGCCTCAACATTACATAATGATACTTTATCATTTAAATTGAAAGGTAAATTTTTACGAACAAAATGTACGCGTTGACATAATAAGCCCAAAATATATTTATGCCTTATAGACTACGCCATGTAACCTTTTTTCATCTTTTTTTTGACAACCCTGTATTACTAGATAATTCCAGTCCAACCTATGTACCAACCATTCCTGTACATACGAATGCCCACGGACAAGCATAAATTTGTTTGCTGCCTTCTGTAAACTATAGGACGGAGTAGAATCCATCCTATATTTACGGAGTCAAATCCGTCCTATATTTCAACCATAGTATATAACTCCTTGTGGGCTACCCCATAAATTATTTACTTTTTAACATTTTATGTTATCGCCCTGTGTAACATCAATTCCTCTCCACACTTTATGTAACTTCTTATTGCCTATAAAAGAAATAATTTTTTAATCACACTGTATAAATATAATTCAACTCCAGCATATATTTCAACCATCCTGTATATGATTTGCTTATGTCCACATCATATAACACTTTTTTAATCACCCTATATAATTTTAATTTCACATTTTTTTCAACATTTTTATACCACCATCCAGTCCACCCTATATTCCAACCATCCTATATATACGGCTGCCTACGGACCACTATCATTCTAGTCCCTCCTATATTTCAATTTTCATATAAATGCAACTCCTTCTGCCACTTTACTTTGTGATTTTGTTTGCTATAACTAAACACCTGTCTATAGGCCACCAAGTACCAGTTTAAAGTTTGACATGTGTTGTCACTGAATTTTCTATTAAGCCGGGAGAATTTGACAACCAAAAGTACCGTCTTCGCAAAATGGAAAAATTTGCATTTAAATAGGTATTTACCTGGTATACAAACAAAACGAGCTTGGTACTCATTGATTTAAGGAGCCGAAAATACTATGCTTTACTACCTATATGCTTGAGATGTACATTGAAAATTCTCAAATTCGCAATTAAAACTTCCTGTGCCTAAAATTACCGCACTATTACGTTGGAATTAAATTTTTATGAGGAAATGTCTGTTATGTCATTTCGATGAAATTTTTGATAAGAATTTTGGAATTTTCGGCGATTATCTGCAAAACTGCAAGTTGCACGTCTCAGAAAAGTATATGAAATCACCTAAGGATCTTCCTTAATAGATTAAACGTTAAAAAACTATACACATCCATCAGGAGTTATCGAAAAATCCACTAAAATATTAGGGATATTGGTCGATTTCCATGCACGCATGTGTTCATTCACAAATTTTATCACTTTACCAATAGAATTCTTTTCCAAAATTTGAAGTTTCACCAATCCGACGAATTGATAACCTCCTCCTTTTTGGAAGTCGGTTAATAACTTAAAAGTGGCTTACTCCAAAGATGAAGCCCTGCACATTATAATTTATTTTGACCCAACAAACGTAGACCCTTCAATCCTTCGGCCATGAAATAAAGTAGGCGAATAATAGTCTCAAAAAAATCGAGCCAACATCTATTATTTACAAACTATGTTTGTGTATGTTGCTTATTATTTACTTGCTAATCTTGATAAATTGCTTTGTTGCACTTACTTATACGGGTTGTTCATATTTTTCTGATTTTTTATAATAACACCACAATTGCTGGAAATAATTCTATCCAGACCAGACCCCGTTTTCAATGTGAACAAGAAAATAAAAAAAAGGTTTGCTTCTTAAATATTTGAAATAAAACTGATGAAAAATTTACTGCTAAATGACTTAGCACTAAATAATTCTATAGACCATGTGCAATAAAAAAGCTTATTTGAAATTGGAAAACTTCAAAGATCAAAAAATAAGAAAAATACAAACCAGACATGCCACAACTATCTTTCAGGGAACAATGTTGTTCATGTTATCATTATAGTCTTTATTTGTTTATTTTTTGTTTGTTTACTTCTTTAATTAGCGATTGTCAGTGTGGAAAAAGTATGCGATAGCTGCAAAAACTGAATAAAAATGGATAAAACATATCTGTTGAATATATAAAAGCAAAAACATGTAAATTCTAAATGAACAAGTTTGTCTGGTTTCTAAACTGTTCATTTCATGCTTCATTTGCACCTCAAGCTTAGTAACATTTTTTGGTGGTTTTTAAATGTCTTGCAGATGTAAAATGATATATAGTACCTACTGCTGATTTGTTATTTCCGGTTGAGTTGTTATTGGACTGGTCCGGGCCGGTGCGGTGTTTAATAGAATTTTCCAACAATTCGATGAGTTCTGAATTTCATTGCGTGCGCTTAGACTGTGAGGCCTCTTCGCTATTTCAATTGCCTCTCTTACGAGTCTTGATTTCGGGTGTTCTATATTTGCCAGTACTCTGGTGTTCTCAAAGTCTATTCGGTGTGACATCGTGGTGGCGTGTTCCGCAATGGATGTTGCTTCTTCCTGCTTTCTTACAACGTTCTGGTGTTCATCAAGTCTAGCTTGAATTCTTCTATTAGTTTGCCCCACATAGGTTTTATGACAGTCTGCACATGGAATCTCGTACACTCTCTGTTGTTCTAAAGGGATCCTCGTCTTCGGAGTCCTCAACACCGTGCTTATTTTTCTGTCTGTATTGAAAATAGTATCGATATTGTGTCTCCGTAGAATTCTTGCAATACTGTCCGTGGTCCCCTTGACATACGGTAAATAAGCCTTGGTTATTGTTGTCTCATGCTCCTCGTCTGTTTGTCTCGGTTTTGACTTTAGGGCTCTTTGTATATTTCGATCTGTAAATCCGTTTTGTCTCAGAGCTGTTTTTAAACTGTCCATTCCCTGTTTGATGTTATCCTGGTCAGCTAGGCTTTGTGATCTCGTTACTAAAGTCTTGACGACGGCTTGTAGTTGGGCTGGTTGGTGCTGAGAATTAGCATGAAGGTATCTGTTGGTGTGAGTTGCTTTCCTATACACTGTATGGCCAAGGGTTACATCCTCCCTTCTATTTATGAGAACATCAAGGATAATGGCAGTTGATTGTTGGCTTCAACCTCCATGGTAAATCCTATTTTGTGATGGATGCCATTAAGGTGGTCTAAAAAAGTATTGAGATGTTCCCTCCCATGAGGCCAAATCATAGGCTTGGGTCGTTCGTGAATGAGTCGTTGAAAACGAACGACTATTCTACATGTGCCACGAATGAGCGGCACAGTTTAGTCAAATAGCTCGTTCAGTTCGCCATTAATAGAGTCATTCAGCTCGAGCGAGTCGAGAGTCACAGGATGTGCTAAACGTTCAACGTTCAATCACGAACTAGAGACTCGTTGACTCGTTCATCGTTCAATCTTTCGACCTGCACAGTCACCTCGGGTCGGAGGAGTGGAGAGAAAAGAGCCATCAGCCGTCTGGTTCATGAGATGAAAGGTATTTTAAAATTTTCTCGGAAGGTTTTATTGTCAACGAATTCGTGAATGGGTATTTTAAATTTTTATTATGACAGGCACTAAGGCACAGGGTTGTTATTGTTTTGCAGTGTTTTTGTTATATACATTTCTATTTGGGTTATAGGTAAGTATAATAATTTTATTTCTTTTGAGAGTTTAGAACGTTTACATTTTAATGTTCAGAGTTTTTTTGTTATTTTTGTTACCAAATAATACAAAAATAAAAATTTTGTATTTACGTAAATTAATGATCTTTAAATTATGACTCAGCAAAACTTTAATATTAATTTGAGTTGTAAACTACACAAGTAGAGTTTAAAACATTGCTACAAGATCCAGCATATAAACAAATACTACTGACCCAACAACTTATCTGGAGAAAACAACCAAGGCCAAAATCCAAGCAAGTAGGATCGACAAAAATCTCCAACTGCAACTCATTCCGCGTGAAAAGTCATCGAGATGTCCGAAATTCTATGGGTTGCCAAAAGTACATAAAGAAGGTGCACCTTTGAGGCCAATAGTAAGCTCAATTGGATCCCCAACACAACACCTAGCTAAATACCTAGCCAACAACCGTTTGCAGAGGGGGCAGACTCACATGTGAAAAATTCGACACATTTCATCGAAATACTTAGAAAAACGGTCTTACAACCAGAGTGTCTTCTTGTAAGTTTTGACGTAGTGTCCCTTTTCACCAACATCCCTATCGACGAAGCCTTGGATATCATAATAGAAAAATACAAACCACCTCAACACCTTGTAGACTTAACAAGGCACTGTCTGATGAACACCTATTTTGTTTACGAGAACCAACGATACAAACAAGTGGAAGGAGCTCCAATGGGATCGCCACTCTCACCAGTTATAGCGAACCTTTTTATGGAGAACTTTGAGGAGTTGGCACTAAGAACAGCAACTCTTAAACCCAGTTTATGGTTGCGATATGTGGATGATACATTTGTGATTTGGCCTCATGGGAGGGAACATCTCAATACTTTTTTAGACCACCTTAATGGCATCCATCACAAAATAGGATTTACCATGGAGGTTGAAGCCAACAATCAACTGCCATTCCTTGATGTTCTCATAAATAGGAGGGAGGATGGAACCCTTGGCCATACAGTGTATAGGAAGGCAACTCACACCAAGAGATACCTTCATGCTAGTTCTCATCACCACCCAGACCAACTACAAGCCGTCGTCAAGAAGTTCTACTGGAGACACAATACAGACCGAAATATACGATACTTGATTTTTTACATGTCATATTGCAGACAGTAAAATAAGCACACGGTATTGAGGACTCCGAAGACGAGGATCCCTTTAGGGGAGTACGAGATTCAGTGCGACTGTATAAAACCTATGTAGGGCCACCTAGACGATGTCACACCATTGCGGAATACACCGACTTTGAGAACACCAGAGTACTGGCAAATATAGAACACCCGAAATCAAGACTCGTAAGAGAGGCAATTGAAATAGCGAAGAGGCCTCACAGTCTAAACGCACGCAATGAAATTCAAACTTATCGACATATAAGACTTTTTAAAAGAAAAATATATTTTTTTCAATTCATCATGTAACATATCAAAGGAAATGTAGACTATCCTCACAACTGTGTTCTTTAATTTTCGAAACAATGTCACAACCTAAATCTGCACTGTAAGGCGGATCTTGGATTTCTTTAATAACATATTTAGCAAGGTAGTTTCCCAAATTTATGTACAAGTTTTTTGGTTAATTTGAAAACTTTTTAACGAAATCCCAAGACCCAGAGGGAGATGTTTAAATCTAATATTGTTTTGGTAAGACATAGGTGCTATAGTAAGGAGTAAATAATTAAAGTTTGTTAATAATGTGTTTGTCTACTGCGGTTATCTATACTCTCCCCAACATGTCTTTGCATTGATTCAATAAGGTGGTCTATTTCTTCAAAGTCCGGGGGGCTGAGGTAAATTCCTAGCCTTCTACCCGTCATATCCCAAATATATTGGATGGGCGAAAGATCGGGGATCTGGCTGTTTAAACTAACTCGAACAACATGAGGCCGAGCTTTATCTTGTAATATGGAATGCATGAGCCGATTAAGGTAAGGGAATACATACTGCTTTACTACTTCCTGCAGATAACGGTGCGCTATCATGTTCCCTCGAACAAAGACTAAAGGTCTACTTCCATGTGTGCACTCCATACCATAACCCCTACTGATCGGTTTACATGTTGCTCAACATCAAATAGAGGTTGACGTCTTTCTCCTAACGTCGTGTAACCCTTCTTCGGCTTGTCCACCCAAGCAGAATTGTGATTCATCAGAGAAGAAGACCTGATGTCTTTCCACATTCCAGTGCTGTCGTTCCCTGCACCACTGTAGTCTTTGCCGTCGATGCTCAGCGGTCAGAGGTAGCACAAGATGGAGTCGATAACGCTGCAGTCCAAAAGAATTTATACGGTGGTAAACCGTTCGAACACTTACAAGATGGCCTTGTTCTCCTAAACACTCATCAGGCAAATTTCGAGATGTCGAAAATTGGCGACTTCATTCATTTAGTCTTTTTCTCACAAACACACTTTGAAATTTCACTTTTTTATTAAACTTGTCACACTGACGCAAGGTAAGTAACATTTGTTGTGTTTTTTCTCATCCTTGAAAAAGCTCTTTATAAGTGTGGGCGAAACGTCGGAAAACTTTGTTCGTATTTCGGTTTAGGTATATAAATAAATTAATTCGAAAAAATGACGCTGTCCAAATCCGGAAAAAGCAGAATCAGCGATTACAATATTAATTGATAAAAAAATAGTTCACATGAAGAAACATTCACCAAACTTTACCAAATTTTAATAATTAACTCCCTTCTATAGCATCTATGTTTAACCAAAACGATTTCTTTGTCAGTGAGAATATTTAAGGGTCAATTGTAAGAAAAATTATCGAAACTGCCTGGACAATGAGTTCCTTTAGAGTCCTTTAAAAAATAGAGTCTGTGGTTGGTAATAGATATGTATGAATAGTGCAAAATACTGTCTCCATAGAAATCACAAGTAAATAATTAAAGTAATTATTTTTCCATCAGGAGATGTGGTTTTTAAGCATCTTGTTAAGGTTTGTGCTCTTAGCACGGACTACCATTTCTAAAGCTTCCAATCACTGGCAAATTTACCATCAGGCTGAGTAGGCGTTTATTTGTTTAGTGAGCATAAATTTTTTAGACAAGAATTTTAATAACCCCACATTCAGGATTATTAATAAGTTTATCTTATTAATAATCCTGAATCACTGAAATGAAGCTTTAGATACTCCACCGACAAATTGTTCGGGCAGCTTTTTTGGCCTAAAAAGTTCAATAAACCATGTGAGATCGACCTTAAGTATAGAAAAATTAAACGCTTATCTCTTTTGTGCATGTAGTGGGAATTACTGAACAATATTCAAGATGTTTAACAGTTCTAATTTAATTTTATTAATTGTTATAAATTGTTAGTGTTACATAAAATAAATTGATTGCTTTTTGCAATTGTTTTATAAATTGGTACTCAAGTTACCAAGGAATGAGAGTGTGATCCACAAAAACTTAGTGGACGAATATAATAAAATGAAATATAGTCACTTTTCAAATATAATCCGAAATAATCTGTTTAAAGTTTTATTTAATTGTATGTTTACTTGTAGGGGTGGCGTGGGCAACAAAAACATATTTCACTGATGAAATAAAAAGAATTTCATTATTTATTAGTAAAATATACAACTGCATAAATAAATACAAATGTTTATAGAATTAGATAACAATATATTGAACAATATTAAACTTAGTTGGTATTTTCACCTCTCAAGAACCTGTTGAAATTGTCTTTGTATTTTGACTCAGGATCATATTTCCTCCTGATTCTCTCCCAATCGCCTGCTCTGTTTTCAATAAGGAATTTAGAAGTTTTTCTAATAATTTTTACTTGAGCGTCCGTACATTTGGCACAGTTGGTAATAATTGCATCGGGAATATATTCTGGAAAAGAATGCAGATTTTAGAGAATTTGATTAAACATACAATAACTGAAAAATAAACTAAAACACAATAAATAATTTTAATTGATACTCAAGTAATATTTTTAATTCTCTATCAAAAATTTGTATTTATACATTTTAGGTAACTAAACATAGACCTTATACAATAATTGATATGCCTGTTATATCATTAATTCAATTTTTAACTTTTTAAAAAACTTTATTTTGAAAAACCTAAGTTACAAATATTTAAATTTACTTGAACTGAATACAAGAGAAGTTAATATACAATAATGTTCGTTGAAATTATAAGCGTCTTATATTTATAACATCATTGCAGACGCTTTGTCAGCAGTGAAACAACGGTTGGAGTCTTCTATAGTATACTTATATAATATAAGAATCACAAAACCGTATCGGTACATCTAAAATATTTTTAAAATTTTGATGGTTGCATAAACACGTCATCAATTTAGAATAACAATCACACGCATCACCCAAAAACTAGTGAATGGATATTGTTAAAATTTGGTGTGGAGGCACCTTTGAACCTATATTAATTAAATAGACAAAATAACTCCTTTTGGTGAGAAAATAGAGCATTTTTACCTGTCTAAACATGCATCACGCAAAAACTACCGAATGTATTTTTATAAAATTTTGTGTAAAAGGTACTTCAGTACATGTATTAATTATGACACATAATAAATTTTCGCAGGCGAGAAAATATCTTATTTATATTTGTATAAACCGGAATCCTTTTTACCTATATAAAACGGGAACCTTCAGACAATATGTAGCACTTTACAATATCCGTACCATTATATAGAAGAGTGGTATGGAGCTGACTTGAATTTCAGAATATAGGCTACTTTTTTCAAAATTTAATTGTCAATTTGAATGAAAAAAAAAAAACTCTAAAAAACAATCTTCATAAAATTTGGCTTGCAGATATTATTTGCAATAACTATAGGTAAACCATTGTTAGGACTAGTTTTAATGTACGTAATAAGTATTGTGTTTTAGGTAGATTTAGTTTTGGTTAATTTTTACATTTTTATTATTTTCACTCAATAAGGCAACTTAAATACAACTATCTATATCAATACCTACCTTCTTAAATAAAGAGATTGGAAATTATTTGTTTGTTTGAGTGTTTAAAAAGGTAAAAAATGTCCAAATTGTCGAAAACTTTAACAACCAAGAATCTATTGAAATTGTCGAAAATATCAAAAACATTGAATAGGTACCTCGAAAATGTCAGACATGTTGAATACCTCGGAATTGTCAAAATTTATAAAAAGTGTAATAAAACTGAAAATGTTGAAAATGTCTGTGAATTCAAAATGAATATAAATATTAATATATCTCAAAAAATGCAAAAATCCCCCTACGAAGGGGGCGGGTCAACTAGTCATATTTGACAGATTCGTTCCCCATTTGTATACGGAAATTCTATTTGACATTTTCCTTAAATAAAACAAAGTACTCAATAAAAAGATGAAGAGTTTGTTCGTCAGCTACAATCTACAAATAAATATCTAGTTCATAAACAACAGAAAAAAAAGGTATATAAAGAGTGGCTAAAATCGAGATTGTCGTCAAATGGTTGCCTTACATCGTTTTTTTATATAGCCAGGGTTATATCCTACCACAGAAATTACACCTCTATTCTTCACCTATCCAAACATATCCAAACTAAGATCCCGTTGTCTGTTATTCATGATTTAGTAATATTTCTGCGAGTTAAAAAAATTCTGGTGAATATCTGTAAGTTTTTGTTTTTGAAATTTTCAGGAAATACACACGTGCATTCTCTGAATTATGGGTACATTAAAATCTTTCTGTTACATAATTTCTTCAAAAACAGAATGATTTCGATACTGACGTGGGAAGTTACAAAAGCCAGAAAAGGTTAAGTTTACCGATTTTGACTTTTTCTCAAATATTGGTTTTTTAAGTAATAAAATAATATTTTAGTCGCTACTCTATAAAGCATCTCTTGCATGAAATTCTTGCGGATCCGCCATATTTCGCCTCTGATCTCACAGCAAAAATTTAAAATTCTCGACATATCCAGAAAGGTAGTAAACTACATTAGAGAATGCTGCAAAAAGTTTGTCGACGACCAAGACCGGTTCTATAAGATGCCTATGTTCTGTGTTGTATAAATAAAGTGAATTATGTATATTTGTCAGCGTTTAATTTAGTAGTTTTTTTGTAGATTTGTTTTCTCTCATATAAGTTAAATCTTAATATACATATATTTTTGTAGTTACGCGTACATATTTATAAGTGGAACATTTGGGTCCAAGCCCAGATAGGTGAGTAAAAGTAGTAGAATTTAATTAGTAAGTTTATAATTATAAGCATTAGGATAAAACTGACAAATAATTCAGAAAGAGAAAAAAATTCAAAAGCTTGACACCTAAAACGTTACCTCAATTATTTATAACCAGGCAAGATGGTAAGTTGCGGTCTTGATCTAGAGTGGGCCATCATGGAGTCTAAGGGCAAATCAAATTTCCTGTTGTAAAATCTAACATAAACAGGATTCATTGCATTAGGTACTAACTGCAATAAATAGCAATTTTTTGTGTTCTTTCGTACATAATAAAGCGAGAAATGTTCAGGGGTCGCAACAGCTTCCTTGTCCGCTGCTTATCACCCCTTCTCCGCGGCTTATTAACGCTCATGGCCGCCATTTATGCCGGGATTTGTTCTATTTTGGTGGTTGCTCGGGAAGGATTTTCAACAAGTTCATGTTAGACAGTTCGGGAGGTACCTCATTAATTGAATCACTAAAAAAATAATGTAGAAATGAAGGTGTTAAGGGCGATAAAGGACCTAACATCAAAAGATAGAGAGAGGGGGAGACAAAGATCAGTATGGAAGAGCAATGTGACATTTAGAATTTCAACAAATGTTTACAATCGAGAAAGTGAAATTACCAAGTGGTTTGGATGAGGCCGAACCGGCTAACAAATATCTGTAAGAATAGAAAGCCTTATAGTAGAATTCAAATTGGGAGGCTATCAAAAAGATTGAAGAGCAACATAGATTCAACAACTAGCGAAGAATATGTAAGAGGCAGGCAAACAGGAAAAGTTCATAGTGATGTGATGAGGAAGAAGAAGAAACAAAGCTATGATAAGGAAGTTTTAGCCCGGGCGCATATTACCTTCTATATTTTTCAAGTCTTACTTTTAAATACGAAAAAAATGCCGGATTGTTTTGGCGGGTGCAAATGCTCACTAGATAAGTCTAAAGATGAAAGTGTATTAATGATTGTATTTGTATACCATACCATATGTATCAAACAAAGGTTTTCACGTAATGGAAAAATAATCACATATTTATACTCGATAAAGTTTTGTTACAACTGACCCCTCAGTGTAAGCTAAGGCACCATTTTCATTCTTATATTATCGAACACTATGCAAAGTACACCAGATGCACAACAGCATTTGCTATTACACAGTAAGTAATATATGCCGCGTTTAGTTTAACCATTATAATTACTATTTATGAATAGGGCCAATAATTTTTGCACTGAGGAAATAATATAATGACTAAAACATTTAACAATTTCCACGTATAGCCTGTGGAATTTTTGTCATAATAAAGTCACAATATAAACCAGGCAACAAATAATTATTGTTATTGTCGCAATTCGTAATTTCTTTTCCTAATGAATAAATGTTCGTTTAAGTAACCATTACGTTAACAACCATTTAATCGAATACTAATAATCAATCACTTAATGCATCATCATTAGGAAGAATTTCGAAAGTTACATGCAGACAGGCGAATAACTAATTATAAAAAACGCAAAAATAGAACTTTCGTAAAAATTTATGGAGGAGAAGCTTGAATAAAATTTTAATTTTGTTGTCACGTTAAGATTATGCAATGCATGCAATAAATGTGTTCCCCCAAAACTTAAACATTTTTAAGTGGAAGTTAATATTTGTCTGCATTATCTACATCATAAGTAAGAGCATTTGGTCCTACAGGCCTTTCCAAAATAAGACAAATCCGGAGTTTCATGAATCTTCAAACTATTTCTGATGAATTAGTAATTGCGAATTGTGTCAGTAAGTTTACTATTGTTTAAATAATAGATCCATATACAAAATGAGATATTTTTAATGTTTTGACAGACAGCAATGAGCCTTTTTGTTCCAATTCCTTACTAGGAGCGTTAGAGTAGTCTACTACTTAATTCCCATTCAAATACATCTGAAATTAGATATCAAAGAAATAGTTCTGACAGAAACCAACGTTTCAGGAGCAAATTCTAGTTCGTAAATGTCAAGAATAATATTAAACAGTAAAACCTTGTCTTTCTAGGGAAAATTATATTAATTAAAACTGGTCGATCTCTGGGCTAAATCCTCAAACAATTCTTTATTATAAGCACTATGATTTGATTTGCCTCGATAGATCGTGGAACTCATCGAACTTGAAGCTCTCGAGTTGGATCACCCCCCTTCTGGATCCGACCCTGTTATATAGGGGTATTTTCAAATTCAAATAACAGGTGTTCAAAATCATTATAAATTTACAGCATTTTTCCGAAAGAAATATGAGTTAAATATAATTATTATTTAAGATAAATAAATTAATTTTTTTAATTAAAGTTCCTTTATTATCAAATTAAGTAACTAATTAAATTTTGGATAAACATAGTAATGGCAAGTGTATTGCTTTGAAGAAATATTTCATTTGTGTCTCATAGTAAAAGTCTGCAAGGAAGGAATAGCCGGCTTAGGACTAGATAATAGAAATTACTAGGAAAGTTTGTGCCTGTGAGGCTAATTATTCTCTAAATTTAGGAATAAATAATGCATGTCTGGTATCAGGTAACCCAAAATCATACAACGGCACTTCTAAATCACTGTCTATTCTGTTTAACCGACTTCAAAAAGAAGGAGGTCTCAATTTGTCTGTATCTATGTTTTTTATTATATTTTTTCAGCGATTCTTGGCAAACGGTTCAGGGAATTTCGACCGTTTATACTGGATCCTGTTCCGGTGAATCGCGAAGTGGTCCCATATCTTTTTCAATAACATATGCTTGTACCGTTTTTTAGAAAATCGGGAAAAAGTGTTTTAACGACATTCTTTTACAGTAACCTTTGGTGAAGTTGCTGGTATTAACTGTTCGGAACTTGGGGTAAATTGTAAATAAATTGACTTAACCAAAATAAAGTTCAGTTAATATTTGTATACAGTGTGTATTCATAAATCAAACGATTTCTTTTTATTAATAATTTTAAGAGAAAAAGTTATTCTTCATAAACAGATTTGCATGGTCTAAGACGTAAACAATAATAATAATCAAATAGAAATTTTGATTACAAATTGAAGAATCTTTATTTTTGTTAATACCTAAAATTATCAAATAGAAGTAATTAGAATTAAAAACTGCATCTACTTGTGCCATTTATATATTTATGTAACTTTTCCAACTGTATACTAGATTTAAAAAAATATATCAATTTTGTTCAAAAGTGAGGTACCTAAATTTTTTTATAACATCTCAAATTTTAATCAAACAAAATTTATTGGAAATGAAAAAAGTCGGTTTTTCTTTTTTTAAAAATTTATTTATTAAACAAGTGGCGCTGGGTGGGCTATATCACATCGACTGTTTTGGAATTACCACCATTTTAACGTCACATATTTCTACCATTGGAGATTTCACATTTATATAGGCCTTATATGTTCATTTACTAATGGTAGATTTTGTCGAAAATTAACAGAATTCCCCGTTATTACCGAAATGTTAGCTAGTTAGGAGTAGGCACTCGTCCGACCGAAAAATACACTACTTTTTGCTCGTGCAGAACGTCGTTTAGAAGCAACTTGAGAAAAGATTTGCACACAAAACCCTACAAATTTAAATTGATTCAGGAACTGCAGCATCGACATCCCAAAACTCGCCGACATTATGGAATGAGATATTATGCCACATTTTAAGAAAAATTGTTAATGAGCGAGATTACACAGAACTGTTGAATTTGAGATTAACGGCCAGTAGATTTGCATCGCATACAGTGTGCCGTGGTGTATGAACTAAGGACATTATGGGACATTATTATTGTGAAATTGTTGCAGGTAATGCAACAACTGGTGAACATTTAGTATAGATCTATTTGAATTGATTTCCTTACACTTTGAGGTGTAAGAAATACAACACACATTTTGGGAAAGATGTTTCCTGAGGTCTGATTTCATGTTTGCGATATCTCCTGGTCCGCTAGATCGCCAGTTTTACCAACTTTAATTTTTTGAGATATCCAAAGGCTACAGTCGACTACAACAAACGTGAACCAACTGAAGCACAATATTCGTAGACATTGATTTGCTATATTATAATATTCGATTCAGCAAAATGTATGCATTTTCACTAAGGTTCTAAATATTTAAAGACAAATCCACTAAGTATATAGCCCATCCTTCATAATACTGTTTCATGAAAAGGTAGAATAATCAATCCTAGAGAATTAACTGTTCATATCTCTTGTTTTTTGCTCATATAAATCCCTGTCAATAATGATCACCAATAGCAAAGAGAGCTCACAGAATATAACTTGGAACCTTATGTTGGCTTTAGAGATTACGAAAGGGATTTGAAAAAGCCTTTGATTGTCTTTAATTGTAGGCAGTACAATAACTATTTCAAAACTTGCTACAAGTGTTATTACTAATTCATAGATACAAGGATATAAGTGCCTGTCTTAAACGAGTGAGATGAGATTAGATGCACTCTCTCACCAAAATTGTTTCACCACATAAGCAGAAAATATTGCCTATAATCTCCTTACCACCAAGAACATACTCTCTTCGAGGTGTCATTTCTTTGTACGCAAGACAATATATATTATATATAATATCCATTGTTTCTGGTCAGGGAACCTTTATCAGTTGCGCTTCCCACAATTGAATGCCCTCTCGAACACTTCATTATGTATTTGAAACATTTCGTTAAATTTGAAGACGCCAGGTGTAAGACCGACATCTAGGAACAAGAACATGTTGAATAGAAAATGATAATAAAGTTTAATCTGAAAATTGAAAACCATTACGCGGAAATAACATTACAAATAAGGCGAGAAGGTTGGTTTTACAATAATAAACAGTAAAAAAGCATAAAACTAAGATGATTTGGGGGTGCTTTGGTTGGTCACAAGTTAGTCGGTAATGTAAAATCAAAATATGCTGTATTATATTTTGACAACTTATATATAGGAACTGGAATTGTGAACAAAAATAATGTATCTAAGGTATCAACGATATTACATAGGGAGAAATCTCAAATTATGTAAAGTAGCAAAATACAAAATAACTGTTTGCTTCTCAGTAGTTGTCACAATAATAAGATTGGATGCGAAGGGAGATTGGTTTTCTAGAAGCATTGCAACAATTTTTTGGAATGAGTCGATCTAGTCGATAAAATTTCAGTGATAAAGTCCTTCATGTAACCGAGGTACATGGTATTGTTGTTGGTTGTTTTTGGGCTATACATTGAACTTATTTCCACTTTACTGGACTTGTTGATAATTTTAATGGAAGGCTGAAAATCATTTTAAAAACGTAGGTACTTAAAGACTGCATATAAGCAAAAATTTACCGGAAGATTGTAATCATAAATCATAGAGCATGTTATATAGGGGCGATTATCTACCAGTAAAAGATATAACTTGTCAATGTTGTATAAGATGTGCTATGTACAAGATAGACAGAAGAACAATTGCTATGTGCAGAATGGTCCAAAAACCTTTTTTGAAATTGTTTGTTACTCATTATCCTACATACAATGTAAAAATTTAAATAAATATAAGTTAAAATTAGAAAAATAGGAAATTACTAACGTACATTTCAGTTTCAAGTGAAAGATAAATTGTATTAAAGAGTTAATTGTTATGTAGAAAATAATTCATATATTTTCCAAAATAATTTAAATGTGTATAAAACTATAAATGTGTATAAAAACTTCTCTGACTAAATTTTGTATCAATTTAAAATATATCTTACTTCTAAATTCTCTCCCTTCTGGTGTACAGGGTCCTTCATCCAAAATACACTTAATATAATTCGCTAACACTCTTTTGTTTCCCAATATTTCATCTACGTTAATATTGTCGTATTTTGTAGTATATTTTTCACCACCGTTGTCACCATAACATACAGCGACTACATATAATACGCAGAACAACGACAATAATTTCGCCGACATTGTTGTAATGCTGTGTGGTCAAACGATAACGCTACACGATTCTAATAACAATTACCTATACTTATATATCTTTATATAGCATGTCATATATGGGATATTGTTGTTGTCTTCATCCAAATGTACATAGATTTCACATTAAAGTCATTAACACCCGATACGTAATTGTTTTCAAGGAAACAATGAATAGCTCAAGTTAAGAATATTAATATTTTTGTTGTCGTTAACGCGAAGGACACTTGTCATAGGAAAATTCTAAAACAGGAGGAATTCTGAATTGATTTATGTTTTATAATAATATGATTTGAAATGTAACAAGTGAAACTTTGTGATTTCTATGCGCAATAATTTGGCCAAGATTTACTGACAAAAAAACAAAAGTGTGAGATTTTTCCTTCTTGAATTTAACAATGAAAGGTATACATTTATTTTAAGCCAATTTGAGCTGCCTCTGGGGTGCTTCCAGGCTCCTAGTTGACTTCTCTATTCATTATTCTGTTTATTATGAAATCACATAAGCGGTTATTTTTGCATATTTATGTGTTTTTGTAAAATCTTCAATGTAATTTCCTCATTAAAACACTGTGTGATGCTTTCAACCACTACCACTTCCTGGTGCAATATGTTTGTCACCGAATAACGTCGTTTTCTATATACCCATATTTAGGTATACCAGGTTGGTCTGATTTTCTTCACAAGTTACTAACACTTCTTCTTTCTTGTTTGTATGTACTTAGTGCATCTTTTATTTTACATTTTTTACCTTCATTAACAGACCTTTGAATCTTAAGACTTTCCTTTAGATGTTGCTGCTTCGTCTTCTTTGTATCTGTCTTTTATCCCTGCTGTGTGCTGGTATGAGGATCTCTCTTCCTAAAATCTTACTTTAGGGTGTTCATAAATTTGGTATTCCTTAAGGTTTGTCTTAGACAGCTCTTAACTTTTCTTACTAGGTTTGATTTGTTATTTTCGTTGTAAGACTTCAATACTCACAACTTCTACCAGTGAAAGGTTCTAGAATTTGCGGTGAAAACACACTTGTTTTTTGGTCTATAGTAATATTTTCCATAAATCTCATGCCATCTCGAATGGCAAAGTTTCCTTTCTTGGTACCTTCCCTGACAGTTCAGTTATTCTCGATTAGAGACATTTTCACCTCGATACCTGTCACACAATCCAACAAACTTCTTTTTTTTGGACTATGTTGTATATCGCTTTGGCTGTTCCCTTCATCCATTGGGAATTCCATAACCAGTACCAGTTGCGAATAGCCATACCTGGTTTTCAATCTAGCGCTTGTAGTTAGTAGGCGTACTTTTATACGTGGTCTTCGTAATTAAAATTTTCCTGAGAGGGTCTCTCCGACGTGCCAAACCTGATCATGTCAATCATCACATATGGAGCCAGCATCTGGGACACGTTGCAGCAACGCACATAAAGAAATTAGAGGCGGTACAGAACAACGCACTAAGGAGGATGACGAACGCTCCATCGTACCTGAGGAACAACCAACTAAGAAGAGACCTAGAGATGACTACATTTAAGGGAGAAATTACGAAGAGAACGAAGAAAACCATAGCCAGGATGGAACAGATAGGAACCCACTGATGAGAGAGGCAACCAACTACGATGAATATAAGAGATAGAGGATGAAAGACCACGGCAAGCGCTACTACAAGAGGACGAAACAGTGGTGCAGAGAAGAAAGAGAAGAAGACTGGGAATATGATAAGAACTATTAGGGATTAGGATATATGATTTATTAGGTAATGGATATCTTAGGGAATTAGCATTATATCAATGTAGGAGAATAAAGTAAGGAATTAACATAGAATTAGAGGGTAGGAGTAAGGCAATTTCTGTAATTTTAGCTTTGAAAATAAAGATATGTTAAGTTAAGTTATGTGGGCTAATAGTATTCCGGTCCTGTCACGTACGGCAGACCGGTATGCGAGATGAACGAGATGCATGGTCTCATCCCAATTACTTTGGTTAATGTTTCTCTAATATCGTGTTGTATTTTTTGATTCTGGGTGCACAGAGTTGTTTTGGTTTTCTTAATTACCAAAAAGTTAATACCACATTTAATTTTAAATGTAAGCCTTTATTGGACTGGTATTGAAGTGGTACCTCAAATGGTTGCTACCGTGGTTGTGTAGCAAAATATAGCTGTTATCTTCTTGGTTTCTGGAAATGTTTTTATTTTCACACTCGGGTTCATTTCAGTTCTTGGATTTATTTAAAAACACAGTCCAACTCACTCTAATTTATTTTCACACAATTTAACACAATTTATATTCACAAGAACTATTTACAATTTATCGTAACTGAATGAATCCATCGCCAGCTGTCCGTATTTATATATTTGTCTCGGAATTATTCTGGCAAGTCAATGAACCATCGGGAAACTTCTTTCATGTATTCTGGAAGCTTCAAGGGAATTCCCAGTAACGGCAGCGGTCGGCCTGTTGAGAGACAAATTCCACGAACTGAACGGATGATGGCCGATTGCACCAGCTTCGGATGAATTCTCGTTACAATATTGTTTTAAAAGAATTATCCGCGCATGTTGCTATTTACCCAATAATCGATTTTTTGATCCCTGGTATGTTCTTTATATTTATGGTACCATTTTGCATCTTCGTAATAATTCACCCAACAGAGGCGTGGTTTTACCATGTCAAGTGTTTTATTCATACCCATTTGATCTTCAGAAACTGCAACTATACCTCCTTCAAGATCGTGAGTACTTCTTCATTGACCAAAGCAGCTCGGATTTGACTGCCTTTCCCATATTTTTTTCAAAATTCCATTATTGACTTGAGCCCATTATTCTAGGGTGGTTGATCCATTGAATCAACATTTATTTCCATTGTATCTGCTCCGTAAACAGTAAATACAAGATGATATTATAGTAATAGTAAGGTTATTGACTAAGTTGAACATTAATCCCGTAGTTTATAAACAGTCTGTAGTCCCGCAATGGCCGCAGTAGCCGCAATCAATATATTGACAAATCTATGGAAATAAAAAAAATGTATGAGATATTAATCAAATATATGTATTCCAAATAACTTTGAAAAATGCGTGACCCCCCAGTTTTTGGTGGGATTGCACTTTGTAACCAAAACGTTTTCGTCAAATGCAGTATCAATCGAGTTCTAAAATAAAAAAATTTATATTTAAACAACCTTATAAAAACTACAATCTTTAATATATTTTGTGTTGTCCACTGACTGTCAATTTGTTACATCACATCTTCGGAAGATTGTCAAATAAAGTAGTAATAAAATAATTAAATTCACAACAAAAATTTACAGAATAATTAAAACGAAAATTACTGCCACTTGTCCGAAAAATCAATACTGATATACTACATTGACTATTTTACTACTGAACAATAAACAAGGCTTGATGCTGAACTATAAAGATGGTCTTCACATGATTTAACAGCAGGTAACGCTTTTTCCATATATAATTACTCAATAGTCTGACCATTTTCTAAGGAAAAATATCTTCAATAAAAATATATTTCCTTGTAGAATAGACGTATTTAGTATTATATTTTAAATACACATTGTTAAAATGTCAATGACATGTTTATTAGTTAAAAGTCAATTACCTTGTTATAAAACCAGGATTTGGCAGGAATGGAACAATGTAATAATTACTAAATTGTCTATTAGATAAAAAATATGAACACAAAACATAACTAACTGATTCCTTACCTAAAAGTAATTGAAAGATTCGGCCTTTAAATAAATTCAAATAAGTAGTTATAATTTTTAAAATATTTAAAAAAATTAATGCCTTTAAAAATATTAACATTATATGAAATAATAAATTAATATTAAATGTAATATTTAATACATTAGTTAATACGCACATTTTTCAAAAATATTTTTTGATCGGTAACTGACAAATTTCATTCTGGCATTTCACAGTTAACGATTTCAGCTCGTAAGCAGAAAATGAATTCACCCAACTCAAAAGTTCGTATGAAGGTATTATACCTACTATTACATTCCAAATAACAACAAAATATAAGTACATATTAATAAACCTTCAACCAAAATCTTAAAATTCATTATAATTTCATTAATTTAAATGAAACACATAGTAAGCAATGACTATTTCTGGTTTGTTTGGAAAATATAAAGAAATATAAGCACCTGCTCTTAATTAATTAATGATAAATAAGTAATACTCACATTTGTTAAAAACTTTTCGCAGTGAATGAAGCTGAAATCTTGAATTTTACACACTGAATTTACAACTTACCTTTACCATCTTGCTATGATAATCATACACCAAACAATATTCTGAAATGTCAAAATTCAAATCAAGGCGCTACATCAAAGATAGCTGTGAGTTCAGGGCTATCAGATCTAACTATTTGTCTTGAATATTACAATCAGTGCATTAATTCACATTTTTTGTATTCTTTTTCTAATTTTATGAAATTTATACCCTAAAAATTTAAAAATTAACAAGAAATAATTCAAGACCTCCTCAACAATCTTTTCGAAATTACTTATATAATATAATATATTGAAAAAATATGTTATTGTAAAAATAACAAGACATAAAATAAAACTGAACCATAAATAAAAGCAATATAAAAAATACATTTACATAATTTACTAAATGCTTAAATAATATAAACAATAAAAAATAAAAGGAGCTGCAGCTACTTCCCTTCTCTCTTTATCTCTCTGACTCTGTTTCTCTTCCATTGTGTCATTTTTAGAAACGGACATACATTTCAGAAAAATTATAATAATTGTGACTATTTTATTGCGATTCAAGTATTAATCCTAATGTGTGATTTCGTTCTTAACTTTACAACAATACAATAGCGCCATTATGGTCATTTTTTGAACTTATTATTTAATGCTTTCAGCTGGACACTTTTCCAGTTTAATTCCAATAGAAATGTGTCATTCTGGTCTCTACCATCTATAAACTTGACCATTTGACCGTTTTACGGAGTTCTAGTTTGTCATCCTTGTCTCCACCATCCATAAATTTGATCTTCTTTGTGCTACTCTGATTCTGACATATGACGTATGTCAAGTCTCTAATTTTAAATACAGCAAACAGGAAACTTGAATTATTTATTAGAACGAAAAGCAAATATTGTGCAGGTATTGTATATTAATTAGATGTTATATTATTTACTATAATTTATTGATTTTCTATAAACGAAGATACTCTTAATATATATTTCAAGATCAATGTAGTGTGGTGTCGGTCGGAAATAAGTGTCGAAACAAATGCAATTTTAGTGTATGTATTTCATTACCATACTCATGTATTTTCATACGTAAGTATGGGCATTCGTTAAGGAGCTTTTCAACAAAGTCGAATTTATCTTCATTTTTATTCGATTTTGAATGATATAGGTATATTTGTTTGAAAAATGTTTTTACTTATTGATCGTAGTGTACACATTCTTCTACGTATAACGAAAGTGAATAATTACAGTTTCTGTGAATATGCACATGCCGGTAATTTATGATTCGGCTCTCAGAATTTATAAAGTTTTAAGTACTTGACATTTCGGTAAAAAATCTAGCTAAATAAGTAGATCCCTAGAAAAAATTAGATATCGGTAAATCTATTAACAAATCGTCAAGGTGGTAATACAGGAATGCAGCACAAGTTGTATTTCCATCAGGGGCGGATCCAAATAACATGTCCAGGGGGTCTGGTGCTTTATACTAAATTTATTCAGAGGGTGTTGGAGATTTGTAGACTTTTGTTTTGGACACAAGGAACTTCTTGTACTTTAAACTTTAAACCCATCGTAGTTATTTTCCCCTAGAGTTTTTGACGAAAGATTTTCCCATTTTAGTTTCAAAATCAGTAACTTTCGCAAGTGACGTGATACGCTCTGATTTGTGTTCAATTTATTATAGTGGATTGCTGTGTTTATCAAAGTTGACCGAAGTAAGCCACAATTATATATACGAGTATGTTACATTTACACAAATGAAAGGTAATTAAATTTAAAAAAATGAAAATTTATTTGAATTTTATATTTCATACTTTTTTATAAAGAAGGTATTTTACATTATTTAAAATAAATAAATGGTAATAATATTATCGAGTACCTCAATAGCACCAAAATATAAGGTTTTTTTAATGTATGTAATTCAACACTTAAAACTAAAGGAGCAGAATAATTCATCAGCTTTTATGAAACGCACATTCAAGAATTCTTCCTCCTTTTTATATCAAACATTTCATGTGATGGATCGTTTCTTCTGGGAAAGCTACCAGACAGATATAAACAAAATACGGTTTGATGTTTTAGTTATTCATTTTTTTTTTTTTCGTTTCGGAATGTCATAGTCCTTGCCACCATCTCAGTGTTCCAAAACAATGTGATGGAATATTGATTGTTTATCAATTTATGTAATTTTCAAGGTTAATGCATCTCAGCGTTAGGCACCCCTTCATTTTTATTTCCCGTTGAAAGAGTAGTCAAGTTATTAACGAAAACAGACAAAAAATCTTTCTACGATGTTTTCACATTTTGATTGTTCATAAGTTGAGCACAACTTTGAAAAATTACAGATATCAAAATTATTGCTTCTGCTATCATTTGGAAGGTATTTCAATAGAGAATTTTAAAATGATATAAAATGACTAAAGCAAGGCGTTTATCGGCAGTCACGTCTGGACTATAACTAGAATTCAAAATAATGTATAATAATCCCAAATCATATGACTGGACTATTTAGTATTAACATATTATCAAAACAATTTTACACGTTAATGTCCTCTATCGGTCTTCTGATCTTCAAGGCCAATACCAGATTTTTTTACGTAAATAAATTAATCTGATTTTACCTCACTGATTTTACCCGACAAATACAACTTTTTTGTAAGGTTAAAAAGAACAAAGGATATTTCTAATCGCCTTGACGTCAATAGCATTGCAGTTTAAGCTGCACTTGATGCATTCAGGTCATGTCTACCGAAGACATAAATACTTCTGAATAAAGTCATTTATTTGGGCGTGGTGAAGGGTAGTATGAGCGGCGAGGTAATATTTCAATATTTGTACAGTGTGAATATTTAACTTTGCGAATTATTAATTTGTTTCCTTAAAAAAACTATTCAGATAGACAGATAATGAATTGTAACGCGTGAGGGTTAAAAATTGTTCATTTTAAATGTCGCCTATTCGTCTAAAATAATCTCTGATTTGTCAATAAGGTTAAGGATTTAGAATTGTTGACTTCTAAATGACATATTATGGGTTCATTTTTATCACACTAGTGAAATCAGATTTAAAATGACTTGATAGACAGTATATACCAGTCAAAAGAGATTTTAATGTGATATAAAATTTAACAGCAAACGGTTTAGGCAATCACGTAGGTAAATAATGATTTACTTATGAGCCATAACTGACATCATTCTAACAGGAAACTCATAGACGAAAATTGAACATTAAAAACTCCAAAATTATTTGTTTTTGCTTTCATTAGGAAAAGTGATGACGCAATTATAATAACGTCCATACAAAAGTTGTAGAGACTTGATCGGAGCATTTTCACAGAGAAAACCCGGAAAAAGTAACAAGTGATATATTCTTCAAAAGTTCATAACTTTGTTGTATTATAATTCCTCACTTAAACGGATCTTGTAAAAGTGCAACTTAAATGATTTATAGAAATATCTCTCGATTGGGATATACAAAATATATTTTGAAAGGTGTACTTAACTTTGTATGTCTTGGATTTTCTTTACAGTACCGTGAAATGCATTAATAATGCTTGTGAATATTTGGTTTAAAAGAGCTACAGGTACTTTTCCGCAGATGTTTTGACAGTAGCAGATCCAGCCAGTGAGAAATTTTTTAAATTAAAAATGTAGCCATTATCTATATATAAATAGGCAAAGACAAAACGGTTCGGTACCATTTTCTCCACTGTCCGTCAATCGGTTTACTTTATTTTTCTTTTGATTAGTAGCTATTGACGAGTTTCAGTGCAGAATGCTTACGTTTTTTGCGTGCTTCATTCATTAAATAAAATAAAAAATTCATAATTTAAGTCCACACTGTCAATGCCAAACAGTGCCGCCAGATTGCCTGGAGAGAAAATCGTAAGATGAATTGACTCGAAAAATAAACTAAGTAAAACAAATTTTAATCGGTTTCGAAAGTTATTACACATTATCACGCTATGCAGATTTCACGCATAAAAATTTATATTATATGATAATAATCATCTATTTGGTACTCGCAAGTTTGAGACTTTAATTTGTTTCTAAATATAGTTTGTCAACTTTAGTTTAGAATTGTGTGTTGTGTGGCAACTGATCAATGTGTTTCCGATAATATTTTATTATTTTAACTTTACGCTTTTAATTTATACTGTTTTTATTTTAAAGGCTAATAATTTCATAAAATTTAACTAAGATTACAAAGCCCATGATATAAATACAATTAGTGAGATTTAAGATAAATAGTTATATCTGACATCATGGCAATATTTCTAATGTTCTCGGCCATCTTCGTTTTGCATCGTTAATGTACCTTTTCAATTTAATGTGATAATTGAAAAATTTTAATTTCAATGCACTTACAAAAATTGTCAACATAAAAAGTATTATTTAATATAAATTTTCAGCAAGTGCATTGTATTTCTTTATATTTTTGATATAATACAGAAAAGTCATCGTTAACTTTGTGTATTAAATTGAAGTTATTGAGATTATACATACAGTGTCGTCTAAGGCCTAAGGTGTACTAATATGTAAGTACTTATGTATCTGTTTATTTATACTGCATCTTCATAGTTACTTATGAGTTCGCTTCTTGCATTTTCTTAGAAATTGAAATCGTAATTGTAAAATATCTGAATAACCGTAAAACATTTTGGAAAACTAAAGTTTAAAAATATTATGTTTAATATTAATTTATTATTTGATTTAACGTGCCTGCAAAATCCTGCCTCTTAATACAAAGTGAATGACTTGCCTAAAATGAACATTAATATTTTAAATATATATATTTTATTAAAAAACTATATGTAAATACACAAATGTAAAAGAGTTCGGTACTATATTCTGTTTGTGAACCAATTTTCTTAAGTTTTTTGATTGCTAATTGACGGATGTTATTAATAAAAAAAATGGATCAAACGGCCAACATTTTCCGTTAATAACAGTTATTGTTCCATCTACTCCATAATAGCTTATCTAGCGCCATTAAACCTGCCACCGCTAGAGGACAAAATTATTTCATATATTTTCTAATAATTCAAATCAAGGCTTTTTATAAATTCTTGATTTTTATTGATGTTTTTAATTCTCGAAGTGTATTTGTATTGTAAATTTATTCAATAATAGTATGATGGCATGAAAATTTGTATTTACGTTATTTGATTTTGCTTATTGAATATGGCTCAGCGTCCTACATGTATATTATTATCCTTGGCGAAATAATTTTTTACTTAATTATAATGGTAGTGAGCTATTTAGCATAGGTACACAAAAAAGTGCAAATATGCAAATACATATAGGTATATTATCTTGAAATTTTTAAAATGATTTTGGTCGAATTTCCAACACTGGGCGACAGCTAGTTCTAATAAATCAATGAAATAATAGACCAGTATGCTCAGATAATAGATAGATCTGTAAATAAAAACTTAATAAACTTGGGAGAAAAAAACCTAATATAATTCACCCAAATGTTTATCTTGTGGCCCCATCTCAAGAAAATTCTAGATCCACCTATTTGCCTTGACCGCTATTGTCATTGCCTCGCTGGCTGTCTGTCTCAAATTCAGATCTGACAATGAAATTTTTAGTATTTACTTTTACTAATATCCCGGCATTGTATCGAAAGTCCAAGACAAAATGAAGTGTGTTGTATCAAAATAATTTTGTTGCATCCCAATCGGACTAGCCTGGTTTATATGGCATTCCAAATATTGCTCTAATTTTTTTAAATTGCAATACAAAAATTGTTTATTGGACGGTAACTATCTTGAGCCCAGGGGCGGATCCAGACACGTTTTCCTGGGGGTGGCGATGTCATGTTTTAGGGGTGGGGGGGGGAATCCTGTACTAAATTTCCTTAAATATAATTTTAAACCTAGATTTCTTAAACTATTACATTGAAAATAGTCGTTCTGAAGTTTTTATTCATCTAGGTCTTGGAGTTAAGATTACCTCTTTTTGATATGAAATTTATTAACTTTGAGGCTCTCGAAGGGGGCTATCGCCCATGCTTGAGCCTATATAAATTTAACATTAAGTTTGTAGGTTGGAACCAGTTGCCAATAATTCCAACAGTTTGAAAAATTCTCTGCGAGTCGAGTGTTGACCCAGGCAACTGTCAAGATCTCTGATCATGTTTAGTTCAATAACTGGCACAACACATTTCTAAAAGTAATTAGAAGTGAAGTGATTTAGTATTTAGGACAAAGAGGAACGACATGATTAACGTTTATTTTAGTTGTACGGTTAGGCCATTTTAGTCAGGTGAGGCTAGAAATCAGGTGGTGTGTAATGGGAGCACTAACCTGATTTGGCCGGTTTCCTAAAGGGGACCTACATAGGACGTGTAATTCTCCCGATCCAATCCAATACTTTAGCCATGAGTCGCTGGATTCAATATCGTGTGGAAATTATCGGGCCGGAAAACCAGTACCAGCAGTAAAATACTTAAAGCTTATACTTCTCGAGGTAGCCTGTAATGCAGCAGTATCGTCCCAAGACTAAAAAGAGAGGGTATTAAAGAAAGCAAGAGGGTATTTCACTCGATTAGTCGTTGCTTCCAATGAAATACGTCTAGCACGTAGTTCATTGGTTGCTTCCACCCACCAAGTGAGATAACATGTTGTTTTGTTTATTGCCTTCTCTTTCTAGTCTTGGTACGACATTTGTGCATTGCAGTCTACCTCTAGAAGTATATGCTCTTCCGTTAAATAAACGTATTTGTTGTACTAGGATGACCCCCGATATGGGATCGGTTCAATGTCGATGCGTTCTTCGTTGGTTGTCTATATAATTAAAACGCTGGATGGATAAAAAATGGCATGCAGTATAGCTGGGTAAGTAAGCCAGTTTGTACTGCCCAATATGACATTTAAATGACAGCCCAAGGGCAAAAACAAATAGGCGTCCGCCTAATCCAACATTTAGGTAACAATAAAACCATTGTTATAGCACATTTAACATACCCAGTCGAAGATATATGAGCTAATGCAAAAAACAAAAAAAAAACATCACCCACCATTTCCCACGTGAAGCCGTCTGGACTCTAGATCCGACTTCAACTGAACTAGCGTTGCCTTTAGCAGACCTGTAGTAAATATGTTTTAATCCGTGATGACAAACCTTTCACTCCATCGAATCAACAACGTTGGAAAGATGTTTACAGTAACTGGACAGACACAAATAGTCAAATATCTCAGCGGAAATAGTACCGAGTACAATAGCTGTCGGTTGTATGTTTGCTGCGGGAACTTTTATGCAATGGTTGTTTATTGAAGATGGTGCACGTCCAGGGTCCATATAGTGTATTTTGACTAGTTCTTAAGCCACGCGGAACCTTCTGCAAATAACTCGGTGCTGTTGTTTTTATATGAACCACCCGAAAAATGTAGAATTAAGTTTATAAATACTTCTTAACCACGTCATCATTGTCTGCGTCTACACTGCACTACAACCTTTAGTCGTCATTTTTCTGTACATTTTTCTATCCCACTGTCCCAGATTCATTACCAAAGATTGTAACTAACACACCATATAAAGATTATTTAGAGGAAAAACAAGCGAAAATACAGAAAAAAAATGTTAGTCTGAAGTTGGTAGACAATTTAACTCGTTCCTCGAAGTCTTGAAGTTGTTGCCCTCACAACATTCATCATTCACCTGATGACGATAGCAGATACACAGCTATTGAAACGTTGTGAGATCAACCACTTCAAAACGATGGATCATTCACCTGATGACGATAGCAGATACACAGTTATTGAAACGTTGTGAGGGCAACCACTTCAAGACGATGGAAGTCCAAGGAAACTTCGAGGAACAGAAAAAGAAGTTAGAACACAACAACATAATTTCAACAAAATTCTTCATAATTACAAACAAATAGAAGGGGGAATAATCTAAGGAGTGTCAAGAGAATGTCTAATCTGTACCGAAACACTTTTAAGAGATAATATGAGTTGACGATTGTTTAATTGGCAGAGGAAGTTACTTTGCATTATTTTAGATTTTAGACTACTGTAAGTTAAAAATCTATATAAAGACTAGCCGTTACCCGCGGTTTCACCCGCATATGGAATGTAGAATTATTGACAAAAAATAGCCTATAAAATATATGTGCTATCCTATATATAATTTTTTCTTACTTTCAATCACCCTACATAACTGTAAACCCACCATTCCCTAATATATTTCACCTAAAACTGCAAGTGCTTATGGTCCACCCTATATAACAGTTTTATTCAACTTATTTTAACCACCTTGTACAACCGTAACTCTACTTCACCCTATAGTGCAACCATGTTAACTATAACTTTACTCCATCCTATATTTCAGCCATCCTAGCTACGCAACTGATGGGCCACGGTCTATAACAGTTAAATAGAAAAAATCTGGATAGGGACACCCTGATCACTCAGCGGTATGAAATATTCTATACGACCTATTCTCATATCTATCAAGTAAGTATAGATTAAAAAAAATCATAAAAATCGGTCGAGCCGTTTCGGAGGAGTTCGACCACAAACTTAACCGACTTCCAAAAAGGAGGAGGTTATCAATTCGTCTACAACATTTTTTTTATGTAGGACGAGTAATTATTCAAAAACGGCTTGGACAATTTTGATGATTTGAACTGCATTATATTAAGGAACATTACAGAAAGGTCCCATATAATTGCCTATAACATGAGATTTACTGTTTTCTAGAAATTCAGAAAAAAAAGTAAATAAGGGACTAGATTTCAGCGAATTTCAATGAATCTTCACTGTTTTCTCTAAAACCTCTCAAGAAATTTGGATATTATGAATTGTATTCTACAAAGAGATGTTCCAGCTTGATTCCGTATATGTCAAATTTTTATCATAAATTTCTAGTTTAATTGTCAAGATACGCCATGAAAGTATATTATACAGGGTGTTTGTAATGGTTTTCATTTTGATGCATTTGAAAGTTAGATTCTGTTGGAGACGAAGTTAAGTTAGGGGCATATAGTCGCGTGAAATGGCAGAAAATATTCCGTTAGTTTATCGAAACGAAAATTTGTTAGATATGTCGGCGAACTCTTCTATATGGTATACGGTTGTAGTTGTGTGCGTGCGTGCATGTGATATTAAGTGGTTACATAAGCAGTTGTATACATAGGATTGTTGAAATATAAGTTGGAACTGAATTAGTTATAGAGGGTGGTTCTAAAAATATTGTATTGGGTGGCACATAAGTAGTTGCGTATACAAGGTGGTTGAAATAAGAGTGGAGCAAAACTAGAGTTATACAGAGTGGATATTTGCGTTATAGGATGGAGAATAATTACAGATATAAAAAAGGCTTTAAAAATTGTCAGAAGCAGTTGAATATACAGCTTGGTTGAAATATAATGTGGAGTAGAATTACAGTTACACAGGGCGGTTTAAAAAAGTTATATAGTTTGGAACATAAGTAGTTGCTTATGCAAGGTGTTTCAAGTAAGGATTGGGTAAAATTATTGTTATTCAGGGTGTATCAAATTTTTTTTATTTAAGAATAAGCAGTTAGAATATTTGAATTAAAGGACGTAGGATGAAGTATATGACATGACATCGGTCTCAAAATTTTACAAGCAGTTGCATATACCGGGTGGTTGAAATAAATGGTAGAGTAAAATTATAGTCATAAAGTGTGGCTCAAAGAGGTGAATTTTTTATATAGGTTAGACCATGAGCAGTTGCATAAACGGAATACTAGATATATGGGTCGAAGTAAAATCATTGGTATACAGGAATAATTTAAACAATAGAAAAATAGAAAGAGTGAATAGTGTGGAGACGATTTATACTTATACAGGGTGGTTTTAAAGATATCAGGACCGTTGTAATATTGTATTGAGTTGAATTATAGTGGTACAGAGTGATTCAGAAAATGATAGGCCAATAAGTTATATGGGGTGATCAATACACAGAAGCATATACAGTGTGGATGCAATATAGAGTGAATTAGAGTTACACTTATAGAAAGTGGTCCAAATAATAAAACAAATAAAAAAGTTGAAATATATTTGGAATATATAGACAAAAAATACAAATTAGAGAGGGAGAAAGAGAGAGAGGTAGAAACGGAGAGAGAAAGATAAGAATACGCTAAAATTGAATTGTACCTTAAATCAGATAAAAAAGAAGACATGTCTGAAAATGGTGATTGCACACGATTTCTAACCTTTTTTTATTCTAGTCAGCTGAAGTCGGATCTTTTTTAAATATAAATTATGTATATCTAAGATGATATAAATAAAGTCGTTAACTCTAACAAAGAATGTTTTCATTTAATTTTACCTTTCCCAAAAATAGAGACAAGGTGATTAGCAACGTTTTACATCTGCATTAAATTGGATTACGTGTAAACTACTAGTTATCATCATAACACATTTCTCCTATATTACGACGGTATCTAATTGGGGATAAATTCTCTGGTTATTCCAAATACACAACCTTTGGATTAACCACAGAATTGAAATATAGTAATATTTGACTTCGGTACGATGGGGGCTCCTCTTTTATTTGCCCTCTTTGCTTGTTGTTAACTCGCTACATTGTGGTATAACCAGCGGGTAAAGAATGAACTTTGACAAAAGTAGTTATCGATTATTTTCCTTGTATACAGAACTTGGTGCAAATATAAATATTTATGTATATTGTGTAAAAGCATATGGCACATTTATTAATAGTTTTAAAGTTAAGGTTGATACTTTTGGCAAATCCTGTATGAAGTTCGCTAAATTAATAAATAATATACCAAAATAGCAATAAATAATTCGTTTTAAGTTTATAAAGAGTTTAATGCATTTAATATTAAATATGTTTACACTTTATGTATTTCTTTTTCCTTTACAAATCAGCGAATAGAAAACGAAAAACGTCTCCTTTACAAGAATAAATCATAATGTGTTAATTTTACATTTGAAGTCTGTTTCCAAATTTTTGTTTTAGTTTGCCTTCTTTGTCGTAAATTTTTTCAAGCTCTGCCCAAACCTTAGGTTTCTGCTTGATTAACATCTTCAATATCTTCTCCACAATTTCCCTTTGTTTGTTACTGCATCTTGCACACTCGTTTTCCACAGCATCTTCCAACGCAACTGAAAGGTCAAAATTGTTCAATAAATATGAAATACATCTATTAATAACCGAATTGCATAAATAAAAAAATGTAAATAATAAACGAATTTACAACGGATACAACAAAGAAATATATATATATATATATATATATATATATATATATATATATATATATATAAAGCGTGTTTTTTTAGAGGTATGGAACTTTAAAATGAAATAGAACACATTAAAATCATGATAATGGATTTATTATAATATTGGCTTTATTGAAAAGATAATTTTATGCCATTACTGCTTAAATTTGCTATAGAGCAGCTGAGGTCGTATATCAGCAATAATACAACGAATGTAAGCTTCCAAGTGGAACAACCTCTGTGGTTTATAGGCGGAGAATAGCATCTTCACATATCCCCACAGAAACTAATCCATTAGTGTGATATCGCACCATCGCGGAGGCCAATTAACAGGTCCATTGCGCGAAATTATGCGCTTATGGAATGATCCCTTAAATAAATTGATTGTGGCGTTGGCTGTGAGACATGTTGCACCGTCTTGCTGGAACAAAAGCTCTTGCACATTAACTCCATTCAACTGGAGAATGAAAAAGTCTGTAATCTTGATTCAACCAGCCCATAAATCACACCAAACAGTTACTTTTTGTCTCAATTATGACTTGTGGATGTTTTTCACTCCAAATGCGGCAATATTGCTTGTTGACGTATCCATTCAAACAAAAATGAGCTTCATCGCTGAACAGAATTTTGTGATGATGAAAATGAGGATCAAGAGCAATCTTGTTTTCAGGCCATTTGCCGAACGTATAATGCTCACGAGGCTTTAACTGTTGCACGAGCTGGATCTCGTAAACCAAGATCTTGGCGCAAAATCGTCCATAAAGTCGAGGGACATAGGTACAATTGCTGTGAACACTGGCGAATGGACTCATTCGGGTCTTAATCAACATTACGCTCCACAGCAGCAACTTCTTCGGTGCGCAATGTACGACGTCTCGGCTGACACGTATTATCCATTATTAGACTATTATACGTGCTGTGAAAACGATTCATGGTTGTTCGAATAACTTGTTCGGTTGAACGGCTATGTCGACGGTAAAATGAATGTAGCGCACGGTAAGTTTCGCGATTTGAACCACGATTTTCGAAATAAATTTGCACGTTCCTCCGCTGTAATTCTTTTCATTGTGAAAAATGGCCAATAGAGTACTGAACATAAATTAGCTGTCAGTTGTCAAAATGGCTACCACCAGAAGCAGTGTCACTAACTTGAAAAACAAATCTCTAAAAAACACCCTTTATATTGGTTTATAATAATAGTATTGGATCGAAGATTAATATAAATTATTAATTTTTACAAAAATGCGAAACTCGCTTTGAAATATGTATAGACAGTGAGAGATCTGGTATTCGGTTTACAGTTCCTGCTGCTCTTCCCAAATCAGGCCCTGTTTGATTTTTCTTCATCTCAAAATTAATTGGTTTTTAGTTTTTCTTGTAGTACTGCACGTGGTCATTATATTTACTAGCTCATGTTTACTTTAAAGATAACATCGAAATGATTTGTTCTTCCAGTCAAGAATTTTGTTCGAGTGAATATTATCATTACTATTTTAGTTGACTTATTTAACAAACGCATCCTGAATTGACTGTTTAACACCTTTTTTAATTTGTTGTCTGTGTAATTTATTTTACAGAATTATTTAAAAGATAAGCAATTATGAAGTTTTATATTTCCCAGTATTCCGTCTATACGACCGCGTGTGAGAATATCGTTGCATATAACTACTACGTCAATGGTAATTTGAGGCAATTGAGTTAAATATTACAAAATCGTTAAAGTGTAATTGATTTGATGTCATCATATATTTAAAAGTTCGTTTAAAATTTATTGTGCTCTCAATACGTGTACTTCTTTACTTCTTTACAATGTAACGATGATATATTTCTTAAAAATTTAAACGTTGCCAAAATTAATGTTGAATGGTTAATTAATTTTATTAATATAGCAATTAAAAGACCGTCCAATGTCAATTTCGGATATGGAGTATTTTTTCTTATGCTTTTTGTGATTACTGAAAAATAATTTGGTCAAGTGCGAGTTGGACTCGCATACTAAGGGTTCCGTACCACCTTCAAGATTCTAACATTCCAGTTTCAGACAAGGAGGGAATGAGTGCACTTTCTTATATTTACCCTAATATCTTTTAAAGGAAGCGTTTTAAATTTATAAAAAATATACACTTTCATTTTCGACACATAAACTTTTTATTTTATCTGCTTCAGGATTCGCTTGATTTTTATAATAATACATATGTATTTAATTTTCTAATTTGGCCCCCAAAAACTAACATTAGAGTTTTATTTTAATAATAAACTTCCAGGGAAGTATTTTATAATCTACTGTCTCAATTTTTGAGACTTGAAGATTTTGAGATTGGAAGATAAAGGGCAAAATAGGTCAAGTTTTAAATTATAAATTATTAAATCTGTTATTCAAATTATTTAAAAATACAAATAAAATATATTTTTCAAAATTTAAATAGTGTAGTTTCTAATGTGGGAATTAAGTCGATTTTTAATATTTTTGTGAATATCTTTTAAACAAAGGATTTAAAAATATGATATATTTGTGATGCACATAATGAGCCTTTTATCTGATATATTACATGATGCGTTTGAAAATTGAATTTTAATTTTCCATTTAATTGTATATATTGTCCTTAAAATAACTATGGGGGTTTCCTAATAATTTTTCTTATAAATTTCAAGTGAGCCCCAGTACCCTAATTATTTTAAAAATTTAGGAAGTATAGTTTCGGAAATAATGCGAGAAATGGGAATTTTTTATATCTTTATGTTAATATCTTGTAAACAATTAATTTAAATAATATGAAAAATATATATTAGTATTCCTCATAATGAGCCCTTTCATTTGATGTATTGATGATGCGTTAAAAAATATTTTTTTATTTTGATTTTAATTTTAATTTGGCCCCCAATATTAATATTAGGGATTTCTTCGTATTTTTCCTGTAACCAGAAAAATTTAGGAATGGGTAATTTTTTAAATATATTTTATTATAATCATTTTAAAATTTCAAAAAATATATTTGTATTAGTCGTAATGAGCCCTGTGATTTCACACATTACATGATCCGTTAGAAACAAGTTTAACTTTTTATTTTTCATTTAATTCTGTCATTTGCCCCCCAAAATCAATACTAGGGGGTTTCTCCATATTTTTCAGTAAAGTTCATGTAAGGGGCTACACCTTTATTGTTTTTTTTTAAATTTTGCGTCTTGTAGTTTCGGAGATAACGGGGGGAATGTGTAGATTTTTTAATATTTTTGTTAATATCTTTTAAATAATTTATTTTAAAATATTTAAAAAATTAATTTTTATTCGTCGTAATAAGCCCTTTGATTACATATAGAAACAATTATAATTTTTTATTGTGCATTTAATTCTATAATTTACCCCCCAAAATGAATATTAGGGGTTTCTCCTTATTTTTACAGTACAGTTCAGGTCAGGCGCTATACCTCTATTTTTTTTTGAAAATTTTACAGCTTATGGTTTCGAAAATAGGGGGGGATGGGTAAATTTTTTTATATTTTTCTTAATATCTTTATTAATTTATTTTAAAAATTTAAAAAAATATATATTTCTTTTCGTCATAATGAGCCCTTTCATTTGATATATAACATGATGCGTTGGAAACAATTTTAATTTTATATTTTCCATTTAATTCTGTAATTTGCCCCCCCCCTCCAAATTAAAAGTAGAGGTTTCTCCTTATTTTTCCAGTAAACTTCAGGTCAGACCATATACCTCTAATTTTTTTCAAAACTTTACGTTTTATAGTTTCGAAGATAAGGGGGGGATGTGTAAATTTTGGTATATTTTCGTTAATATCTTTTTAATTAATTTTTTTTTAAATATGAAAAAATATATTTGTGTTTCTCAGAATGGGACCTTTCATTTGATGTGTTACATAATGCGTTTGAAAAAAAATATATTTTTAAATTTTCATTTAATTCTATAATTTGCCTCCCAAAATTAATAATAATGGTTTCTCTTTTTTTCAAAATTTTAGGCTCAGTAGTTTCGGAGATCGGGGGGGACGGTCGATTTTTTAAGTTTTTCCCCCAGAAGTACCCCTAAAATCAAAATTTCTTCTTTTACCATACGTTCTCCTGATCGGGTCACTAAACTATACATTGATACCAAATTTCAACCCCTTCCGTCCAGTAGTTTAGGAGAAAATTGCTGTGATGTGACAAAGGCAGAAATCCGGGTATCCGTATATTGTATATACGGAACCCTAACAAGTTCGAAAAATTCAAAATTAATTTTTATTCGCACATTGAAGACCTATTTAGAAATAAATGACAGACGATTTGAAATAGCCGAATAGATGGGAACATAGGGTTATTTTTGCAAAATATAAAAATTAAAAAAAAATTTACTGACTTCAAAAAGTACTTATGTAGGTAGATACCTACTTAGTACCTATACACAAACGAACGACCAATAATAATTGGAGATTAACAGTAAATATTTAGATACCTATACATAAAGTAATACAAACAATAACAGGTAGTTATTGTGTACAAGTTAACTAGCTACCTGTCTACTATATTTTTGATATCGTTGCCAAACAAACCTGCATTATTTACATTTCTACTACTCTACCAAACTTGTAATACTTGCAGATTTCCAGTTTTTGAATAGCACCAACTTCAATAATATACAAGTATGTAGTTAATTTGCACATAATAATTACTTATTTTGTGTATTTATACTTTTATATACAGGTACCTATTAAGTGTAAATGTATGATCATTTCTGGTAGTTCGTTAGCTTATAAATAGTTAGAAGGTACCTACCTACATTAGTACTTATTATGTAGTTTTATGTTTTGTTTTAATTTCAAAATTTTTTTAATATACATATCAATTCTACCAAACCAAAAGGGCAAGGAATTATTTGTTATTTGGACATGGATATTTTCGTATTTTCGTAAGAACTAAAGTCAGAGCTTGCTTGTAATGAAGACATGCTGAGCTTACCCATAGTATTCGAGAAGGTAAGCAACATGAAAATGCACATAAATATAAAGTTAACCGAAAATTGTATATGAAAGTTAATTTTTGCGTTAGTTTTTATTATACTTGTAACTTGGTACTTATGAACAACCAAATTTGAATTGCAAATAAATCGATACAATTTGAATATTTATTTTCTTTACTGAGACTTTTCCATAGGTGTATAATTAACCCAGCGAGAAAAAATTTATCACTGATAGCGTATTAAAAAAAAATTATTTGGTCAAGTGCCAGTTAGACTCGCATACTAAAAGTTCCGTACCACCTTTAAGATTCTAATATTCCAGTTTCAGACAAGCAGGCAATGAGTGCATTTTCTTATATTTACCCTAATATCTTTTAAAGGAAGCGTTTTAAATTTATAAAACATACACACATTTATGTTCCCCACATAGACTTTTTATATTTTATCTGCTACATGATTCGCTGGATTTTTATAAAAATATCTATTTAATTTTCAAAATTGACATTAGAGTTTTGTTTTACTAATAAATTTTCAGGTAAGCCTTTTATAATCTACTCTCTGAATTTTAGGCTCTGTAGATTGAAAGATAAAGGGGAAAATAGGTCAAGTTTTAAATAATAAATTATTAAACCTTTTAGACAACTTATTTAAAAATACAAATAAAATATATTTTTCTAACTTTTAGATAGTGTAGGTACGTTCTAAAGTGGGAATTAAGTTGATGTTTAATATTTTTGTTAATATTTTTAAACAAATGATTTAAAAATATGATATATTTGTAATTCACATAATGACCCTTTTATTTGATATATTACATGATGCGTTTGAAAATTAAATTTTTATTTTCCATTTAATTCTATAGTTGGTCCCCAAAATTAATACTGAGGTATTCAAATAATTTTTTTTTATAAATTTTAAGTGAGTTCCAATACCCCTAATTATTTTCAAAATTTTGGGTACTATGGTTTCGGAAATAAGGCGGAAAATGAGAATTTTTTATATTTGTTTGTTAATATCTTGTAAAGAATTTTGAAAATATGAAAAATATATATTTGTATTCCTCATAATGAGCCTGTACATTTGATGCATTGCATGATGGATTAAACAAATATTTTATAATTTTCTGTTTAATTCTATAATGTGGCCCCCAAAATTAATGTTAGGGATTTCTTCGTATTTTTTCTGTAAACTTAAAAATTTAGGTATTATGGTTTGGGGAATAGGTAATTTATTTTATATTTTTGTTAATACATTTTAAAATATTTATTTTAAAAACATGAAAAAAATATATTTGTATGCGATATTATGAACTCTTTAATTTGGTATATTACATGATGCGTTAGAAATAATTTTAATTTTATATTTTCTGTATAATATTGTAATTTGCCCTCCAAAATTAATATTCGGAGTGTGTCCTTATTTTTTTCAGTAAAGTTCAGATGAGGCCCTATATCTCTAATTATTTTCAAATTTTTATGTCTTATAGTTTCGGAGATAAGGGGGGATAGGTAATTTTTTTTACATGCTTGTGAATATATTTTAAGTAATTTACTTTAAAAATATAAAAAAAATGTTTATATTAGTCACAATGAGTCCTTTGATTTGATATATTACATGATGCGTTAGAAATAATTTTAATTTCATATATTGCATTTAATTATGTAATTTGGCCCCAAAATTAATATTAGGTTTCTCCTTATTTGTCCGGTAAAATTCAGGTAAGGCCCTATATCTCTAGTTTTTTTCAAAATTTTACGGCTTATAGTTTCGGAGATAAGTGGGGTGAATGGGTAAAATTTTAATATTTTTGTTAATATGTTTTAAATAATATATTTTTAAATATAAAAGAAATATATTTGTTTTCGGCTTAGTGTACCTTTCATTTGATATATTACATGATGTGTTAGAAACAATTTAAATTTTATATTTTCTATTTAATTCCGTAATGTGCCCCCCAAAATTAATATTAAGGGTTTCTCCTTATTTTTACGGTAAAATTCATATCTATATCTCTACTTTTTTTTTCTAAATTTTACGATGTATAGTTTCGGAGATAAGGTAGGGGGAATGGGTAAAATTTTTTATATTTTTGTTAATATCTTTAAAATAATTTATTTTAAAAATATGAAAAAAATATTTGTTTTTGCCATAATGAGCCCTTTCATTGGATAAACAGTTTTAATTTTATATTTTCCAGTTAATTCTGTAATTTGCCCCCCAAAATTAATAGTAGCGGTTTCTCTTATATTTCTAATTTTTTTCAAAATTTTACTTCTTATAGTTTTTGAGATAAGGGGAGGGGGAACGGTAAATTTTTTTTAGTTTTTCCCCCCAGAGGTGCTCTTAAAATAAAAATTTCTGCATTAACTATACACTGATACCAAATTTCAACCTTTTCCGTCTAGTAGTTTTGGAGAAATTTGCTGTGATGTGAAAGAGGCAGAAATCCGGAGGGTATCTGCATATTGTATATACGGAACCCTAAAAACAATCGTATAAAACTACGTATAATGCAAAAACACTGGTTCAACATATGGTCATAGCGCGTGATATGACAGTCATTTTTGCCGATTAAATACTTTGATTATAGTTGTGAGATGTAGAAATTCTCTAGTCAACGTATTTAAATTTAAATGATCGAAATCCGTTAAGCAGTCAGAACTAAGAAATATCTTAATGAGGGTTTAATTTTATTTCTGAAAAATGGTATACTTTACAACATAGAAAAATATATGGTAACACCTTAGGGTTTTTTTTAAACTATTCAAACCGGATTTCAAGAAATCGTTGATATAATACATAGAAAAAAAAAAGACAAACACCTTAGTCTAAAGTCAAAAGAATTATTTCCGTTTTCTAGCTATAAAAACAATATATAAGGCAATATTGACTCTTGCTTTATTTCATTTTTCAACCATTTCAATGACCTGATAGTTTTTTAAATTTCTGTTAGTCCGGTAAGGCTATAGCTTCCTTGTAAATAAGTACCGTCAACATCTTTGGAGGGCTTCAACCTATTACTCGGCGTTTTATATATTTTTCAGACAAATTCTCTTTGAAATTAAAAGCTCAACCAAAACTTCTATGGCAGGATATCTAATATCCCCAAGGCTTTTGAAACTGTTCAATTTTACCGCATTATGATAGGAACTTATGTAGTGTACTTATGGTTGCCCTGACTCCCTGATGAAGATTAAGTAGATCAGGCTGCCAAATGAATTGGAATAGGAATATTGGTGGCCTGCTAAAGATGATTAGCACTTACTATTTATACGGTGTAGAAGTTAGTAGGATATGTGGAGTAGTAATTACAGTAAATAAAAAATGATACCCATCCTCGCAACACAAATGGTAATTTCACAGAGCATAATAAAGACCGGTGCCCGAAAACTTCTGACAATATCAAATAATTCACGGGGAGTGCATTTTAAAGAAAACTGGTATAAATGCTCTTTTGTCTGTGATCTGAAAGACCACTTCGGGGCCAACAGCATTGTTTCAGTTGTACACTTTTAAATTTATCGCGAAATTAGAAGGAACAGAAAAATTTACGTTCAGAACAAACTAAGAAAAGTTATTGTATTGCAATATGGTAGCAAGTGGTCAAATATGACTACAGGAGATCAAACCTTTTCGAACATGGAAATATAATACTAAATATAGGAAATTATGGGAACATTCCTTTATAGATGTATAAATCCACTTCTACAAACACAATGAAAATTCAAGGAGAGAAAAATTATAGACCCTTTAGTTTGCTATCCCAGATGTATAAACTGTTCATCACAATTTTTACGAATCGCTTCGACAGGAAACTCAAAAATTTATCAGTCCAGGTCTAACCAAGTTTGGTTCCTCAACTTTTACAAATGTAAAAATATTTTGTTAAAAAAATCTCGATTGTGTTTTCAATAATTAGTTTAAGTGCTGTTATTGATTGTTGTAAAGTAACTAAAATATAAAATAATAGATTTTCTAAAAACGAGATCAATTTACCGCAGCTTTTCTTCAAATTCTTTTATTGTTTCCGTGTTAAAACCATTTTGGTAAATTTCCATGGAAAAACCTAGTTACAATTACAATTTAATACATACGGACATACATCGAATAATAAAAAGATATGACAGAAATTACTATGTATTATGAATTCTGTTAATACTACATTGGTTGCTTTCAAGAATAATAATACTCATAAAGTTTTACGATGTAATTGTTTCGGGTTTTACTCAGTTTTTATAGAAACTAGCAAAACACGAATTGAACTATAATGTATTAACCTAAAAAATTATAATAATTTAGAAGGTTGTAACATTTGGTTTAAATAATGTTAAATCAAGATTGCATTGACATTTAGTTTATTACCACAGCCACTAGTTTACAATTTCAATACAATATTAAATAATCAAAAGTAGGGCGTTTGGGTTGTGTTAAGAAAATATATGTCGATAAAAGTTTTTATAAAATCATCTTTACTGCATTTTAAATGTCACTAATAAATTAAAAATGCGTTCATAATGCAATATATAGATTTATATGTAGTAAAAAAAAATTTAATTATGTAAAATTCTATTTTAACTATATAGGTTGTTTAGTTATCCAACAATAAGGATACAAGTTCATGTAAACGACGTTACAGTTTGTTCAACGATATCTCTACCACTGACTCTTTTGCAATTTTTGAATATTTTTTTACTATTAACGCTCTAAAATAACAGTACTTTGCCACTTGAATTCCTTACGTCCATGAATTTTGTCTTCGAAAGAAAAACTATTAATTATATTGCAAGAACATTCAGACTTATTCCCATAACACTTTAGAAATTATTATTGTAAGTATAGATATTTATAATGTTCTGCAAAATGACTTACAAGTTAGTCTTCACATACTAATGGTGAAACTACCTACAAGTTGGTTATTTAAAATCAGCCAAATTTGATTCAGAAAATAACGGCACCAGTTAAAGAAGCTATTTTGTGTAGTGTTCAGAATGATCTATTTCCAAGTGCAAGAATTGTTATAAATGAGTTGGAAATATCAGAATCCTTACCACCTGACGGGAGTACAAGTGTTGCTCAAAGATCAATTAATTCACAATACAATTTTTTCATCAATATATGGGCTGGCATTATTCATAACGATTATAATTGACCTACTTGTATTACCTAATTGGCTTAACCACGATTCTTATTTCAATATTTTCTTTAATGATTTGCCCGAATTGTCTGATTTACATGTTAGAGGACGCATGTGGTTCCAGCATTATGGGGCCCCGCCACATTTTATAGTCTTTGTTTGATCTTATCTCAGCGCATCATACTGTGCCCGCTGAATTGGGCATGGAGGTTGTTAGTTGACCAACTAATTCACCTGATATAAATCTACTGGATTATTATTTCTGGGGGTAGTTGAAGTAATGTGTTTATAAAGCGCCTATTCATATAGGAGAATAACTAATGGTTAGAGTCAATGGAGGATTTGGAAGATTAAAAATTATTGAATTCTAAGCAATTTCGGATTTACTTTATATGACGGTTTTCTTGTTTGTTGATGAGTAATCTCCAACCAAGCGTTGGAGCATGTGTTTTGAAACTATATTCAGTGCCAGTAAAAAGTGCTTTCCCCCTCGTAACTTTTAAATGGTTATACTTACACTAATTAATTTGGAGGGTGAAAATAAACTTTTGTAAACTTCTCTTGTGGTAATAGATGACGTAACAGTAACAGATGACGTCTTAGGGCCAGTGTGGCCACTAATTTTAAATAGGACCAGTATTCTAGTAACTAGAAGCGTAAGCAGAAGGATACGAGAATTATGTGAAAGAATTTGATGAAGGCAGATGTGAGTCTGCCGAAACGCCGTCATGTTACCAAAGATCCCGGCAGGGAAGATTCAGGGAAGATCGACCGCATGATGGCACCAATGCATGCAAGGGTACAATGGCCACCAACGTTTTACGCTTTCATATTACTGTGGTTTTACCTTAAATAGTACTTTTACAATAAATGTGAATAGTATTGTGTATTGGAATGTAAAAACGCAATGAAACTTAAATTTCCATGAACGAGGAGTTTTTCAAAATCTATTTGCAAGATTTCACAACAATTTTCATTAGACATTTTAATTTAAAAATTAGGATTAACGAAAATCGTGAGAAATCGTTAAATGATTAAAAAAATGGACTTTGATTAAGTTATATTATTAAATATATTACATATTTGGTGATTAATTTAATAATAAATATATAATTATGAGGAAAAGGTAGTTTGTTTAAAATCATCAGATAATGAAGTTTCTGTTACTTTTTTGGGGTAAAATTTTTCCGTAACATTGTTCTATATCGTCATCCTTATTTATATCGAATTCACAGAAATTCATATTACGTAATAATTACCATTTTTTCTTACATTTTTAACATTCCCTGGGAGTCGCAAGTTTGCAATTCTGGATTGTAAATATGTAGTCTGTCAAATAAAATTAGAATTATGTTGCAAATATCTAATTTATTTCTGATTTGTGACTTTTGACAGTTTGGTTTAAATTTACCCGTTTTTACAAACTTCATTTCATAAGAATGAACTTAGTTTGACAATACCTACTCAGCCATATTAATCTTATTAGGGTTTATTCCAATTTTTATGGATAAATTAATAATACTACTATTATTAATAATACTAAAATTAATATTTCACCTTTAATTAATGAAGATTATTCAGTCCGGCTCTTGTTGGTTATTAAAAAAGTTTTTTAATTTTCTAGTATCTTTTACTTTCCAAAGTTTTTGTAAAAACTTTATACCTCAAAATTTACTTTTATAATTGTTTAAAGAGACGTTTACGAGTTTACATGGACTAAAATTTTACCTTTCAAAATGTCAAATGCGAGTTTGACGAAACGTCATGTTAAGTTTTATTTTCAGAGCACAATCCAAGAAAAGAATACAACCTTTGAATAACAATATAACATAGGTAACCACATAATACATACCTTTCAGAAATTGTCCAGGTTTAGTAGTACATCTTAGTCCTTTTAGACAATCAACATATGTTTTAAACAGTCTGTTATTTTTAAATACATTGTCAACATCAATGCTGTCATATTTTGAAGTAAATTTTCCCTCTGGGGTTAAAATGTCTTGCAGATCGGTTGCCAAGGCAAAAGCTGAACATGCCACTATCAAAAATATCACCTTCATCTTCTAATATTTTGTGGTGACTGATAAGACTTTTAAGAAGAACTAAATGAGTTTCGCAAATTTTCGTCAGTTAATGGGTAATAGTAGATATGATTATTTAAAAATAATCGGTTTTTAAGTATGATGATAAGTAAAACCAGACATTAATACCGATGGTAATTTCTTCATAATCAATTACTTTTGGTTGGTGTCTGAAAAATATTTTACTCTTAGTCGTCATAGTAAATTTTAGAAACAACAGTTGAGGAAAGCCCAAATGGAGTTAAATAATTTAGTCAAGTGCTGCTTGGACTCGCATACCAAGGGTTCCGTACCATCTTTGATACAATGTAGGTGAATCAAAGTATCTTTTATTCTAGCATTTCAGACAAGCAGGGAATGAGTGCTTTTTTTATATTTACTCTAATATCTTTTAAACTAAGCGTTTTATATTTATAAAAAATATACACATTTATTTCTCACACAGACAGTTTTTATTTTATCTGCTGTATGATTTTAATAAACATATTTATTTAATTTTCTAATTTGGCCCCCAAAATTAATATTACAGTTTTACTTTACTAACAATCTTTGAGTGAAGGTTTGTGTAATCTATTGCCTGAATTTTAGGCTCAGCAGATTGGAAGATAAAGGGAAAATGGGTCAAATTTAAAATAATAAATTATTAATTCTTTTAGACAAATTATCTTAAAAATACAAATAAAATATATTTTAAAAATTTTTAGATCGTGTATTTTCTGAGTTAAACTAGGAATAAATGAGTCGATGTTTAATATCTTTTATTAAAAATATATATGTTATATATATATATATATATATATATATATATATATATATTATATTCACTTTGATTCAATTCACTTTTTAAAAAAAATTATTTATTAAGAAACATACAATATTAAAAGTGAACAATTAAAATAGTTAAAGTACTTGAATAACTTAATGCTATAAATGATATTATTTGAATGACTTAATACTAAAAGTAATAATATTTGAATGACAACACGAGAACGTTTCCAGTTGCATTTATAACATTGACAAAAGTGCTGATGCAAGTCAGCGTTTTTACTGGGTAAACGGACTCGTGTAGGTTTCCGGGAAGTTGTTTGCATATAATTCAAGATGAAATTTGATATCCCTGAGAAGTCACGTACGCTTTAAATTCCGTTGACTTCTCGACTGTGTGAACTAAGTGCTGATATATATTGCATATAACAACTCCCCTTACATATCAAAAGTTGATGCTATAACATCAACTTTTAGGAACAGAACATAAAATGATATAAAATGATGTTTGAATGGTATGAATAATAAGTAATAAGTGTATAAAATATGAATAAAATAAAGTAATAGGTAAAAATCAAATTGATATTTGTAAAATAAAATCAAAATATGTTAAAATAAATGAGCAATAAAATAATACGAGTAATAATTAAATGCTTAACCTAAACATATCAAAATAAAATATAAAGTAAAAGGAAATGTAAATAAAAATAATGTGTAGAAAAATAAAAAGGTTAATGATATAAATCAATATTAAAAATGGTGTTTTTAGAGAACATAAAGTGTATACCTAAACTTGCGTCTCTTAGCTTTGTTCTGTTTTCAAAACAGGCCTAAGCTTGGGGAAGAATTTGAGTCTTGGATGAGGCACTGAAGTCTGGTCAGGATTGCAGTCCTTTGGAGGTTTTACCATCCTCTTTTTGACAGCTTGGAAGGTGATGAGTGCTGCTATGATCATGAGAGCAGCTATGGTTGTATAGGTAAACCAAGAGATATTTTTGGTTACAAACGGCTGGTTTATGAGACCATCGAGGTCTCTGGAATATTGTTCCAATTTGTGATTTGGTACGTCTAATTCTTCTACGTTAAGCGTGTTCAACTTCAGGGGCTGAAGTTCAGGAATTATAATTTTTTCTGGCACTGCGTCGCAACAGTTGAACGGCACTGTTACTGGTTGGAAGGTTTCTAGAACATCGGTTTGTTTACCAGATTCGGCTTGAACTTTTGTAATTCCTATAAACGCACTACACTCTAATTGAAGAGTCATTATGGAGTTGAGGGAGATTGTAAGAGTTTTTGGGTTTGTTTGAGCGCAATTCACTGTAACACTTATGGGTTCAGAAGTAATTATGAGCCATGTATTGGGTTCTAGTTTTTGAACGTTGTATCCTTGAGTGAATATTAGTGAGCTTTTACAGTTGTCGGGTACCTTCTGGACATTCTTTAGAAGTTGAGCTTCACATAACGCGTTTGTGTCAATAGGGTATGCGTAAAGTTCAGAACACAGTTTCTTACGAGTGGATAACGGTTTACACGCAGTTAAGTCTTTGATCGGAATAAACATTAAAGAATCATCATTCTTTGCAAGATATTTTTGAGTGAAGGATAGCATATGATGTAAACCTGTTCTTTCATCGTATATAGGGATAGGATATAAATGAAAGACTGTGTAAGGATGTTGTTCGACTAAAGGGATTCTTAACACAAATATAAGATCGGTATATGTTTGAAATGCCTCTAGTTCAATAATTTCCAGATATTGTGCGATGCTCGAGTACTTTACAGCCAATGGAAGGTTACTTTTGACTAAATTTTGCGATATTTCCTGTAATGAGGTAATAAGATGTTCTGGTGTTAAAATTGAAGAGTGAATTATTTTCAGACGCGCGAATGTGATAGAATTAAAAACATCATTTAAATTATCTTCTAAGTAGAGATAATTCTCCATAAGTTTTTCACACATTTCAAGTAGTGCGAGTTTTGATTCGACGTAGGCGACCTTATCATTAATTTTTCCGATAGTGTTTTTCAGCTTTATCATGTTATCGTTAAAAAGTTTCTCGTCAATTCTAAGACGTGTTCATCAAATCTGACTTTCGCTTTATGTTTTTGGATTTCCGTTCTTTCGCGAGCAATTTTATAATAGTGAGAGATACGATTATTGAGATCTCTGATGTACTTAGTTATCAGGGCTTGTTGGTTGTAGAGAGTTTCTCGAGTCCTACTCGAAGTATGTCCATAAACAAGTTCGTAAGGGGTGAATCCATGAGTTTTGTTTACAGAATTGTTATATGCAATGATTGCATAAGGGAGGATGTTAAAAGGGTGTTCGTCAGGATTTTCTAGTTTATGGATTCTAATCATCTCTAATAAGGTCGAGTGGAATCGTTCTAATGAACCATTTGACTGGGGATGTCCCACGCTAGAATAAGATAGTTTGATGTCAAATAGTTTACACAAATCTCTCATTAGTGTGTTGTCGAATTCCCTGCCATAATCACAATGTATCCGTAATGGAGTACCGAAGTGTTGGAAATAGAGTAGTAAGGTACTAACCACGGTTTTTGCGGATTTGTCGGTTATGGGGCCTGAGAGAATTTTGTTAGTTCGTCCCGGATAGTTAATGCGTAGTTTTTTGTCGGGACTTCTAGAATATCGATGTTGACGCGTTCAAAGGGTGTCCGTGGGGTTTCAGTAATGACAAGTGGGCTGTCGAGATTTTTCCGGTAAACTTTTGCTCTCTGGCAAGATTGACAGTTTTTGATAAAATTGTCAACGTCCTTAGTCAGTCCTTGCCAATTGTATTTTTCTTTTATTCTGCGGATAGTTTCATTGATACCACGGTGTATATTATTTTTGCCGTTATGGAATTGGTCGAGGATGATGGGTATTTGGTCTTTCTCAACCGTTTGGACGATATTTTGGCAAACTTTCCATTTGATATCGATTTCGGAAAAGATAAACGAAAGCATTTCCAAAATGGGCAGTTCAATGTTATTCTCAACACAGAATACTTCATTTTCAGTAAACACATCTCTACTATTATACAGAGATGCGAAAAGAATCTCGTTGACTATTTCTGGGTCAGAAGGGAGAGGGACGATGTAATAGCGTCTTTTTCTGACACTTTTGCTTGCAAAGACATTTACTCTAGGGGTACGGAAATCAGCATTTTCCTCAAAAATGTCTTCGATGATGTCATGGTGAAAATTTTTCATGAGAGAGCCTTGGGGAAATACTAGGATGTTTTTGTTTCCTCGGTCTAAGAGTTGGCAATTAGAAAATTGAATTTTGTCGTAATCTATGAGAGAGACGGTTTGATATCGCTCGACAAAAGTTTTAAATTCTTCGGAGATTTGTTGGAGATTAATGGGACTTCTCGTCTGGGGTTCTTGTGAGTCATCGTCAGTTTCGTTTGTTGGGAGTACTGTAAATGGTGTTAGATGATTGTTTGCTTGAAATGATATGTATTCATTAAAGTTGTTAACTTTAATGCGAGAGAGCGCGTCGGCGTTTTTATTTACTTTGCCGGGTTTGTAAATTATTTGATAGTCGTACTCCTCGAGCTTAAGGCGCCATCTTGCAAGTCTACTTCCAGGATCCTTTATAGAAAACAGCCAAGTTAACGGGCGGTGATCGGTCAGAAGTAAAAACTTACGGCCAAAAATTATCGGACGAAAGTGTTTAACCGCCCACACTATTGCAAGGAGTTCTCGTTCTATGGTTGAATACTTAGTTTCAGCATTGCAGAGAGTTCTGGAGGCATAGGCTACGGGTAAATCTTTACCTACGGGGCCTTGAGAGAGCACTGCGCCGATAGCAAATGAACTGGCGTCGGTTGTAAGAATAAATGGCTCTTCAAAATTAGGGTATATGAGTATGGGAGTAGAAGTAAGGGCTCTTTTTAATTCGTCAAAAGATTTGACACATTCTGAATCAAACTGGAAAGGTGTGTCTTTTTGAAGTAATCTTGTCAAAGGTTTTGAAATCTTGGCGAAATTGGGGATGAATCGCCTGTAATAACCAGCTAACCCTAAGAAGGACTTGATATCTTTTGGGTTTTTTGGTTGGGGAAAATTTAAGATACAATCTACCTTTGAGGGGTTAGGCTTCACGCCTTCGGGAGTTATAAGGTGGCCAAGATACGCGACCTCTTTGCGAAGAAACTCGCATTTGTCGGGTTGGATTTTTAGATTGGCTTTTCGCAATCGTTTGAAAACTTCAGAAAGTCGGGCTATGTGCTCATGTATAGTCGGAGAATAAACGATAATGTCGTCCATATAGACTAAACATCTCTCGTTTTGAACACCTAAAAGAATATTATCCATTACCCTTTGGAAGGTGGATGGAGCGTTTTTAAGACCGAAGGGCATTCTAACAAATTCGAAATGTCCATTATCAACTGTGAATGCTGTTTTTTGGATGTCTTTAGTATCGATTTCGATTTGGTGAAACCCGGAAGCTAAGTCGAGGGTGGTGAAGTATTGGCATTTGCCAAGCTGGTCAAGTAAATCCGAAATGTTCGGTAAGGGATATTTGTCGTCAACAGTAAGTTCATTTAATTTACGATAATCGACGACGACACGCCATTTTTGGGTACCAGATGCGTCTAGTTTTTTGGGAACTACCCAAACCGGGGATGACCATGGCGAATTAGACGGACGTATAATGCCTTGGTCAAGCATCTTTGATATCTGACTTTTTACCTCTTGTTTGTGTATTTGGGGTACCGATATGACTTTGTGAAAGAGGGTTTTGCGTTATTAGTGTCTATCGAATGTTTGATTTCGTTTGTAAAGGTCAGTTGGTCACCTTCTAAATAGAATATGTCGGAATATTCGAGGCAAAGTTGAGAAATAAGTTCGGCTTCCTCCTCGTTCAGATGTTCTAACCGAAGTTGTTCCATAATTGTAGTTTGTCTATCAGGCTGGGTCAAGTTTTGAGAGTAATTTTCAGAAAGAATGTTTACAGAAAAATTGTTTATCGGTTCGAGTTCCAAATTGTCGAAATTAACAGTCTTGGGGATAGCATTTGCATTTAAAACTGAAGTAAGGAATTCGCCTTTTTCATTAATTTTAACAAGGGCACGGGGAAGATAAACTTTTTCTATTCCGGCAGATGATAGGAAAGCATCAGTATTTTTGAGGTTACATTTTAATTTGCATATTTGTTCTGTTCGGGGTTCTAAACAGATTGTATTAACCGGGATGCAGTTATTGAAAGTTGGAGGGTTCTGAGTACGCATGACAGTATCATCCGTAACTTTGTACAGAGGTAAAGTTTTAAAATTAGTGACAAGTTGTTTGCTGTTAAAGTCTATAACGCAGTTATAGTGTTCAAGGAAATCTGAACCCAGTAATCCGTCGAATTCAATGTCGATGTCGCAAATATATACCTTGTGTGGGTCGGCGACATTGAAAGGTACAAGGGTGGATTCGTTGATTAAGATTTTCTGATCGGTGATTCCTTGGATGACTACGTTTTCGGGAAATCGTTGTTTGAAGCGTTGGCAGGTTTCAGGTTTAAAAATTGAAAGTCCTGCACCCGTATCGATAAGAAGTTTATAGGTGTTTGAAGAGTCAGTAATATAATAAAGATTCTTTGAGTTGACGGAAAGAAGGGGTCTTACAGAAAGTTCTGTTCTGGGAAGTTGACATTGGGGCTGAAGTCGTCCAGATTCATTATCTGAATTTGGGTTTGAATTTCTGAAATTTCTTGGTCTGGGGGTTCTAACTGAGTGGGGGTCAAATGAAAATTTACTTGAGAAGAATCAGGTTCGTCAGAATAAAATTCGTATAACTGTTCAGTATTGAAATATTCTGGTTCATTGTTTTGTTCGATATCATTAGGGTGATAATCTTGTACGTTTCCGTACTCATCGGGTAAAGAGGTGTAATGATTTTCGTTTTGAGAGTAGTTATAGTCATTGTGATATGGTCCGAATTGCAGATTGTTCAAGTGATGAGTCTTTGGTTGTTGGCGTTGTTGATGTTTAAATAAACTCGGGTTCGGTCTGTAATTGCCAGACATTTGGGGTTGTCTACTGGTAGATGGACGAAATTGTTGCTGTGAAAATTGTTGACTGGGATTAATATTTGTAGATTGATTAGCAGGTTGATTGGAAAAATGAGGGCGGTAATTCGAATAGTTCTGATTAGAATTCGGGTTGTGTTGAAATTGTCTCATTCTCAATAAGCATTCGTTGCTTAAATGGCCCATGCGTTTACAAAAAGAGCATTGTTTTGGAGGTGGACCGTTATTTGGTTTACGAGGGGGTTGTTGGAAACTTCTATTACCTGAAAATTTCTGGGTTTCTAAATGTGATAGTTGTAGTTATCGTTTAATTCTGGAAATGGCAGTGAGAATACTGCACGGGTCACTAGCGCGAACGAGTTGACCAATTTTGTGCTCTAAACCCGTGAGGAGGCTATTAAGAGCCATTGACTCTATTAAGTCAATCTGTGCTTGTTTTTCTTTGATAGTTAAATTTTGTTTGTTTATAGCAGCTAGCATTTTCGCTTGATGCGTCTGGAGTCTAGCAGAGAACGTGAGAGGGGATTCATTAGGAGTTTGCCGCATTCGTTGCAAGTCCTGTATGAGAGCCGAGAGATCCCGAGGATCTCCAAAATGATTTTCTAGGAGGGTTTGAATTTCGGCTAGTTGACTAGGGTTTCGCGAATTAATTAACTCAGCCGCTCTACCGCGTAACTTATTTTTTATATGGAGAATTAGCAATACTTGCTGATTATCCGTTGCCATGCTGTAAGCAGTATTACAGGAGCATATGAAAGTATTCAAAAATATCGGATTACCATCATATTCGGGAATTATGGCAAATATTTCAGATAACTTATATGGTTCTACGGTTGGTGTAGCTGCTTGTCTAGTAGTGGCCATTTTTATAATTGTATAGATTCGCACAATAAATAAAAATTAAATGTTGAGGTTTTAAATGTAAATGGTAAATATATAGTTTATCAAAATCAAATATCGAGCAATGTTTAATAGAGTAATAACAATTTGAAATAGGAATGTATAAATGGTAAATTAATAATAAACTTGAAATAATGTTTCAAATACTTCGAAATATGTGATTTGAAGTAATGGAAATAAAATAATATGATTATGTGAAATATATAGTTTTAAAATTATTTAGGAAAGAACTGGTGGTCATTAAAAAAAAATAAAAAATAGTTACTTTATGTGATTCTTACGTTATTATTCCTCGCATCGGACTGTTCTCCGCGTCACTTAGCACTGGTTAGCCTGGTTGCGTGTTCCCTTGCTAGTACTTGGTAGTTGTTGTCCTTTTCAAGTAGGTTTTGTCCACAATGATTTACAAATCTCCACAGTTAGTTAGTATTCACGTGTTCTAACTGTGTTAGACAATCCTACTGACTGCGCCAATTTTATATTCACTTTGATTCAATTCACTTTTTAAAAAAAATTATTTATTAAGAAACATACAATATTAAAAGTGAACAATTAAAATAGTTAAAGTACTTGAATAACTTAATGCTATAAATGATATTATTTGAATGACTTAATACTAAAAGTAATAATATTTGAATGACAACACGAGAACGTTTCCAGTTGCATTTATAACATTGACAAAAGTGCTGATGCAAGTCAGCGTTTTTACTGGGTAAACGGACTCGTGTAGGTTTCCGGGAAGTTGTTTGCATATAATTCAAGATGAAATTTGATATCCCTGAGAAGTCACGTACGCTTTAAATTCCGTTGACTTCTCGACTGTGTGAATTAAGTGCTGATATATTTTGCATATAACATATATATATATATATATTTGTAATTCTCATAATGAATCCTTTTATTTGATATATTACAAAACATTTCATTTAATCCTATAATTTGCCCCCCTAAGTCATATTGGGGTTTACTACTAATTTTTCTTATAAAATTATTTTCAGAATTTTCGGTAATATGGTTTAGGAAATAAAGGAGGAAATGAGAATTTTAAAATGTTTTTGTTAATATCTTGTAAACAATTTTAAAAATAAGAAAACATATTTTTCTTTTTTTTTAATTTTCCGTTAAAATCTACAATTTGCAGCCCAAAATTAATATTAGGGGTATCTTCTTATTTTTAATTTGAAGTTTAATTAAGGGGTTATAAGCCTATATTTTAAATGTAAGGTCTTATAGATCGGAAATAAAAGGAGGAATGAGTATTTTTTATATTTTCGTTAATATCTTTTAAACAATTTATTTTATAAATATGAAAAAATACGTTTGTATTCCTCATAATAATAAACTTTCATTTGATGTATTGCATGACTCATTTATTTTTTTTATTTTCCCTTTAATTCGATAATTTTTCCCACAAATAATATTAGGGATTTCTCCGTATTTTTCCTGTAATGTTTAAGTGAGGAAATATTCGCCTATTTTTTTTTAAAATTTTAGGTCTTATAGTTTTGGAAAAAATATGAAAAGAAAATACATTTATATTGGTCATAATAAGCCCATTGATTTGATATATTACATGACAAAAATACAGCATTTCCAAAAAGGGTAAAGATAGCTCACAATCCTTAAAAATGTCTAAAAAGGTGCCTTCGTTATAATCTAGACGTGCAAAATTTTCTCATTCTTTGCTGCGACTTTCTAGTATGTTAAATTTTCAACAATTTTGACCTCATAAGTACCAAGATGCAGAAAGAACTCCCAAAAGAATTTTTAGCATATTTATATAGAACCCGTTTAGTAAATTCTGTCTGGGAACTAAAATTAGTAAGACAATACTATAAATTTCTTATACTGTAATTATGCTGAAACTATTTATGCACCAATTTCACATGCCTGATTTTTTTTATGTATAGAACATGGAAAATAATTGTTTGAAAAATTCTGTAAATTACAAAAAATGTGAATAAAAATAATATTTAACTATTTTTGTACTTTACCCAGTGGAAAACCGTCTTATCACAGTTTAAAAAGACATTTTGTAGTTCTGTTGACGCTCCACCTGAAAAATCGACTGCTAAGCTACAAAATCATAAAAATTTCTGAGTCATAATTCCTTATTAAGGCTATAAAAGTTTAATTATTTTTTGTTTTATTGAACAAGTCTTCTATAATGTGATAACCAGAGACGATAGATATTTTCTGTGTTACTTTATTTAATGTTGGTATATGATAACCCATTTAAAAGGATAGCTAATGTTGGGGAATAACGCTAATGCACTTGGTGTTTAGATTTAACTGGGCACACATTTTGTAGAACTTTCCATAATCAAATAAATAGGACATTTATTCAAAATCATAATCTAGTCATTTGAACCCCACCTTGAATGGGCCAAGTAACAAAATATATATTTCTAACATTAATCTACAGATTCAATAACCAATAATATAATAAGATATTGCTCCTAAATATCCAGTCCTTCTTCTTTAGCCAATGTTTCATATCGCTTCTTGTATGTACCATCCGGATCATACATGGCTTCTAATTCCTTGTACCATTCGCGTTTGTTTTCCATCATGTGACGCATCATTTTCTTGATTCCATTTTTTTGCGTCTCACTGCATTTGGAGCATTCCGTTTTTAGAGCATCAGGTATAACTTCTACAAATAAATAGATTATTAATAAATTAACTTTTAACAATTCATTACTTTACAATACAATTAATTGCCCACATTTCACATTCAACCTCATTCTGGAAATTTTTTGTGCTTCAAAGGTTATTTTATATTGACTTCAGCAGAAGAATTGATTTCGTCAACACTACATCGGTGGGAGAATTCAGAGAATATTGGAGAGAGCAAGTTTTGCAGCCATTAGAGACAGTATAAATTTTCATCGATATAATAAATTTAAGTTAGAACGTGATATTGGATATGTACACAGCTTCCTGTCTTGTCGAATATCAGAGAATGAGTTTAATAGAATTAAAAACAGCACTCTTAATAGCTACAATAAAGAATTCTTTTCACAAAAACAAAGACATTTACATAAATTTAACCAACTTCTTTTAAATAGAAACATAACAAAAAATAACAAACATGAAAAAAGCTTTACTGTAACAAAAACTCTCATAAATCTTTCACATAAACAGCTAAATGCTACTGAAACTTCAAACTCCAAAAACAATTCCTAAATTTGATATAATAAGTGGTATAGAACAAACCGAAAATAAACTAAATTCTAGTGATGCTCAAGAATATAGAATAAGAGCAAAAATTGAACTCGAAAAACCTGTAAATGTTAAAAATAACCTTACTAATAACTACTACTACTAAATTATGTGCGATTACAAATTTAAAAAATTCTATAAAAATTTTACCTGCTGACAAAGGCAATGCAAGAGTAATTTTAAATAAAACTGATTACGATGACAAAATTCAAAATATAATAAACCAAGGACAATACACTAAACTAACAAAAGATCAAACAAGCTCAATATAAAACAAAATATACCGTTTACTGTACAACCACAAACATGAATTCACAGAACAAGAATGTAAAGCACTCACTCCACACTATACTAAACCACCACATTTCTATGGGTTACTAAAAATTCATAAACCTAATATTCCTTTAAGACCAATTGTCAGTTCTATAAATTCTCCGTGTAGTGAACTTTCAAAATTTCTTTTAAACATTATTAGTCCTCTTACAGGAAGTTCTGTTTCTCATTTAAAAAACATATTTATTGTAAAAACTGTCTCATATAGAATACAAAAATACTTTTACAATAGCAAATTTTGATATAGTAAATCTTTATAACAATGTTCCTGTTTCCAAAACACTTCCAATAGTAAAACAATTACTAGAACGGGACTTTTTATTAAATCAACGAACTTAGTTAACAATTGATACAATAATGGAACTACTAACATATTTTACCAAAACTACATATTTTCAATTAAACGATGGCTTTTACCACCAGGATTTTGGCATGGCCATGGGTTCTTGTCTCTCACCAGCATTAAGTAACATAGTTATGGAAAACTTTGAACAACAAGTAATTTTATTAAAAGAAAATAAACCTTTAATTTGGTGGCGTTACGTTGACGACATTTTCGTAATTTGGGAACACAATCTTGAAGAACTAGATAAATTATTAAATGACATAAATAACAAAGAGCCAACTATCAAATTTAGCCTAGAAATTGAAGAAAATAACAAACTATTTTTCCTAGACATATTAATAACAAAAACAAAATTCGAAACAGAAGTTTATAGAAAACCAACTCATACAAACAGATACCTAAATTTCAATTCAAATCATCCCAATACAGTATAGAAAAGGGTCATTAAGTCATAATATGATAGAGCAAAGACCAACTGTTCTGATGATAATAAATTCAACAAAGAAAAAATAATTATAAAGAATGTTCTCACTGGAAACAATTACCCCACAAAATTTATCAACAAAGAGTTAAACAGACTTGAACAGAAAAAAACCTTCCGAATCAACCCAGAACTTCTCTTAACACTAATACTACTCAAGACAACAACATTACAGTTACAACTATACCATATATACAGGGTCTGTCAGAAAGATTGAAAAGAATGGGCAACAGATTTAATGTTAAAACAACATTCCAAACAAGAAATACACTGAAATCTTTAATATCGAAAACAAATCCATCAAACACAACCCAGAACTCAAAAAACTGCATATATAAGATTCCTTGCGAATGCAATAAATTTTATATTGGAGAAACATCGAGACCATTAAACGTACGAATAAATGAACACAAGAATTACATAAAGAAACGACAATTTGAAAAATCAAAAGTTTGTGAACATGCTTGGGACCTAGGCCATAAAATACAATTTGACAATTCAAGTATACTTCACAAAGAACAACATAACACAAAACGAAAAATAAAAGAGTCTGCCTTAATTCTTTTGAATGAAGACGATTCTATCGCTTCTACTTCTGTAGAATTTAATCGTATCTGGTTACCGACAATTAAGGAAGAAATTATTAATGGTAACCTTCTTTTCAACAACCCAATATCAGGATAGTTCATAAGGTTTTTCCTAGGTTTTCCCTTATGACGTTAATTGGTCACTGAAACAACAGAATTCTTTGATCGCATTTTTGGCGAATGCGCTATCTCATAACAAAGTCGTACCTAGGAACGCCACTTATAAATTCTAAAGACAACTCTTTCAAATTCTTCTAATTTGAAAGCTGGTTTACTCTAATTCATGATCTTTAGAATTTTTTGTGCTATCTGTATATCTAAAAACAAAAAATTTTCCAATGTCAATTTTAAATGCCATAAATCAAATCTTCATTTTGCAATCTACATCAATAAATATAAAGTCATGGACAACGAAGTCAGAATAGAGTTTGAAACATTTGGTATTCCTGCAATATACGTCGTTTTATTTCTATTGTGGTGTTATTGCCCAAAAAACATAAAAGTAATAGAAGAATTGATTTGTAAAAAAGAAAACTAAAGATATGTGATATGTGAACCAAATAGTTACGAAAAACTGAAATCATTAAGAAGAAAAACTACACCGAATATCTGAAGAGTTGAATTCAAAGAAGTGAGTTCTAAAAAATTGTCTGACCAGAACGGAAAAAAGATAAAGAAAGGGACGAAGAGGAAAATTGATGTACGAAGTTCCGTTAGAAATGACTGAAAAGAACTGAATAATTATATTGACGAAAACTAGGAATTAGCCTGGAACCAGAAGGATCCATAATTTTGAGAAGAACAGAATTTTTTTAAGATGTTGAGAATAATTTGCTCTTGAATAAAAGAAATGAAAATGAACGATAACTGACCTTAAAGTCTTTTTGATAAATCAGTTTGAAAAAGCATGAAGTTAGTAACTGAGGAATTGGATTTGGAAAACTGAGTTGCGTGAAGAACTAAAGAAGGTATTAATAAGAAGAGTTGAAGTAATTAATATATAAAATTGCAAGCGAAGAGCTTAAAAACTTTTTGTAATAACTATTGGAAAAGAAGAACAAAATATGGATATATCACAAATATAGCTTGCCATCTGTATCTAGGTTGGTAAGAGGACGTTGTTTATACAGTTGACATGTGCCTTTTATACCAAAAGAACTGAAGGTCATGGATGTTGGGTCATTTTTTTGTAACTGAAGAAACGTTGACCTGACAGGAATTCAATATCAAACTGCTATATGTACCCGTTCCAGAGAAACAGCACCTTGTAGTAAGTGCCAAGTAGAACATATACTGAACTAATCATTAAAAACTATATTTTCTGTTGATTCTTAGGATAGAAATAATCAGATTTCGTAGGTTAACTAACATCTATCAAAGCAATTATGATAACGGTATGTTCGAGATTTTTCAATCCATTGAACGTAAGATAATATATTGTTTCTAGTCGGGACCCTTTATGAGTTGCACTTCCGCAAACTGAGTGAAATCTCGATTAATCATTTCTGATTTTTTTTGTGGTTTTCAGTTGTTTATTGTACATTTTTTGGGGATGTAGGTTCATACATAACCAAAAAATGGATTTTTTTTTTGTTTTTTGAATTGAAAATTGGAACACTTAGGAACAAATGTGTTACATAAATTAAGAAATGATTCATGTATCAGCTGAGTTGTCCAAAGTCCAATACCTTCGGGCAATACTTAAACAAATTTAGGGAAGGTACAGCAATCTGAATTCTCATAATATCTTATGAAAGGTCCTATTTATAAACTTGGTGACCATGAGAACCTTTGTTGTTAACTGCAGATCAACATCATACTACAAGTACAGCAAATTTGGCAGAATGAAAAGTTCCTTAACGATATGGTGGGGTCCAATTTGTCTTTCATGGTAGATGGATATGATTACTTAAATGGATGAAATTTTTAATTCTTAACTTTTTTCATAAAAATTTTCAATATTGGCAAGAATAAAGGTACTTTTATTGAATTTAAAATTTTTGACAATTTCAATTTAGGTTTCAAGGTTTCAGAACGTCTAGATTGATTTTATGAAGAATAACTTTTACTTAATACTAATAATGGTGATATTTTCCATATGATTACAAATGGACGAATTATACCCTCCGTCTTTTTAAAGTCTGTTAATTGACACTTATTTTCTTATAATTTATTTAGTATCCAACATATATAGGTGCGAGCAAGAATTGACAAAAAATGTTTTAATTTTCTGAAAAGATCTTTATGACCACACGTGGATCCTCTTAAGTACAATTTAGTCTTATTGAAGCAATCACTTAATACATAAAAAATTATACAGGGTGTATCAGAAGAAAGGTAAAATAATTAAGGGGGCGATTCTTGAGTTCATTTTATGAAAATAAGATTCATGTGAACATATGTTCTACACGTCGTAACATTTGAGATCAGGGTGGTAAAGTTTTCAGAATGTTGTTTTTTTTATATAATAATTGTGAAACTATTCCAGATATCTTTATGCAATTTGATACAAGTCTTATATGCATTTCATTTCTTATTGAAGGAATAAAATGTTGTTGATTCCACATATGTTATATGATGTTCCCTCCACAAATACTGATGAAAGTTCCCTAAAATAGGTTATTCAAGAACACAAATAGGCCAAGGCTCGGATTTTTGGGCGAAGAGGAATTTGAGGCCGAAGATGGGTGAAGCCGAATGTTCGGTCGGCCCTTAACTTGAAGGCACGTTTTCACAAAATGAACCCAAGAATTGGTTCTTTAAATATATTTTTTAAATTTTAAACATCCTGTATATACAGACGAACTGAGAACCTCTTCTTTTTTTGAAGTCAGTTAAAAAGAGGGGTTTGGTCGTTTGGGATTTAAACAAAGCATATTTTTAAAAGTAAGAACTAGCAGATTTACCTATTGCAAATATATCAATTCTTGTGTGTCATATGTACATTTGTAACACCAATTTCTATGCAAAAAAAATACAAAAACTAATGATAATAATTACTGAAATTTAGCTCACATTAATGATCTCATTATTAAAATTCGTATCTGTTAGAACAGACTTATGCATTACATCAATTTACTAAATGTCTATTTTATAAATGCAAATTTATACCACTAATTTTAATTTATTTACTTGTCCATTCATGTAATTATCCTTGCACAATATACCAGTTATCAAAATAAAATATTAACAAATTCGGAGTCCAAAGATTACCAGGAATAATTTACAAATGTATTGTTTTAATAATGTATTTTGTAATTAATTTTTTATTACTTTTTATTTGCATAGTTCTAAGTTTGCTAATTAAATTTCGAATTTTCAAGCATTTAACACAGATTAATGGTCAAAGTTAAAGCGCATTCTTTCAAATCTTATTATTTAGTGACCTCATGTGATTTAATTAATTTTCTATTCTTTATTTCCCTGTGAGATGGCCAATTCTTGTATTTCTACAATAAGAGAAACAAATACATTTGAATATCCGATGATAAAGTCTTTGTTTGCTTGTTTGGTATACAGGTGATGAACATTAATATCTCAGACTCCACCGTAAGATTTCTGTCAATTATCTTTTAAATGAAATGTAATTTTAATACATCATTATTAATAAAAGAATACAATTCTTATGGGTTGCCTATCGAAATATAGTGCCAAGTATTTTTAATTAATTTGTTTTAAATTCATTTTTGTTTGTACAACACAATAGGAATTGCCGAGGTTTAAAATTAAGTTAGTGTAGGACGACACTCATTCCCAGCTCTAAATCTGTTGTATGCCACTACAAGTTGGAAACGATTTCATTGTAAATAGTATAACTAAATGAGACTCTTGTTTTTTCAACAAAAAAGTATAATGTGAACGTTTTTTGACTCGTAAATCATATATTTTATGAAATAAATTTTTATGAAGATAAATTTGGTTTATACTATAATATTGCGTTTTTCATTTCTGTAGTTGCAATTGGTTGAAGGTGATTCATATTTTCCGAAAATTGCAATCAAAGCATTCAACGTTAAACAATGAACATTTCTGGGGAAGAAAGTGTAGAGTTCTATAATCAAACCACATAATACCTGTCGAACCTGCAGTGGCGTATCTATAGCATTTATACAGATGGTTTGGAGCGTCGTCCTAATTTATTTTACTCTTACATCCATTTTATCATCGTCAATTCCTATTTGCGGTTGCATGTAAATAGGCTATTTCATCATGAAGAGAGAAAATAGCTTAAGTTTGATATATTATTCGATAGGCAACCTATTATTTCCTTTATTAATGAATATACGAGGATGATTCAAATATGAACCGGACTTTTCTGTTTCTCGCCCTGTAGGTAATTCGAGTGGCGTGACGTCTCGATATATGTTAGGTAGGGATGTTAAGAAGAGGGGAGTTCGTCGGTTTGGCGAGGCGTAGTCGATGCGCTGTTAGCGGCATCATGTCAGAGCAAGAGGTGCATACGTCTGTTGCGCAACGTGTTGTTATCAAATTTTTGGCGCGGGAGGGCGTTAGACCGCCTGAAATTTTGCGTCGACTATTTGCACAGTTCGGCAATGAAACACTTTCAAGGACCCAAGTGTACGACTGGCACAAAAAGTTTTCAGATGGCCGAGAGACAGTGGAAAATGAGCCTCATGCACGCCGTCCCACGACAAGCATCAATGAGGCGAATATCTACGCAATTCGTGAGCTGATTGAAGGCGTACTGCTGATCGATTTTCTGCACGAACGCCGTACAATTAATGCTGAGTATTACTGCGAACTACTCCAACAAGTGAAACTTGCCTATCGGCAAAAGAGGCGGGATATGTCTATCCGAAGTGTGATTCTGTTGCATGACAACGCTCGGCGACATACAGCTGCATTGACTCAAGGAAAATTGAACAAAATGCATTGGGAAACCCTTGAACATCCGCCTTACAGTCCTGATTTGTCGCCATATGACTACCAAATGTTTGGGCCACTTAAAGAAGAACTGGGAGGCCACCACTTTGAGGACAACGAAGGTGTAGAAACATTTGTGCGCAATTGGTTATCGACACGACCAGTTTCATTCTTTGAGAAAGGTATTAAAAAACTTCCGATTCGGTGGGTAAAATGTATACATAAGAGAGGAAACTATGTAGAAAAATAATATGTATTAAAATTTGTATTGATCGTACCAATAAAATTTTTAAAACAAAAGTCCGGTTCATATTTGATTCACCCTCGTATATCAAAGTTGCATTTTAATTTAGAAAATATTGATGTAGTAATTTTGCGGTGGATTGTTGCTCGGAGCTTCCGCAGACTACTTCGCCTCAAATTTGATTGATATCACAACGTATTGATAGGTTTGGATGTGTTATCGTTGTCAGGTAAATTATGGGAAATGTATATCATATGTCGATATTGATACCTGAAAATAGTCTTGCTTCACTATTTATGCTTTCTGGACTCTCAAAGAACCAGGCACCTTTCTTATGGAAAAATGGACTTCCGTCAAATTGTTTGAAATGTTGGTGTTTTGTAGAAGTGGATGTTCTGACAAAAAAAGTCCATGGGCTCAAACAGATTCTATGACTAGTTTTCGAGATACAGGATGTTAAAAATCGAAAATGCCGCATTTTTTATATCAGATTTCTCCTGATACATGTGATTTATTTCCGGTTAGTGGAGAAATTGTGATTTGTACTTTATTGGACATACATATTCCACAAAACAATTGCCATGAATTTTGCTGGATTACAGGATATTTAAAAAATACGTAACATGTGCTTTTGGAAAACATCATTTTTTTTATTACAACGTTGAAAACATAAGAAGATGTTTTGCACAATTAGAATTCGAGACAATCAAGTCCTAATAGTTGAGTAATAATAGTACAAAATGATTTCCATTATATAATTTTAATCATTGTACTTTTTGTTATATTGACAACAACAATAAATGAATTATTTACGAGGACTAAAACCATTGTCTTACAAACAATTTTAATTTTTTTGTCATCTTATAAAATCGTTTAATTTACTTTATTCTTACTATGCTTCTAATGTGTTTGTTAAAAATCGTTATTAATACCCTGTTTAATAGTTTTCTTAATACTGCATTAATAGCAATTTTCTAATTTGTTTAAGAATAAATGCTAAAGTATTCTACTATATTTTAACATTTCTCATTTTTCTCAGACAGTTTAGATGTGGTGTAATGTGATGATAATTTTATACTAGAATCGTGGATTCTCCCCTTATTTTCACTGCAAATTAGCACTTTATAGTTTCAGTCCCTTCTATATTTTTGCTCTATTGGTCGTCATTTATTACTAATCATCTTCTAAAATATGTGTTGTTCCCCATATCAAGTAATCATTACTCTTGTGTCTATTCCCCCGTTATACTGTCATCGATCTCTGTTAGACGAAAACAGTTGAAAATTGACACTTATTCAAAGTTAGTATCTTAAACCAATACTAGTTTTAGTGAATAATTATAAAATAATGAGAATAAAACACATTAAAGGAAATATTTCTAGTATTTCTTTCTGCTCAACTATTGAAGTATATTTTACTAAAAATTGTCAAATGTCTCACTCATGGCTCACAGGAAAACTAAACGATAATTTTAGGCATTTTTTTTATATACATTTACCATGATTGTATAGTTTAATTAAAATTTTAAGAGTTCATAAAAAAAACCGAAGTCTCACATATGAAGTGATATCATTGAAAAAAAAGTTGCGTATTTTATATCCCATTTGAGTACTTAAACAAACAAGGAAACCGAAAATGTCATTATTTGTGTTTTGCCTCTACTACTTTTATTTTGAATATATCAAAAAATGGCAAAGTGGAAAAGAAATTGAAACATACGTTATCGATAAAACATTGAAAGACGAATACATTGGCATATGTTTGAATAATATATACGACATTTTTGGAGAAAAAAATAATCATCAGTAAAAATTGATAAAACCTTAAAAATCAAGATTTTTCCTTAATAACGTCTAAACTAAAAGTTCTGAACACCTGAATACAAAAATTCGAGATAATAGCAGGATCTATGTAATACAATCCACAAATTTTCTTTTGTGCTTTGCAAATTGCAAAAGCATAATTTTATCAATAATTAATTACTTCTGTGAAAAATCAAAATGGGCTTAATATATTTTTAAATAAATAGCTCTTTACTGGGTAAATGGGCGTAGACAATCTTGTGATAAAACATTCAGTATTTTAGCAACAATTCAGTTTAGAAACAAAATATGTGGGAAAGAGTCTGGCGTCGAAAGAACTAATGTTTAAAATTTAAAAAAATCCTGGAGAATAGACTTGCATAATTTCGCAACATAAAAGGGTTTCAGTGGTCAATGGTTTTTTCAAATTGCACAACACAACAATATTTGAAAACGCGAGATGTAAGACCGACATCTTGCGTACAAAGGAATGACACCTCGAAGAGAGTACAACAATATTTCACAATGTTTTTACAATGACAAACATTTTAGAATTTTTTACTTTATTTACAAAACAAACAAGCGCTAAATTATTTTGATATTTTGGAGTTTTCCAATTACATCTCTTTGTCTTCTGAACGTTGTTTGTGTCATATTCTTGATTACTTTTATGTTTTTTTTTGGGCAATAAGACCACAATCGAAATAAAACGAAGTATTGAACGAAAACTAAAAAATTTTTTAATGTCAATTTAAATGTCTAAATCAAATTTTCATTTTGCAATTTACATCAATAAATATAAAGCCATTAGAAGTCAGAATAGAGTTTGAAACATTTGGTTTTCGTTCAATACGTCGTTTTATTTCGATTGTGGTGTTACATCTCTTTACCATTCAAATAAAAAAAAATCAAAAAATTTATTACTGTTCTTGTCATGGGAAAAATATTTAATTGGACTCTTTAGGCTATAGGTAAGTAGGATCTTAGTAAAATTTTTAAATCTGATGATTACTTGTTCTTCGTCGTATAAACCTTAACATATTATATACTAGTTTATAGTATAGGTCTGTATTTAAAAAAAATGTGATGGTCCAGAAGAAACAAAACGTAGCAGTGAAGCTTTGATGACGCCTTGTTGTATTAAATTATGTGTGAAAAAACTTTTCCTTTTTGCATTTTTTATACAAAAAAGGCATTTTTGGTCTACTTTGTACAGCTTGAGAACGACAAGAGATGGTGCAATTTTTCATTAAACAGTCGAATGAGCTCTAAAATACAAAAAAATTTCTCATTTTAATCATTTTCATAGATAGCAATGTTATCCCCTTCATATATGAGACACCCCTAAATGAAATGTATGTTAAAAATAGATATGATTTTTATAATTCTAAATGTTCAAAATATTTTAACGAAAGTATAAGAAAATTGAATAACTCATCACTAGGTTGAAGATTGTTATCAAGAAGGTAGTGATGGTGTTAGTTTTAAGTAATGTTTTTTTCTTCTGATCATTTGGAAATCATAAGATATCGAATATGTGAATTACTACAGCTTTTGGTATAACACCGACACTCAGCACACGCTTTACTTGTAATGACGATTTTTTCGCCATTACAGGCTCCATCTATCAGAAAACTCTTCGAATACCAAGAGTTCGACTGTGGCACTAGTTTCGTGGCACTAGGGTCTATTTGTCCTATAGAGTTAGTTGTTGCTTAGGGCTAGCGTCTTGAAAACATCCCGAGCAAAATTTCTTAGATTTCTACATTATCTGGAGAAGTCAAATTGGATGCTTGGAAAACATACCTATACTCGTATACTTCCATGTAATCGGACGACTCCTGAGATTTCGAATAAAATTGCAATTGTTTGTTGTCTGAGGTCTTACAGATATTTAATCTTAACATTATATTAATTCCATTATTTGCTATATTAAGTAAAAATGTAAAATTTCTTATTATTTTGGTGGGATAAGTATTGTGATGAAAAACATAGTTATAAGTTAGTTGATCTTTTGTTTTTAACTGACTTCCAAAAAGGAGGAGGTTATCAATTCGTCGCGTATTTTTTTTCACTTTTTTTGTATGTATATTACCTGATTTCTTCTCCTGTAGTGAACCGTTTTGAATGAATATGGTCTTGTTTAATAGAGTATATATCTGGATTGGTGAAACTTCAAATTTTGCAAAAGAATTCTAGTGGTAAAGTAATTTGTGAATGAATACATGCGTGCATGGAAATCGACCAATATTCCTAATATTTTAGTCGATTTTTCGATAAATCCTTATGGATGTGTATAGTTTTTTAACGTTTAATCTATTAAGGAAGATCCTTAGGTGATCTCATATACTTTTCTGCGACGTGCAACTTGCAATTTTACAGAAAATCGCCGAAAATTCCAAAATTCTTATCAAAAATTTCATCGAAATGACATAACTCAAGCATATAGGTAGTAAAGCATAGTATTTTCGGCTCCTTAAATCAATGAGTACCAAGCTCGTTTTGTTTGTATACCAGGTAAATACCTATTTAAATGCAAATTTTTCCATTTTGCGAAGACGGTGCTTTTGGTTGTCACATTCTCCCGGCCTAATAGAAAATTCAATGACAACACATGTCAAACTTTAAACTGCTATTTGATGCGTTTATAGACAGGGTGTTTAGTTATAGCAAACAAAATCACAAAGTAAAGTGATAGAAGGAGTTGCATTTATATGAAGATTGAGATATAGGACGGACTAGAATGATAGTGGTCCGTAGGCAGCTGTATATACAGGATGGTTGGAATATATGGTGGACTGGACGTTTGGTGGTATAAAAATGTTGGAAAAATGTGAAATTAAAGTTATATAGGGTGATTAAAAAACTGTTATATGATGTGGACATAAGCAAATCATATACAGGATGGTTGAGATATATGCTGGAGTTGAATTATATTTATACAGCGTGATTAAAAAAATATTTCTTTTATAGCCCATAAGAAGTTGCATAAAGTGTGGAGAGGAATTAATGTTACACAGGACGATAATATAAAATGTTAAAAATGAAATAATTTATGGGGTAGCCCACAAGGAGTTATATACTATGGTTGAAATATAGGAGGGATTTGACTCCGTAAATATGGGATGGATTCTACTCCGTCCTATAGTTTACAGAAGGCAGCTAACAAATTTATGCTTGTCCGTGGGCAGTCGTATGTACAGGATGGTTGGTACATTGGGTGGAGTGGAATTATCTATAGTTATACAGGGTTGTCAAAAAAAGTTGAAAAAAGGTTACATGGGGTAGTCCATAAGGCATAAATATATTTTGGTCTTATTAACTCAACGCGTACTAGTACATTTTGTTCGTAAAGATTTCCCTGTCAATTTAAATGAGAAAGTTTCATTGTGTAATGTTGAGGTTTTCGATGTTACCTGGTTCTGTCTATTAAGATTATACATACAAAATAATAAATAAAGAATGAAAACTACTGAGTTCAAAAAATAAAAAGTTGAAAAAAAATTATTTTTTTTTTAAATATAACCGACTTCTACCTATAACTAAAAAGCTAAAAATAATTATAACAAAATACAACTCTAGCAAATAAATAACACATTCACTGTTGTAAGGTACCTACCCAGGAAGTAAAAAATGTAAACATTAAAAGTTGCTCATTCTGTACAAATTAATTACCTACCAATCTAGTATATTTTTGAAGTCGGTGCCAAGCAACAATCAAGTTTGATGAATTAGTAAATAAGTACGCAATGAAGGTTTTTAGATTTGCTTGGCACCGACTTCAAAAATATACTAGATTGGTAGGTAATAAATTTGTACAGAATGAGCACCTTTTAATGTTTACATTTTTTACTTCCTGGGTAGGTACCTAACAACATTGAATGTGTTATTTATTTGCTAGAGTTGTATTTTGTTATAATTATTTTTAGCTTTTTAGTTATAGGTAGAAGTCGGTTATATTTTTTTAAAAAATTGTGTATTAAAAAACACAATCCCATTTATCATTGGGGTGGTGAGGATATGTAGCGTGGAGTAGAAACCTACTACTGAGGAGATCCAGATTAGATTATTAACGAAATTGCAGTACATTTCTCGCGTTTTTAACTTTATTATTATTATTAATTAAATGACGATCGATAATGGAGGGAATATATCCTCATCTTCCCCGTTTCTACGCCAAATTAAGTTAGAATTCAAGTTGCGAGTGGGTTTAATTATTAAATCCTGGGCACCATTTTCAGTAATAACCTACACCAGATTAGTTCTTCGGACGTAGGCATTATTACGATGGCCCTCCTACAGCTTCATCGTCAGACTAGTTCAATAGCTCTATAATTTATATGATACACCAAACCCACGATACTATAAGTGTACTTGCCCAATACAAATTAGAGGCTTTCAAATAGCGAGACAAGAGAAAGTAAATAGAAGCTTCTATTAAGAGTGAAACTATAAAAAGCAAATAATATGCTAACCTCGTTAACTGTACAGCCTACCCGTCCATTTATGTTTAAGTAATTTTAAAGAGGTTTGTTCTCGAGGAAAAATCTGCATTTATGAAATGTTTGTTCCCTAGTTGGGTATCAAAATGTAATAACATGGTCTCCTAAATTTACTGGACCCCAAAAATAAACTAGTGACCAACAAGAACGTTGGTGAGGAGTGTACATTATTTAAGATTCATACTAACAACAAAATTAATTTCCAAAAAAAGCTGAATGCAGGAAATATGTCAACGGTAATGCATATAGATAGAATTTCCCTCGTACGCTATCCACAAAGAATAGAGTCATGTACAAAAAGATGGAATATTGTGTATTGTGAATATTCTAGAATATGATAAGAGGTGAAACCGCATATTTTTATTGTAATACTAAGCAGTAGCAGATTGTTCAATTGATAAGTTAGATAGTTAGAATTTCTGAAAATTACTTAACTTTATTTTAAATAAAAACAACTTCAAGGCAATTTGTTCAAATTATTTGTAGATATATATATTTTGCAGATATACTTTAAGACATTATAAAGACTTAATTGACAAATTTAATCTTACTTTTAAGCTCCTCTCCTTCTTTGGGACATGTCTTCTTTCCTAATAGGCAATCCACATAGCGTCTCAATAGGCGATCATTTTGCATTATGGGTTCTAGGTCGATATTGTCAAATTGTGTGGTGTAACGATCTTCTGGCCTAGCAGACGCTGCAGCGCAAATCACAAGAAACAAGAAACAAAATACTCCATTCATCTTGGATATTAAGTCTATACAAGAAGCCTATACATTTATATGTGTGCTTAGTTGTAGCAAAATTCATTAGCAAAACAATTAAATTAATTGTAAGATAATAAGTTTTTAATAGTAAGATTTTGTGTTTTTAATTGAATTTGCTTGTTCCGCGATAAATATTCGATTACGTGGACATATTTATATCTACAAGTTGATAATTAATCAGGTTGGGCTTCAGAATTAAACGGTTTTTAAAAGAAGTTTCAGTTGAACTTTAATCCCCTGGATGACTGTTAAGAAAAAAGCATTCAAATGACTTTCTGCTGATGCAGTTAGAAAATATAATGTTATTTACTTGACTATACTAAATCTATAATTTTTGTTTGTCATTCTAAATGAACTAGTTCTTTACTGGAGAGAAGTCATTGGTGTGAAATAGACCGATACTGTAACTCTTCGAAAGATTGGATAGAGCTTATAAATAAGGAAACCCTACTATGAAATTTAGAGAAACTTTTTGATAATAATAACTTCCAAATATTTTCGGTCACCGTTGGGAACATGGAGAGCTGTTTTAGTTTTGGTGTCTAGTTATTTAGTGGCTATTACTGTTTATTGATGAAGCATGTGTTTTGGAGTCCAGATTAAATAATAATTTAACGGATCGGTAGATAGAAAATTAGAATAAAATATTTAAAAAAATATTTATATTAACCGACTTCAAAGTAGAATTAAAAAGTTGAAAATAATCAACATGGCATAGCAATAGACAATAAATAACACATTCACTGTTATTAGGTACCTATACACAAAGTTAAAAAATATAAACAATAAAAGGTGGTCATTCAAATTAATTACCTAGCTATCTAGTATATTTTTGAAGTCGGTGTCAAGCAAACTTAAAATACTGCATTGCTTACTATTCTATCAAACTTTATTGTTACTTAGAGCCAGTGTTGGGCAAAATTAAATTGTTGGGCAATTAAAAATTTACAATTAATTAATTGTTAATCATGCCTATTGCAATTAACAATTAAATAATTGTAATTGTGAAAACTGCGATTAACAATTGATTAATTGTTAGTCATGAGTTTCCACAATTAAAGATTAATCAATTGTCAATCTTTTTAATGTTTTTCATTAACAACTAACAATTAAAATTTATCTTATTATATAATGCAAGTAATCTATGTTTATTTGTATATGAATATATATAATTTGGTTCCGGAAAACGGCTCTCTTTTGACGTAATTTATGAATTAGAAGATTTCGATGTCTTTGGGAATAATCGTATTATTGAAAGAAATGAAATATTAAAAAAAATCAGTGGCAGATTGAGACACTTATGTATAGAAATAACATATAGGTACTTACAGTGTGGTTGAAATATAAAGTGGAATGATTTAAAGAGTGCTCAATAAATGTTATAGAACCGAAATTAAAATGATTCATTTCGACTTGGGACAAATGGTTTACATAGCAAATGTGTGAATATTTGAATATATGTATCAACGTTTTTATGATTTTTATTATCTTTTTAAATTTATTTTAGAATTTTGAGTGATATAATGGCATAATTGATAGCAGTTTCAACTCAAATTTTTCACAAGAGGAAATAAATTAGTTAAAGTTCAATTCTCTAACAATTATTCGGACACTCTTTATAATAATTCAACTTCATAATATATTTCACCCTTCCTGTATATGGTTATGGACAACTTTTTCCTAACAATTTTGAACCACCTTGTATAACTATAACATTCTATATTCCAACATTCCTGTATATGCGCTAACCTCTCCACCCTATATTACAAGCATCATATATATCCAATTCCTGATGGGCTACCAAATATAGCATTTTTGTCATAACATTTTTTTAAATCACTGTATAAATAATATAATAGAATATATGTGAACCACCTTGTATATGCATCTGCTAATGACCACCCAATTTAACATATATTTAATCACTCTGTATAAGATTAATTTCACTTTACCCTATATTTCAAACACCCTGTAAATGTCACTACTAAGGGACTACCCTGCAACATTCTTTCATATTTTTTTAACCACCCTGTATAAGAATTGTTCTGTTTCGTTCTATCTTCCAACTATCATAAGTATGGAACTTCTCATGGGTTATATTTAATTATTTTTTAATTTGTTTTCTGACCACCCTATATAACTATAGTTTCACTTCACTCCACTCTATTTTTTAACCACCTTGTATATGCAACTGCTCATGGGCAACCCAATGAAACATTTAATTTTTAACATATTTTGAATCACCCTGTATAATTATAACTCTGGGACGACTTATATTTTAACCAATTTTTATATGTATATGTGACTGTTTAATGGCTACATTTCTGGAATCATACTGTATAGCAAGAACGATATGTATTGCCACGAAATGATAATTACACAAAGAACTCACTTCCAAAGTGTGCCTCAAATTAACATGCGAATTTGTAAGTTTTACCCATGTAAAAATCGCCAACATGCCACTTTTTTCTTTGAAAAATTTTATTTTAATTTATAACCAGTTTCGATGTTGCCAGTGGTAGGTTCTACTTCATTATTAAGGAAAATTAATCTTTTTTGACAAACCTCGTATACAATTATTGTTATAAGTGTAATAATTTCTTTTTATCTTTAGGTTTCAGACTATGCCGATTTTATTTATGGAGAATAACTATAAATGCAGATAAATTAAGAAATTTAATCTGGAAATATCCTCCTTTTTGCGATCACTTAAAAAAAAACTTTCCGGCTGTATAAAAGCAAAATAATTGTTAGTTTTAATTGTTTATTAGACAAAGTTAATTGCAATTGATTTAATTGCAAAACACAACTAATGTAGATTCATTCAAATAAATTAATTGCAACATACAGTTAACAATTCAATTGCGATTAAATTAATCGCAATTAATTTTAATTGCAATTTAATTAATCGCAATTAATTTTTCAATCGATTAATTGGTTGATTGAAAATTTAATTGATTAATGCCCAACACTGCTTAGAGCCATCCTTAATTATAAATAATTTGGTCAAGTGCGAGTTGGACTCGCATACTAAGGGCTCCGTAGCTCCTTCAAGATTCTAATATTCCAGTTTCAGACATGCATGGGATGAGTGCATTTTCTTATATTTAGGATAATATCTTTTAAAGGAAGCGTTTTAAATTTCTAAAAAATATACACTTTTATTTTCCACACATAGACTCTTTATTTTATCTGCTATATGATTCCTTGAATTTTATAAAAATATGTATTTCATTTTCTAAATTGGCACCCAAAATTAACATTACAATTTTATTTTACTAATAGACTTTCAGGTAAATCATTAATAATCTACTGCCTGAATTTTAGGCTCTGTAGATTGGAAGATAAAAGGGAACATCGGCCAAGTTTTAATTATTAATTTAGTAAATCTGTTAGACAAATTATGTAAAAATACAATTAAAATATATTTTTTAAAATTTTAGATACACTTTAATATTTTTGTTATTATTTTTTTAACAAATGATTTAAAAATATGATATATTTGCGATTCACATAATGAGCCTTTTATTTGATATATTGCAAGATGCGTTTGAAAATTTTATTTTTATTTTCAATTTAATTCTACAATTTGTCTCCAAAATTAATATTGGGGTCTTCTACTATTTTTTCTTATAATTTTCAAATGAGCCACAGTACTCCTAATTATCTTCAAAATTTTGGGTAGCATTGTTTCGGAAATAAAGATGGAAATGAGAATTTTTTATATCTTTTTGTTAATATCTTGTAAACAATTAATTTTAAAAATATCAAAAATATATACATGTATTCCTCATAATGAGCCCTTCCATTTGATGTAATGCATGATGCGTTAAAAAATATTTTTCTTTTCCGTTTCATTCTATAATTTATTTATTTATTTATTAGTATTTTTCCTATAAATAAAAAATGTTAGGTCTTATAGTTTGCGGAATAAAGGGGGAATTGGTATTTTTTTATATTTTTGTTAATATATTTTAAAATATTAATTTTAAAAATACGAAAAATATACTTGTATAATGAGCCCTTTGATTTGGTACCTAAATTACATGATGCGTTAGAAATAATTTTAATTTATGTTTTCCATTTAATGTTGTAATTTGCTCCCTAAAATTTATATTAGGGGTTTCTCCTATTTTTTCAATAAAGTTCAGGTGTGGCCCCATTTCTCTAATTTTTGTCAACATTTTAGGGCTTATAGCTTAGGAGATAATATGGGGAGAATGGGTAAAAGTTATTATATATTTGTTAATATTTTTAAAATAATGTATTTTAAAAATATGAAAAAAATTTATTTGTTTTCGCCATAATGAGCCCTTGCATTTGGTATATTACATGATGTATTAGAAACATTTTTAATTTAATATTTTTCACTGAATTTTGTAATTTGCCTCCCAAAATTAATAATAGAGTTTTCTCCTTATTATTCCGGTAAAATTCAGGTTACTATACCTCTAATTTTTGTCAAATATTTATTTCTTATAGTTTCGGAGATAAGGGGGGAACAGTCGATTTTCTTAGTTTTTGCCCCCAGAAGTACCCCAAAAATCAGAATTTCTTCATTTACGATATGTACGCCTGATCGGGTCACCAAACTATATACTGATACCAAGTTTTAATCTTTTCCGTCCAGTAGTTTAAGAGAAAATTGCTGTTATGTGGTCGGGAGAAATCCGGAATGATATTATAAGGGTATCCGTATATTGTATATACGGAACCCTACAGCACGAATATTGTCATGAATAAATATTAACAAAACATTAATAATTAGGAAGAAACTTCAAAAGTCAAGGATTACGTCAATTTTCAATTTGCACGAACTTTGCAATTTATAGGTCCGCGTTTTTAATATTTTATTACAGATTTAATCTGGGTTTATAAAATAAGTAATGTAATGATCTACAAATTTCATTTACCAGATGGTTGAAGTATAGGGTGGGGTAGGGTTTTAAGGATACAAGGATGGCAAATAAGTAGTTGCATATACAAGGTTGATGAAATATAGAGTGGTGTAGAGTTATAATTATACAGGATGGGTAAAAAATGCTAGAAAAATTTTGTTTTATAGCAGTTGCATATATGGAAGTACCTGACACATGGGGCGCAGTAAAGTTATAGTAATACAGTGTGATTCAAACACGGTTAGAAAAACTTGTAGATGGATGGTGGTTTAAATGAAGTGTGGAGAGAAATTATACTTTATAATGTCGTTGAAGAAATATGAGGAAAAAATGTGAAATAGCGTAGTTTATAATAAGTTGAGAAGATAGGGTATTCTAATTATAGGGTGGAGAAGTGTTATGGTTAATTAGTCAAAAAATGTTATATTGGTTAAGCAATAAGCACTAGCGTATACAGGGTAGTTGTAATACATAAAAGGTGATTCAGAAACATGCTGATATGTGGTGTTGGTTGAAATAGCGGGTGGAGTAGAATTATAGTTAATCAAGTTGGATAATTCTTTTGGTAGAACATGAGCTGTTGCGTATATGTAATATCTGAAACATGAATCGACGTAAAATTATATATAGTTCATACGTTCATATAAGGGGTGGTTGAAATACAGGGTGGAGAAAAATTATTGTTTCAATTGTGGTTCAAAAATAGTTATATAGCGTAGTCTATAAGCAGTTGCATATATAAAATACTGAGTGGACCAGAGTTAAAGTTAAGTGTTTAAAAAAATGTTATATTTGGTGGCCCCTAAGCAGATGCAGAACAAGCTGGTTGAAATATTTCTAGAGTAAAATTATGGTTATACAGGGTGGTGCAAAAATAAGTTGTAATGTTTGACAAATTGACAATAAGCAGTGCAGTTTGGTGATGTTTAAAAAATGTTATATTTGGTGGCCCCTAAGCAGATGAGAACAAGCTGGTTGAAATATTTCTAGAGTAAAATTATTGTTATACAGTGGTTCAAAAATAAGTTGTAATGTTTGACAAATGGAAGGGATGGTTTAATGTAGACTTAGTTATACAAAGCGCTTAAAGAAATGTTGAATAAAATTATGATATAGGGTGGCCACTAAGCAGTTGCAGTTTGGGTGAGTGTTTAAATAAAAGTTTGGTGTTAGGGTGCAAAACTGTGTTTTCAAATTTGTGACACACCAAAGGGTTCCACCGGTAGTTCTATCAGGGTGGATCTAAAAAAGTTAAACATTTATTGTTATATAGGGTAGACCTGGAACAGTTCTATTCTACTATATGGAATATCTGAAATATGGGAACAAGCAAGATTATAGTATTAGAATGTGTTTAACACAATGTTAGAAAAAGCTGCATATAAAAGGTGATAAAAATGTAGGGTAAGGAGAAATTGTACTTTAAAAGTTGGTTCACAAAATATCATAAATAATTGTTATACAGCGTAGACCATAAGCAGTGGCATAGCTGAAATTTAGGGTAGAGAAGAGTTATGTTCAGGTGTTCAAAAAGTTATATTAGGTGACAAATAAACAGCGGCATATACAGAATGGTTGCAATATAGGGTGAAGTAGGGTTCCAGTTATTCAAGGTGATTAAAAAATGTCGAATAAAATTGTAATATAGGGTCGCCCATAAGTACTTGCAGTTTGAGTGAAATATATTCGGGATTGGTGGATTTATAGTTAAGTAGGGTGGTTTAAAAAAGTAAGAAATTTTTTTATTAAGGTTAATCCATATGTTTCATAATTTATTTCTTTTTGCGAAACTTGAACATTCCGTACGCGGGTGAAACCGCGGGTAACGGTTAGTACTATTATAAAATTGTAGTTGTCTGTCTGTCTGTTTGTTTGTTTATTTGTTTGTTTGTTTGTTTGTTCGTTCGTTCGTTCGTTCGTTCGTTCGTTCGTTTGTTTGTTTGTTACCTCATCACGTTAGAACTACTGAAGTGATTTTGCTGAATACTTTTTTGTTGGAAAGCTTATAGTTTGACTTAAAATCTGGTATACATTTTATCTCCATACAGAGACAGAAACGGTAGATATAGGGAAAAATCTACTACCATGTTCGGTAAAACATACACAATTAGTAAATTGGTTCCACCGCATGCACCAAAGTTTAGATACTTGCACCAGCTTAGCTTTTATTCAAAATTCGGAATATGCCAATGTTTCGATTTTTTAGAAATTCCAGCTGACATATCAAGTGTGATTTTACAGGGTGTTCCATATATAGGATAGGTAGAATTAAATGGATTTAAAAAATATTGAAGAAAAGCTATATTAGATGGCCTGTAAGTAGTTGCATATATACAATGTGGTTGAAAAAAGGGTGAAGTTATACGGGGTGGTTCAAAAAGATATATTGAATGGCTCATAAACACTTGTATATACCAGGTCGTTGAAAAACTGGTGGAAATGAATTATATTTATAAGGGCGGATAACAAAATGTTATATTGTTAGGGACATTAGAAGTTGCATATACAATGTAGGTGAGATAAGGGTAAAATAGAAATAGAGTTATACAGGGTGGATAAAAAAATGTGTTATGTAAGTAGTTAGGATATTTGAATTTTATTGTGCTATTATTATAGTTTTGAAATGGGCTGAAAGAATGTTACAAGCAGTTGTTTATACAGGGTGGTTGAAATATAAGATGGAGCGAAATTCTAGTTTATAGGTTAGTTAAAAATTTGTTTTATAATCACAAGTAGTTCACAAGTAGCATATTATTGGATGGTTGAAATATGTAGCAGAGTATAATTACTGCTATATCTACAGTGGGTTTAAAAAATATTATAAAAATGTTATGATCTACAGCCTGTTTCATATATCGGATAAATGAAATATAGGGTGGACTAGAATTCTAAGTAACTTGGTGGTGAAAAAATGTTATATAGGGTGGCCCATAAATAGTTGCATATGCAAACAAGGTTGTTGAAATATAGCGTGGAGTAGAACAATAATTAACAGTGTGGGTAAAAAAATTAAAAAAATTTTGGAGTACCTGAATTATGGGGCCAAAAAACAAAGCAATTATTGCCAAAATTTTCTGCCAGTAGGTGTATATAACTAATATTTATAAGTAAGATGTGAGAACATCTTGGATTTGATAAAAAATGTAGAATACTTATTTTTCACATGTATTTATTCAGTTTGCTACTTTACTTATCTACAACGTGTTGTGATCAGCCCCTTCCATAGCAATTCTTAAAGCTTTAACTATTTCAAATTGTATAACTATACAATTTACCATTTGTTTTCTGAAGCTTATTTGTGGCTTTTCTAGTTTTTTATGCTTTCTTCGGTAAATAGTACCACTTGAAAAAACCAAACTCTCAATTTCAAATTTAAATTTTAACAATTCAGATTGTTGCCTCTGACAACAAAGTCAGCTTAAGACTGAAATGTTCGGATTTTGTTTGCAATATGCAGCTTTTTTTCCAAAGTGTATTATTATTTACCCAAGAAATTTAACTACTCTTGTATTTCACAAACACTTTCTTCAGACTTAGTTACACTAACTTCTCAATTTTTGCCAGTGATGAACCAAGTCAAGTCGTCTTCATCAGTTGAATCAATTAATTGTTGATAAGGTTATTTTATGGCAGCATTTCATACAACCTGATGATTCATGCAAGGTTAGAATAAGCTTGTAGATGAAGGATAGTTTAAATGAAGTGTGGAGAAGTAATACCGCAGCTCATAATTAGTTTCACAAATAGGATTTTTGGAAAATTTTTACATAGGATGCCCCATAAGCAGTTGCAGTTTTGGTGAAATTTATTAGGAAGTGATGGATTTATATTTATACAGGGTGGTACAAAAAATGTTATACTGGGTGGCCGATAAGTAGTTGTACATACAAGGTGGCTGAAATAGAGGGTGAAGTAGAAGTATAGTTTAACAGTGTGAATAAAAAATTGTATGAAAAATTTTCTTGAATAGAATATGAGCTGTTGCATATATGCAATATCTGAAAAATGGGGTGAAATAAAATTATAGTTTTACATGTGATTAAAACAATGTTAAAAAAAGTTGTATATAATAGGTGGGTGATATAACGTGGAGACAAATTATATTTTCCAGGGCGGTTAAAAAGTGTCTGAATAATGATTATTTAGCGTAGTCCATAAGCAATAGAATCGATAAGATAGTTGAAATATAGAGGAAATCAGAGTTATAGTTAAGTGTTTAAAAAATGTTATATGTGGTGACCCCTAAGCAATATGCATATACAGCGCGGGTGAAATATTTTGTAGAATAAAATTATGGTTATACATGATTGTTCAAAAAATGATAGACAAATAAGTAATATACAAGATGATTTAAATAACATTGTAACATAGATAGGGTGATCATATAAATTTGCGGTTTCGGTAAAATATGTTGGGGATTGGTGGATTTATAGTTATACAGAGCGGTACAAAAAAAGTAATATTGAGGGGCCTATAAGTATAAGTATAAAGTTATACGTGAAATATGGGGCAAAACAAAATTATGGTTAAATATTCTGTTTAACACAATGTCAGAAAAAGGAGCATATAAAGGGTGGTTGAAATATAGGACGGAGGGAAATTATATTTTACGAAGTGACTCAAAAATTATCAGAAATAATTGTTTTATACCGTATAGGGTGGAATAGAATAATAGTTAGGTAATTTCAAAATGTTATATTGGATGACAAATAAACAGCAGCTTATACAAGATCGTTGCACTATAGGGTGAAGCAGAGTAACAATTATACAAGGTGGTTCCAAAAAATGTTAAATAGAATTGTTATATAGGATGGCCCATAATTGCTTGCAGTTGCGGTGAAATATATTCGGGATTGGTAGATTTATGGTTATGTAAGGTGGTTCAACAAAGTTAGAAAAAATTGTTATATTCCATACGCGGGTGAAACCGCGGGTAACGGCTAGTACTATTATAAAATTATAGTTGTCTGTTTGTTTGTTTGTTTGTTTGTTTGTTTGTTTGTTTGTTTCCTCAACATAATAACTACTGAACTGTTTTGGCTGAATCTTTTTTTTGTTGCAAAGCTTATAGTTTGACTTAAAATCTGGTATACATTTTATCTCCCTTCATTCTCAGAAACGGTAGATGCACCAAAAATTATAAACACTTTGATACTTCCATCAGTTTAGCTTTTATTCAAAATTAGGAGAATATACCAATCTAACACGTTTCGATTAAAAAAAAATCAACTGATATATCAAGTGTAATTTTACATGGTGTTTCAAATATAGGATTGGTAGAATGGAGTAGAATTACATGGATTTAAAAAAACTTGAAAAAAGGTATATTATTTGGCCCATAAATAGGTGCATATATACAATGTAGTTCAATAAGAGGGAAGTTATACGTGGTGGTTCGAAAATGATATATTGAGTGGACCATAAACAGTTTTATATACCAGGTAGTTGAAAAACGGGTGGAGTTGAAATATATTTATACAGGGTGGATAACAAAATGTTATATTGTTAGGGTCATAAGTAGTTGCATATACAATGTGGGTGAAATAAGGATAAAATTAAATTATGTTTATACAGGTTGGGTATATTTGAATTTTCTTATTCTATTATTAAAGTGATGAAATGGGTTGAGAATTTTTTTTATATCTACAAGTAGTTCAAATGTTTTCAAGTAGCATATTATATAATGGTTGAAATATGTAACAGAGTGTGATTACAGCTATACAGGAAGATTTAAAAAATATTATAAAAGAATGTTATGATTCACAAGCTGTTTCATATACCGGTTAGATGAAACATAGGGTGGCCTAGAAGTATACGAAGTTGTGTTTTATTGGGTGGCCCATATTTGCATATACAAGGTTCTTGATATTGTTATGAAATTTACTCAAAGCCGACCCTGTTTCATTTCAGTACGACACAAACGCTGTGAGATAAAAAAAAACGGTTCTCGAAAAGACTCGGCAGCGGAAGGAGTGATAATTGATTTTACGAGAATTTTCTATGCTGGCTTATAAAGGAAGCAGCTACGATGGAGAGTTCAGTTATACCGCGTCGACTAACGTATATGAGAATGTATTGTGATATTTGAATCAGCTGTTTTAATGTAAATAAAGTTCTAGAAAAGTGAAAGTGAATATTAGTTTTATAATTTTAAATTGAACCCACGGACTATATTGCAATTTGGTGATCAGAAGTAAAGGATTAAGTGCAGTTAAAATCCTAATTTGATTTATGGAAACCCGTAGTATGGACGAAACTACCAAAAAAATAGTCAAACAGGTTACAGAGGGACTGGACGAAAAAATTGCACAGATACTAGAAAAACGTGACAAGAAGGAAAAACAACATCAAGAAGAAATTCAACAAAGGTTAGTTAAATCTTTTGATGAAAAACGTAAAATAGAATTAGAAAATCTTGTCACCACAATGAAAAGTGAACAACATAATTTAATTAAAGGATTATTCTCGAAATTTGAAGAAAAACAAGATCAACTTGAACTAAAACAACAAAATGAATTTAAATTATTTGAAGAAAAACAAGAACAAGTTGAATTTAAGCGACAAAATGAATTTAAAATAACTGAAGAAAAAAGACAAATGCAGTTCGAATAATTAATGCAAATAGTAGGACAAGTTAATGAAACAGTTAATGAAAGAATGCAAATAGTTGAGTCAGATATAAAAGAGATAAATGATGACATTAAGACCATAAAAAATACCGTGGATACTCTTGAAACAAAAGTAGATGATCTCGATTCCATCCAAAGCCAGGTAAAATTTGAAATCAGTTCAGTTCAAGACACAGTTCAAGATCAAATCAGTTCCATCAAGCAAACAGTACACAGTGAAGTACAATATAAAATCAGTGCCATCCAAAATAAACTAAAAACAGAAATTAAAAAAATGCAACAGGACTTACAGCGAAAAAAATACCAGAGCACCGTGAGTACCAAAGGTTCCTTTAGTAAACCACCCTCATTCGACGGCAATTTGAGGCCGTGGCTACAGCTAATGGATGGGAAATCAAGAATCAATCAAGAAAAATCTACTTCTCTGGTAATTTCGTTAAGAGGTCCGGCCGTAGAACTCCTCCAAAGCATTCCAGTCGAGGAACAAGGCAATTTCGAGAACGTTACGAGTTTCATAAACGGCATCAGAAATGTAGAAGTACAGCGAAATCTAAGACTAAGTGGCGTCAAGAAAAGTAATGAAGCTCTACTTCGGGCCTTGGAAGTAGAGGCCGTCATGAACATGTCCAAGCCGAGGATCCGAGCAGTTTCCTTCAACCAGGAAGAGTCAGAGTCACCAGTCAGTGCTGCTGGCTGACCTGAACAAAATATTAGAACTATCACAAAGAGCTGGCACCAGAGGGGCATGTTACCGCTGCGGACGGACAGGACACTTCCAACGTGATTGTCGAGTGAGGCCACCTGAACGATCACCGACCAGGGGTAACCAACAGAACAGCCACATGTCCAGGGACCGTCAGCCAGTCAGCATAAGGGGGCGAATGCTGACTAACCTTCCACCAGCCCCCAAAACCTTATCCATCGGGGGATTCTGCCGAGATAGCGGCAGCCTAGTCATCAGAGGCAACATCAATGGGCGAGCAGTTACCATCACCATCGATACCGGCGCCGCTGTGTCCATTGCCAAGTCCAGGGTTTTGAGAGCATCAGAAATTCGGCCACTTACCAATAACATCCAGCTCAGAACAGTCACCGGCGAGTCCATGTCAATACAGGGTGAGGCAGATGTCGTGCTACAGATAGGGGACAACATGATCCGGCATAGGGTCCTGGTAGCGAATATTGAGGACGATTTTATACTGGGAATGGACCTAATTAGCCAGCATGGATTTATGTTCGACCCAAGATATGATGTTCTTCGGTTCCTAAATGAGGAATTTGTATTGACACGGCCCGTCGACACATCAGTCACCCCCATAAAAATTGTGGCAAAGTCTTCAGCTAGATTTCCCGGTCGAACGGAACAGATTATTCATGGACAGCTAGACAGCAATCATGGGAGCTGCGTTGGAATGGTGGAGCCCGTACACTCAGCTCATGACTACTTAGTTGGACGGGCTATAGTTAAAACCGGACGAGATATACCAATCAGAGGCCTGAATTTGTCCAGCAACGACATTAGAATTGCCAATGGTCAAGAGATAGCTTGTTTCGAGCCAGTAGAGACCATCATCAATTGCGAAGAAGAGTACCAGACGTTGGTGAAGGAGACAGGGCCCAGTAAAGAGTTCCTACAACAGTTTGCTGACCATTTGACACACCTGACACCAGAGAACCAGAAGAAAGCCAAGCAATGTATCACAAAGCACTGGCATATTTTTAACAGTCAAGATGGAACCACCGGTCGCACCAACATCATCCAGCATCGAATAGATACCGGAAAGGCTCAACCCAACAGAATTCCACCTAGACGACTACCATTGGGGCAACAACAGGCAGTCGAGGAAAACATCGAGTCTATGTTACAAAATGGAGTTATTGAGCCATCTATCAGCCCATGGTCTGGTCCCGTCGTGCTGGTTAAAAAGAAGGGTGAAACCACCCGATTTTGTGTGGATTACAGGAAGCTGAATGACGTCACGAAGAAAGACAGCTATCCACCACCCCGAATCGATGACACTTTGACCACACTAGCAGGCTCCCGTTAGTTCTCCACACTATACCTAAAAAGTGGACATTGGCAGGTTGGTCTACACGCAAACGACAGAGAGAAGACAGCGTTCTCCACCAGTAAAGGGCTGTTTCAGTTCACGGTCATGCCCTTTGGGTTATGTAATGCACCCGCTACATTTAAGAGGCTAATGGAGTATGCACTGAGCGGGTTAACATGGAGGACGTGCTTAGTATACCTCTACGACATTGTAGTCATGGGTCAGACATTCGACGACCATCTGAAGAACCTGGACGAAGTATTCTCCAGAATTAATAATGCCAACCTGAGGCTCAACCCGAAGAAGTGCTCCTTGTTCCAAAAAGAAGTAGAGTTTTTGGGCCACGTCGTGTCTGAGTCAGGAATCCGCCCCAACGAAGACAAGATAGAAGCCATCCGTGATTGGCCAGTCCCCAGAGACAAGCATGAACTCCAAAGCTTCTTGGGCCTATGTTCCTACTACAGGCGATTTGTTGAGGAATTTGCCACCATTGCTGCGCCTCTACATCGGCAGACCACTGAGAAAGAGACCTTCCATTGGAATCAAGATTGCGAAACATCATTCAGGCGACTGAAGGCAGCACTATGTTCCAGCCCAATCCTAGCCTTTCCTACAGAGTCCGGCAAGTTCATCTTAGCACCGACGCCAGCAACACAAGTTTGGGGGCCGTCCTATCCCAGGTGCAAGATGGCGAAGAGAGAGTGATCGAATATTACAGCCGTGGATTCTCGAAACCGGAAAGAAATTATTGCGTCACCAGAAAAGAACTTCTTGCAATAATAAGGGCTGTAGACCATTTCCACAAATACCTCTATGGTCGTCATTTCTTAATCCGAACAGATCATGCCGCACTCAAATGGCTGCTGGACATGAAGACACCGGAAGGACAACTGGCCAGATGGATGGAGAAATTACAGCAATACGACTTCAAGGTGGAACACCGTGCCGGCCGTTTGCACAATAATGCCGATGCCCTATGCAGAAGACCATGTAGAGCGGAATGCAAGCATTGTCTGAAGACGGAACAGCGAGAGGGTATCTGCATCAGGCAGATCCGAGTGCAGGCCAATGAAGACTGGACAACGGAACAGTGCATCCAGGACCAAATGGCTGATCCAGACATCGAACCAAGCTTGTCACTGAGGCCACGATGGGACGAGGTAGCTTTTTTTTTGCCGAGGTGAAATCCTATTACGGATTGGCCATGCGCTTGGTTCAATCACGACATGCTGTATGTGAGGCTCCCGGTTACCCGTATACTCACTAAAACACCTCCAATTGTCCTCTAGGTACCTGGAACTATCAACGAAGATATTACGTCAGGTACCCCGGCCCCTAGTCCCTAACCTACCAGTTCCCTAATTTCAATGACCTCCCTCTCCTCTCTCTCTTTGTCCCTGACCACCCTGGCCAGGAACTCTACAATCACTCGCCACTTCCTCCCGCTCTCCATCAACCGCTCTACAACATTCCTCGCCTCTAGAGCGCACCCCAACTCATTCTCTGCTCGCATTATATACCCCTGCCATCTTTCACACTCAAAGAAAGTTGCTCAGGGGTATCCACTTGTCCACAGTAAACGCACCACTCATCCTCCTTCCTCTTGAATCTGAACAGATACTGCCGAAAGCACCCGTGTCCAGACAGCAGCTGTGTCAGATAATAGCTGGACTGCCTATGTTTACAGCCAACCCAGCTACCATCTCATCCAGACCCCTGGCCCTCACGACGATTGACAAGTCGTTTGCAAAGGCCAGGCTGACGCATCCCTCTGGCAGAGCCAACCTTAAGATCGGGGTTATACAGCAGGTTCCACAAAGTTGGCCCAAGGACCGAACCCTGAGGGACCCCCTGCGTAAGTCCAATCTCGGTGTCTCCCACCACAATCACTCTGCCTGTCAGGTATTCCTTCAGGACATTTACAACCCCCGCATCCATTCCCAATTCCTCCGCTCTTTCCACGATTCCCTCCCATCTGGCCGTATTAAAGGCATTCTCAACATCCACGCCCAAACGTACCCAGGATCCATAGCCAGTTGCAAGATTTTGCTCACAGCCTGTATTGTGGACCTTCCCTTTCGAAAGGCGTACTGGTTGTCCGAAAGACCTCCAGCCGCCTCAATCGCTTCCTCCACACGTCCTCTGATAAGATGCTCGTATACTTTGCCGATTACGTAATCGGGACGAGGTAGCTAGATATTCAGGCGTGCTGAAATCGTTATGGGCTCAATGGGACTCTCTAAGAGTAGACAATGGAATGCTCAAGAGGGTCTGGGAAAGCGCTGATGGACGAGAAACCAAGTCCCAATTGGTAGTTCCGAAGAAAAAGGTACCAGCCATCCTGACCGAAGTACATGATGGGATTACCGGAGGCCACCTGGGCATGAATAAAACCCTTGACAAAGTTCGCCAGCGGTACTACTGGGTGAATTACTTCGAAGACGTCAGAGCTTAGTGCCGCAAATGTGCCACCTGTGCCGCCAGTAAGGGCCCGAAGACCCGGACCAAGGGCAGAATGCAGCAGTACAATGTGGGCGTCCCATTTAAGAGAAGTGCCATCGATGTCGCCGGTCCGTTTCCCGAGTCTGAGAGGGGGAACAAATACATTCTGGTCGCAATGGATTACTTCAGCAAATGGCCTGAGGCATATGCGATACCCAACCAAGAGGCAACCACGGTAGCGACGGTGCTAGTAAACAACTTAAGGTTCTATGGAACTACATTCAGACCAGGGCGTAACTTCGAATCGAATGTATTCCAGAAGGTCTGCACGATGTTGGGGATCAGGAAAACGAGAACAACACCATTACACTCACAGTTTTAGGACCTAACAACACCTTTCGTCAGCAATACCAGCGTGAATGAGCATATTCCCTTATTCGTTGGCATATCTCTGCCGTATATTGGCCTGACCCCAGCCAGGGTCCTATTCGGAAACGAATATATATTTGGCTCCCCCGAAGAACCCCCCCAAGACATCGACGCATGACATAACATGAATAGAATTAGCCCGAACGCAGATGTTGGCCACCAGTGACTGGATGAAGACGCGATACGACCTCAAGGCCAATTCAGTCGGGTTCCAGGAGAGGGACAAAGTCTGGCTGTAAAAACGGATATAAAGCTTACACCCGAGTGGGTGGTTACCATAAAAACAGTTGTATATACCAGGTGTTTCTGATCGGACGATGAAAAACGGGAAATTTACCCAAAGGACCCTGTTGAATTATAAAAAAAAACGGTTCTCGAAAAGACTCGGCAGCGGAGGAGTGATGATTGATTTTACGAGAATTTTCTATGATAAGGAAGCAGCTACGATGGAGAGTTCAGTTATACCGCGTTGTTATGAGAATGTATTGTTATTTGAGGTATAAATATAGAAAAGTTGAATATTAGTTTTATAATTTTAAACGAACCCACGGACTGTGATGTGAATAATAATTACACAGGGTGTGTAAAATAGGTGGACCATAAACAGTTGTATATTTTGATAGTTGAATTATATTTATACAAGTTATATGTTAAGGATAAAATAAATGTGATGAAATAAGGGTAAAATAGGATTATAGCAGTAAGGATATTTGAATATTCTTGAGCTATTATTATAGTTATGAAATGGGTTGAAAAAAATGTTAAAAGCAGTTGTTTATACAGGGTGGTTGAAATCTAAGAGAGGGGAATTAGGGTTTATAGGGTGGTTACAAAATTGTTTTATAACCACAAGTAGTTCACAAGTTCACAAATAGCATATTATAGGATGGTTGAAATATGCAAGAGAGTATAATTACAACTATACAGGTGGGTCTACAAAATATTATAATGGAATTTTATGATCTAGAGGCTGTTTCATATACAGGATAGATTAAGTATAAGGTAGACTAGAATTCTAAGTATACAGGGTGGTGAAAAAATGTTACATTGGGTGGTCCCTAAGTAGTTGCATATACAAGGTTGTTGAAATATAGCGTGGAGTAGAATAATAATTATACAGTGTGAGTAAAAAAGTTAAGATAGAACATGTGCTGTTGCTTATAAGCAATCTCTGAAACATGGGGCGAAGTAAAATTATAGTTATACAGTGTGATCAAAACATGTTAGAAAAAGTTGCAGTTGAGGGGTGGTTGACATATAAAGTGGAGATAAATTATATTTTCCATGATGGTTAAAGAATATCTCAAAAATAGTAATATTTAGCGTAGTCCATAAGCAGTTGCATAGATAAGATAATTGACATATAGAGTGAATCATAGTTATAGTTAAGTGTTTAAAATATGTTATATTTGGTGGCCCCTAAGCAGATGCATATACAGCATAGTGAAATATTTTGTAGAATAAAATTATAGTTATGCAGGAAGTTTCAAAAACTGATAGATAAATAAGTTATAATGGGTGACTAATTGGCAGCAGTATATACAAGATAGTTTAAATATAGATGGAAGTAGAGTTATAGCTATAGAAGGCAGTTCTTTAAAATATTGAATAAAATTGTTATATAGGGTGGCCATCAACAGTTGCGGTTTGGGTGAAATATGTAGGAGATTGGTTAATTTAGTTATACAGATTGGTACAAAAAATGTTATTTTAGGTGGCCAATATGTACTTGTATATATAAGGTGGTTGAGATCGGGGGCTTAGTAAAATTATAGTTTTACAGGGTGGATTAAAAAACGTTAAAAAAAATGTTGTTATATAAGGTAGACCATGAACAGTTGCAAACTATGGGGCGAGGCAAAATTATATTTATATATTCTGTTTAACACAATGGTTGAAAAAGTTGCATATAAAGGTCGGTTAAAATTATAGTTTACGGTTTAAGGGGTTCAAAAAGTATCAGAAATAATTGTTATATAGCGTAAGGTGGAGTAAAACTATAGTTAGTAATTAAAAAATGTTATATTGGCTGACAAATAAACAGCAGCATTTACAGGATGGTATCACTATAGACTGAAGCAGAGTTAGAGTTATACAAGATGGTTCCAAAAAAATGTTGAATAAAATTGTTATATAATGTGGCTCATTAGCATTTGCAGTTATTTCTTTTTTTTTTCAAAGAATTCTGCATCCCATACGCGGGTAAAACCGCGAGTAACGGCTAGTCACCTATAATATACACACATAAATTCAGTTGAAGTTAATTCAAATAAATTCTTAACCAATTGCTGTTTGAACCATGTATCATCAAACTGATAAGACTAACGTTCCCACTACACAATTACTCATGGATTACAGTACGTACAAATGATATAGTGTTCTTCTTTTTAGTTAGAATAAGTAGATTGAATTTATTAGTTTATATAAAAAAATAATATTTATTATTAAAAAAAGACATTATTTGTGGAAAACTGAAACACGATATTAGCCACACATAAATTTACAACCAAATTTTATGATTTATTAGCGGACTATTTGTATTGGATCTGGCAACAGAGCATTCATTGTCTCTAATTGAACTACAAAGAAAGTAACATGGTCTTCTGAGAGTGCATTACCCAATCACAGGTAGGTTTGGTCTTTCGAGATCCTATTACTGAGAAGATAAGCCCATGTTGACATTTATACTCTTTTTTTGGTTAACATGGGGTCACGTGTCAAATCAGTCTGACCATATATAATGCTACAATAAACTGATCCCACAATCCCTCAACTTCAATTTACTGTGACTGTTTGATGTAGTATTAGAGACATGGAAAAAATTGGGCCTGTATTTTATATGGGTACTTTGAGAAAAATTAGATATTTTGACAAATAGATTGCCACAAGTGACTCAGTTCATTAGGACTTAATTTATGTGGCCCTCTATTTCTATTTTTGGGTCTACGTTGAAGACGTTTTAATAGCGACCAAACCTGTTCTTTGCAAAGTAATTTGAAGTCGATATTTTCCACATTTATGTTTATTACCTGTATTGAAGTTTATTTATGGATTGTACCATAGGTAGTGTTTAAAAAATTAAATTTTTATATTTTATTTTTTTATTCCATAACGGTAACATATCTTGATTACAAATAAGCAACAATTATACTAAATTTAATGTTTAAATTTTAATTCCTTCCTTTTTGGCTAATTCTTCATAACGTTTCTTGTAAGAACCATCAGGATCGTAAACGGCTTCCAGTTCCTTGTACCAATCGCGTTTGTTTTCAATTAAGTGATGCAACATTTTTCTGACTCCATTCTTTTGGTTTTCGTTGCATTTAGAGCATTCGGTTTTCAGTGCATCAGGTATAACCTCTGGAAATATAAATCAATTGTTAAATTTATTTCTCTCAAATATCCATAATTTAATATATCTTTTTTAACACCTCCGATCTCAATGTTTGTTTAACTATTTTAAGTTATTTGCAAATATTAACAACCCCCAATCTCCCCTCCCCGTTAGCAACAGCCTTGTTTTTGGGCATAAAATTTAATAATGGCAATTTACTTGTCATCATTTCAATAATAGTTTATGGGCTATAGCTGACATGATTCTAACAACAAATTCGTGGAAAGTAAATTATTGAAACTATTAAAATAGATTTTTGGTTTTTGCTTATATTAATTATACTAAGGGAAAAAACACATAAGGCTTTAAATCGAAAAAATGCAAAACGTAGATTTGTATAAAGATTTATGATAAACAAATTAGGAGAGATACTTTGGAAAGGGTACCGTATTAACCAGGAGTGATATATTTGATAGTTAACAGAATGCATTTCGATTTATTTATCTTGGATTTTCGTTACAATACAGACTGCCAGCAGGGCAATGACAATGGTTGTCAGTTAAGGCAAATTACAAATTCTAGGGCATTGTAAGGAAAATCCGATATATACAGAATGATGTTCATTTTATGCAATTTTAAATTATCTTTAGTATTTTCCGATTGAACAATCATGGTTAATACGGTGGATTTTGCAAAATCTATTTGTGCATTATTTAAATTACTTGTCAGCAAAAACTACTTAACTGACTATATCCTGAAGCGTAATTAATCGTAACATCACAACTATCATTCTGATAGATATTAATGTTTCAGTGACAATTGCTCCTATCAGTATTTGTGAAGACTCAATGTTTAGTTTTTCTGTTTCTATGTATATAACATAAAGATGGAAATGCTGTGGAACTTTTGGTATGTTACAAATGTAAAAACACAGTGTTGCACCCTAACATTTAAACACTCAACGCCGTTTCAACAACTCTATGTTGTCATCATCAAGCAGTAAACCAAACGGCGTTCAGTGTTTAAAATAAAGGTTTGGTGTTAGGGTGCAAAACTGTGTTTTTACATTTATAACAAAAAGAAACAAAATCAAATTTTTGTTGGTTATTAGGGTTTAAATAAATTACTTGCTGTGAAAATAATTAATCAATTTATAACCCATAAACTATTACTTAAGGGAAGGCTAATGCGGTGGGCTGTTAAATTTTATGTCACTTTAAAATCTCTGTTAACTTGGTTATGAGAATTACAGAAAATTTTAATAAATATTCTGAATATTTTTAAAATTACTTAACTTTATCAACATTTATATTAACGTTTTAGTATTGTGCGTTAAACTAATTTCTGTAAATTTCCTCAAAGTAATTTGGGTTCAGTTTTTATTACATTTTTCGTAAGATAATTTTGAAAAAGATATACGCAGGAGTATTCCTGTTTTTGCTGTTGCTATAAATACTGTCCCTTGTATTTATTTTGATAATAAAACAAATTCTAATTTATTATTTATTTTATGACTTATTTCATCATATATAGCAATTAATTGATGTTTGGTTCAAAACAGGGTTGGTTTAAAAAGATAACAATAGGCAAAACCAAGAAGAACAGCTGAAAAATCGAATTCAAATTCTAAATTGGCAATTTTGTATGGGAATCGCCACTTGCAAGCACTTCGGTAAACATATCATTGCTTAGCTACCTAGAACAGCTAGAAAACACAATTAGAAGCTACCGGGAACAGCTAAAAAAGTCGGGCAACCAGAGATACTTAGTGCTACCCTGAAGACCGGAACTGGCAGAACACATTATGTTGGGTCAGCTAGTTTAAAATATATTTCATCACGGTTTTGATAATGAACTAAACATTATCAGGATTATTGAAATGTTTAAATGCTTAATTTTGCAATGGCGGGGCTGTCAGTATATTAAGTTGGGTATTGAGACTTGAAAAATTGCATAAGGGCATATCTAAAAAATGCAGACTTCAGTTTGTAGAAAACACTGTGTAAATCAAGATGTTTCTGAAATAAGGTGAATAAGGTTATATTTATAATATCAATGGTCTCACTTTGCTATCTAGATTAGTATCTGGCATTTAAAAAAGAAGAGAATAATTTAACAAAATTCTTTATAGCTAAGGCATAGGTACCTACTTAAAAAATATTCTTATATCTCGTTAAAATGAATTCTAATTATGTTTATACTATTAAAATTTGTGAGCAAATTGAGTTTTCAAATCGTATTTTACAACTAAATCTAAGGGTGTTCAGATAGATTAACTATTTCCTTAAAACATTTTAAATTTTCGATCGTACTCAGTATGAAAGACGTAACACATCTAGTAGACTAACATCATGGTTGTTGTCAATTGTTCTAATTGATTAATAATCTTTGGAAATTCAACCACTGTTTAAAATTACTAATTGTTTCAATAATTTATTTGAAACCTTTTGAAAGTTTGTTATGATTTAATAATATAACATCAATTATGTAACTCTTACTTTTAAGTTCTTCTCCGTCTTTGGTGCATGGTTTGGTTCCCAGAAGGCAGTCGACGTATCCTCTTAACAATCGGTCGTTCTTGATGATAGCATCTAAGTCAATGTTATCGTATTTGGTAGTGTAGTGATCGTCTGGTCTGGCATAGGCTACCGCACAAAAAACAACGAACAGCAAACAAAATGCAACTTTCATTTTGATATTTTAAGTATTACACAAAGAACGTAACGATTGGTTAAAATTTACTAATGATGATTACTTCAGATGTTACATCTTTAAATATATTTTTTGTTCAACGGAAGCTGAAAGAGGGGATGCGAATATATGTCGATACAATTCAAGTTCAAAGATTTGTGCGTCACATATTGCAACTTTTTTTGTTTGTTTCAGTTCTTGAAATTATATTTAACTGGTTTAATTATATTCAAACTTGACTTTTGTCAATGGAAGGTTTTTGTAATCACATCCCAATGATTCATTGTAATGAATTATGCATTTTTATGGTTGTTGTTAGATTGAATTTTTGGATCATAATTTAACCTGAAAAACTTAGTCAATAACAAAAATAATATTTTTTGTGCTTATGTGATTAATTATTTGCATATAAATTGCCTATTACAATACATCTCGTAAACAAAAAAAGAGTGCTGGGAGATTTGAAAAATTTCGGTAATTTCAATATCTGCTCTACCGCTAGCGCCAAATTTTCTCACACTTGAGATCGTTGGAAAATCGTTTGAAAGTAGCATTACTGATCAAATATGCATTCCATAGAGCAGCTTGTTAAAATAGTAACGAATATACTAAATGGGTGATAATTTTTATTATTTGTCAAGAATTTTCTTGAAGTATCCAATGTTTTCCAGACTCACTTCTGAAAAACGGAATAAAAGCTCCTATTATATTTATAGCAAATGTTACATCATATGAACAGTTTTAGGAGAAACTATTTAGTTTCATATTTGCCATCGGTCAATTGGTTTTGGAAATTATCGTCAAATACCGAAAATGACCGATTTTGTTTTTCGTCAGAAAATCCGGAACGGTATATTAATAGCTGTCAAAATGTGACATTACTCTTTTACTTTTTTGAGACGAATGATATAGCGGGTATGACATGTCACAATTACCTTTTTAACAGACTTCTAAAAACGAAGAGGTTATCAATTCCGCGCGTATTTTTATTTGTATGTATGTTACCTGATTTCTTCTCCTGTTGTGCACCGATTTGAACGATTCTGGTCTTGTTTAATAGGGTATATACCCGAATTGCTGAAACCTGAAATTTGGGAAAAGAATTTTATTGGTGACGTGATGTCATTTGTGAATGAACACATGCGAGCATGGAAATCGACCAATATACCTAACATATTTTGTTGATTTTTCCAAAACCCTTTATCGATGTGTATAGTTTTTTAAAATGTAATCTATTAAGTAAGACCCCTAGGTGGTCTCATATACTTCTCTGTACCCTTCAACATGCAGTTTTGCAGAAAATCTCCAAAAAAATCCAATATTCTCAACAAAAATTCCATCGAAGTGATGTAACTGATATTTCCTCATAAATATTTTAATTCCAACATAACAGTGAGGGAATTGCAGGCACTATAAGTATTAATTGCGAATTTGAACATTTTCTATGTATATTCCAAGCATATATAGTATAGTATTTTCGGCTCCTGAAATAAATGAGTACCAAGCTATTTTTTTATACACCGATTTAAATAAAAATATTTCAATTTTGCGATGACGTTGCTTTTGGTTTTGGTGTCACCTACTCCCGGCCTGATAGAACACATAGTGACAACACATGTCAAGCTCTAAACAGCTATTTGGTGCGATTATACACAGGGTGTTGAGTTATAGCAAACAAAACCACAAAGTAAAGTGATAAAAGCAATAACAATAACACAGATTCATCGGTCGGAATTATATCGATATATAAAATAATAAATTTATCATTTCTTAGTGAAAATTTCACAGCCGATTCAATAATGCAGGAAACTTTTTCAGAAGTATTTGTTCATCATAGGTTGGAATGAAATTACAGTTATGTTGGGTGGCAAAAGGTTGGTTTATATCCAGGGTGATTGAAATATATGCTAAGTAGAAATGTAGTTATACAATGTGATGTAAAATAGCTTTATTGTGTAGCTGAACTTGCAATATTGGGTGGAGAGGAGATAGTGTTATACAGGGTGATAATAAAAAGTTAGAGAAATGAATGATTTATAGGGCGGCCCAAAAGGATTTTCATATATATGATGGTTGAATATATTTCAACCATTATATCCTACGGAGTAGGATGATAGTTACAGAGGGCAGCTAAAAAAATATGGTGGCCCATAGGCAGCCGTATGTACGTATGTACGTGGCTGGGATATAGGGTGGAGTGAACGTTTGGTGGTCGAAAAATATTAGAAAAAATGTTATAAAGTGTGGTTCATGAATATGTGATTGTGAAATATAGGACAGGGATGAATAATTGTTATACAGGGTGAGAAAGTTGAAATTACTGATTCATTTTGTCTTTGAAACAATTAATAGATCAAATGTCCGCTACTAAAATTGTCGTTCTTACTATTCACACGTTATTCAGAGGTTAAGTGTGTTAAATGCACGTGTGATGGCGTCAGGTATTTTAATGATTTCTTTCATTTAATGTCATCTAAACGGTCCAAATAATTACAATCTTTATAAAACGTTTGGACAAGACAACGTCTGTAGGGTCAGCTATGTATTTTGGCTTATTAAGTCAAGGCGTACCAGTTCATTTTGTTTGTAAACTTTTACCTGTCATTTTAAATGAAAATGTATCTTTCTGTAATGTTGGGCTTTTCGATGTTACCTGCTCCCGGTCTATTAAGGTTATATATACAAAACTAAAAATAAAGAATCAAAACCTCCCGAGTTCAAGGAAACTAAAAATGTTGAAAATAAAATATTTTAAAAAAAAATATAACCGACTTCCAAATATAAATAAAATGTTGAAAATAATTATAACAAAATACAACTCTATACAATAAATAACCCATTCAATATTCAACCTATACACAAAGTAAAAAATGTAAACATTACAAGGTGCTCATTCTGTACAAATTAATTACCTACCTATCTAGTATATTTTTTCAGTCGGTGCCAAGCAACAATCAATTCTGATGAAGTTGTAGATAAGTACGCAATGCAGGATTTTAGAATTGTTTGAGACCAACTTCAATAATATACTAGATAGGTAGGTAATTAATTTGCACAGAATGAGCATCTTTTAATGTTTATGTCCGATCGTAATTCTGCAGCCAGATATCAAATGCTTTAAGTTTCTTCTAAAACTTTCCCCATTTAACCTTTGTTATAGTTACAATACGTGCTGAGGGATGTTTACATTTAAAAAATAAAATGTGCTAATTTTACACACTATTAAAAAACAAAAAGGCCGTATATTCCAAAAAAATCTAAAAGTAAAGGCCAAAGTCTGACATTAATTCGTATTATTTATCAGCAAGAACATTGATTGATTGATGCAACATGATGTTTTACTTCTTTCTTTTTAAACAAGTTCTGCATGTTCCTTTATTGGATTGTCTCATCTTGTACGGGGTTGGTCCATATTATTTCTCACTGGTGGCGATTTTTCTCTAGCTATTCTTACTGCCCTATGGTATGCCATTGTATTTATGTCATTCTATTCCTTTTTCCAGTCTAATATCCAGTCGTTTATTCTTTCACCGCTGCATGTGTTCTGATTTCTGATTCCGCTTATACGAGGGTGAATCAAATATGAACCGGACTTTTGTTTTAAAAATTTTATTGGTACGATCAATACAAATTTTAATACATATTATTTTTCTACATAGTCTCTCTTATGTATACATTTTTCCCACCGAATCGGAAGTTTTTTAATACCTTTGTCAAAGAATGAAACTGGTCGTGTCGATAACCAATTGCGCACAAACGTTTCTACACCTTCGTTGTCCTCAAACATGTGGTAGTCACATGGCGACAAATCAGGACTGTAACGCGTGTGTTCAAGGGTTTCTCAATGCATTTTGTTCAATTTTTCTTGAGTCAATGCAGCTGTATGTGGCCGAGCGTTGTCATGCAACAGAATCACACTTCGGACAGACATATCCGGCCTCTTTTGCCGATAGGCAAGTTTCACTTGGAGTAGTTCGCAGTAATACTCAGCATTAATTGTACGGCGTTCGTGCAGAAAATCGATCAGCAGTACGCCTTCAATCAGCTCAGGAATTGCGTAGATATTCGCCTCATTGATGCTTGTCGTGGGACGGCGTGCATGAGGCTCATTTTCCACTGTCTCTCGACCATCTGAAAACTTTTTGTGCCAGTCGTACACTTGGGTCCTTGAAAGTGTTTCATTGCCGAACTGTGCAGATAGTCGACGCCAAATTTCAGACGGTCTAACGCCCTCCCGCGCCAAAAATTTGATAACAACACGTTGCGCAACAGACGTATGCACCTCTTGCTCTGACATGATGCTACTAACAGCGCATCGACTACGCCTCGCCAAACCGACGAACTCCCCTCTTCTTAACATCCCTACCTAACATATATCGAGACAGGGCGAGAAACAGAAAAGTCCGGTTCATATTTGATTCACCCTCGTAGCTTGTGACTTTTTGTCAATAAAAATTACGTACGCCATTTATAAAAAATTTAAAACTTTGCTGTTATTTTTTTACTCTTGTGGCTATATACCGTTAATGTTTAAAGTGATTTCTTGCCCTCCATAATCTTTATATCTTATTGAACTTTATTACTCCTGAGTTGAACTTCTGGACCAATCTTTGTAGGTCATCTGCGCTTTCCTCTACGAGAGTGGCGTCAAATTTTTATTTCTACGTTTCCCTTCTTGTAAATATAATAATAACTTTCTTCAGGGCCTTTATTATCTCATGTATTAAGGAGTATCCTTAACTTTATTATACCTAAGCATGTTTCTATCTCTTCTGTGAGTTGTCTATCTATTTGGGCATGTATTGTGCTGTTCTTGCATAAATCTTCAATAGTTCTGATAATGTATAACCTTATTGGTATATAAGGTGAACCACGTCCATTAGTCTGACCCTATCGAAGACTTTTTCTTGGTCAATTAGACAGATGAATGCCGGTCGATTTTATCGTAATGGTTTCTATGCTACTTGTCTCCTTACAAATACCGCATCTGTGCAAAATATTCTCCTTCGGAAATTTTGTTGTAGGTCTTCCAGAAATATTCTTTGATTTTCAATTAAGAGATTGATTTCCCTACAGTTTTCCTGGTTCTTTTCTGTCACCTTTTTTAATTAACGAAATTCGTCATGTTGTCGTCTATTCTTTGGAGCTTTGTTGTGTGTTACAATTTGGTAATGAATTATGTTAATTGTTCTATCATCGCTTTTCTACACCAGTTTGGTAGCTAGTTTACTACTACATTATTCATTTTTAATAGTTCTCGCTTTGATATAAAGTTGCTTGTTTGTCAAAATTTTACAAAACACTATTTATATATAGGAATTCTAATTGATCGTATTTTAGATATTTATTTCTTTCAGACTATCCGTCAGGAATATTTTCCGTACAGTAATCCGGGTATTTTATGGAAATTGCCTTACAGAACAGCAAAATAATAGATGACCTTCTCAACTACATTTCAGAAGTCTGTAGTTTTAGTAGAGTTAGGAGTGTCTGAAAGATTGTTAATGTTTAGTTTTAACTAGTTATTTATACTATAAAGTTATTGTTGTTGTTGATTCATTATTATTGGTATATTTCAATATAGATTATACTTCAATGAAAAGAGAGATCATAAGCATTCATTTCCTTCTGTCACATTAAATAAAAATTTTAAAGTAAAATTATCCTTGATAAAACGTAAATATGAGCTAAAAGGCATTGAAAAATAGGGACAGCCTAAAATATGAACAATAAACAATATAGAAACATTCAGAATTTTGTCTGATTGAAATAGTAGATTTACAATTACAAAAGTATATAATTCATATTGAAATAACATTTAATACAAAGGCCTTGTGCTGTGTCATTAGGTAAGAATAATTTTGACAAAAACTTACGTTTGCGTACAATGTCCTAATTGAAATGTAAATATAATTGAATTGCAGGGTCAGTATACTACAATATATTTTTATTGGAATATGTTAGAGATACTTTTTAGGGTTCCGTATATACAATATATACTCCGGATTTCTCCCTGTTTCACATCACAGTATTTTTTGATAAACAACTGGACGGAAAAGGTTGAAATTTTGAAAAAAAATAGAAACGTAGAGCCTCACCAGAATTTTACTGGAAAAATAAAGAGAAACCTCGAATATTAATTTTGGGGGGTAAATTACAGAATTAAATGAAAAATATGTAATGAAATGATTTCTAACACATCAAGTAATATATCAAATGAAAGGGCTCATTATGGAGAAAACAAATATACATTTTTTTTCACATTTTATAATAATTTATTTTAAAAATATTAACAAAAATATAAAATTTTTTACCCATTCCCCCTACCTTATTTCCGAGAATTACAAGCCGTAAAATTTTGAAAAAATAGGGATATAGGACCTCACCTGAATTTTACTGGAAAAATAAGGAGAAAGCCCTAATATTAATTTTGGGGGGCAAATTACAGCATTAAATGGAAAACATAAAATTAAAATTATTTCTAACGCATCATATAATATCTCAAATCAAAGGGCTCATTATTAGGAATACAAATATATATTTTTCATATTTTTAAAATGAGTATTTTAAAATATATTAACAAAAATATTTAAAAAAATTACCGATTCCCCCTTTATTCCCCAGATTATAAGACCTAATTTTTTTTGTTTACAGGAAAAATTCATCCCTAATATTAATATTTGGGGCCAAATTATAGAATTAAACGAAAAATAAAAAAATATTTTATTACCGCATCATGCATTACATCAAATGAGGGCTCATTATGAGGAATACAAATATATATTTTTCATATTTTTAAAATTAATTGTTTACAAGATGGAATGTCTTCGATGACACATTACATATAATATCCAAAAAAATGTATGAATTAGGCACAAGGACGTCCCGTAAATTAATTCACCATAATAAAGTTAATCACTAACCTTTTACATCGAAGCTCTGCAGGTGGTGTTTTCTTGGTTCTTCTTTCTTCAGAGACTAGCCCCGCAGCGGCAGGAACTGTCTTTTTAGAGCTTCGTCTGGACAACACCTGTTACACAAAAAATAGCGACGTAATGTTCATTGATTGAGCAAACAAAAATGCGGGTTTAACAACAAATGATGCGCTTTTGTTAACACAAAAGAAACAAAATGAAAGCGGTTTAGCGGTTGTTACGACCGGAACTAATAACTCGCGGAATCGTAACACAATAACAACAAAAAGCGGCCGTCTTAAGACGGTATCAAAAGAGCGTCAAAACAGCTCGAAAGTCAATACACGAATCACGAATACTGTCTATATTTTACACGCAAAAAACAGTTAAAATTAGCATTACCGCAACGGGAGGTTTTGGAAAAGGTGCAGAAGTTTAAAAATCAATGAAGTAATTCAATCAAATTTAAAACAATACACTAAACAAATTGTGGGAACTCATTTCCCACTTTATTTCTGAAAATTTTGAAAATAATTAGGGGTATGGGGCTCACTTGAAATTTATAAGAAAAATTAGTAGAAAACCCCCATAGTAATTTTGGGGACAAATTATAGAATTAAATGGAAAAATAAAAATTCAATTTTCAAACGCATCATGTAATATATCAAATAAAAGGCTCATTATGTGGATTACAAATATATCATATTTTTAAATCATTTGTTTAAAGATATTAACAAAAATATTAAACCTTGACTTAATTCCCACTTTAGAACCCACACTATCTAAAAGTTTCAAAAATATATATTGGTTTGTGTTTTTAAATAATTTCTCTGACAGAGTTAATAATTTATTATTTAAAACTTGACCTATTTTCCCCTTTATCTTCCAATCTACAGAGCCTAAAATTCAGACAGTAGATTATAAAAGGCTCCCCAAAAGTTTATTAGTAAAATATAACTAATGTTAATTTTAGGGACCAAATTAGAAAATTAAATACATATATATTTTTATAAGAATCAGGCGAATCATGAAGCAGATAAAATAAAAAGTCTATGTGTGGAAAATGAAAGTGTATATTTTTAATAAATTTAACAGGCTTTCTTTAAAATATATTAGGGTAAATATAAGAAAATGCACTCATTCCCTGCTTGTCTGAAACTGGAATATTATAATCTTGCAGGTGGTACGGAACCCTTAGTATGCGATTTGACCAATTTTTTTGTTTATAAGGAATAATTTATGAAGTTTAGATTTTTTAAGTCCAATGATTATAGTGTATACGTTTAATTGCTCCATGCAAGTAAAGCCATTTGACATAAAATATTAGTTCATTAGTAAATATGTTTCTAATTTTTTCTATCTCTGCATCTTATACATGATCCTTATTATATAATTTTGACAGACTTCTAGTTTATTTAAGGGTTTTTTATAGACTATTAATATCATCTTTTTATTTAAGATATTTCGCAGATTGTAAGAACTGTAAAGAATTTTTTTCAATATTTTGGGAATATATTCGGCATGCAAGTTCTACTTAAGGTCAAAGATCAAACCTAAATTTTTCTGTCCGTTCTACACGTTTGTGGATTTCTACTATAGTCAGCTGGAATAGATTTGCTTTTAGACCAACAAAGGTTGGAGCGAATGCCTTGTATTTGGTTTTGTTTATATTAATCATTACTATTACATCTTGCAACTGCTTATTAAGGGAAAAATAGAAGAACAATCAAAGTGCCAAAATATGAAAGATATGTGATGTTACTAGAAGAAGACGATGCATTTAAACGTTTTCTGTAGCAGTTGTTTCTGACTTTGTATTCAATTTCTTTATCTGGAACAAGCTAAGCTTACTGTCTTGTCTCAAACCTTCCCCATCCAGTATCTACCGAAATTATTATGATGATATGATGACCATTTATTTGATTCCTGAAGCAGTTTTGCAAAATTAATATAGGTCATTGTTTATACTTTGAGTCACAGTTAAATTCATTAAAATAATTAAATATCATTTATGTATTACTCTAATATTTATAGGTTGTATCATTTTGATGTTAAGCAAATCAAATATTTACATTTTAGTGGTTTATTATTACAATTATTAGATAATAACAAATTTAAACTTAATATTTAAAGATGTATTCCTTTTATGTTGGATGAAGTTTGATACCGGGTCTTGTAAGCACTATCAGGGTCATAAACTGCTTCCAATTCTTTGTACCAATCGCTTTTGTTGTCAATCAAATGATTCAGCATTTTTCTAACTCCATTCTTTTGTGTCTCGTTGCACTTAGAACAATCGGTTTTCAGAGCATCAGGTACAACTTCTAAAATAAAAATTAGGGTTAATACTTTTTCATTACATTCTTTCCTTTTTACCTTAAGTCTCATAAATATCAAATAACGAAAATGAGGTCAATAACTCGCATATAAAACATCCCTCTCCTAATTATAGTAAAAAAATCTCGAAGTAGCCTCTCTAAATGCTACTTTTGGCCCACTTTACTATATGGAGCTAGGATCAGTACGCTAAAGACCAGGTCCACGAATAGAAAGAAGCTTTCGAAATTTGGATGAACCATAGAATTCTAAGACTCTTAGGTATAGCCAGTGACAAACGAAGAGGTGTTAAGGGTCCACAAATACTGAGTTAAATAATAAACATATGGAAAGTTTCATACTTCGATTATGTCTTACAAGGAGAAAAATATTATACTTCTACAATTGACCATTAAGAGCAGAAATTGAATGGAAGAGAGCGATTTGAAGGAAAAGCTGATCTGCTTGCGGAGTATAAGTGCCAATAAAAACGGCAGAGAACAGAGACGAATTTATTATGGTAGTCCTTAACTTTTATTAACAATACAGACGCAAAGACGAATTGCTGGTAACAACAGTAATACAGTCAACAGAAACACTAGGTATACGTGACCAAAACATATAGTTGCAGAGTAATTTTCCACATTTTTTCGCCAAAGAAATAACAACAAGGAAAAAATATTCGGTATAAGATATGGTTCACGACATTATGCATTACAATTCTTTTAAGAATAATTATCAGTATAGTTGCGCAGTGTACCATGAATAATTGTGTATTTATTTCTTTCTAACATTAGTTCCGTGAAGATTTCGGTATTAAAATCATAAAAGTGCAAGCTGGTTTCGGTATGTGGTATGAACAGTTTTGTACAGATGAACAGTACAGATTATAAAGTATAGCAAATACATTGTTAATAAAATTTAATTGTAGCTAAATAAAATTTTCATATAAGTAGTATTTTAGTTATCAAAATTAAAATTCAAAAGATATTTTTAAAGCTTTGCACAAAATCTTTGGAAAATATTTTAATCAATTCAAAAATTCTTGAAATTAAAGGCTGAATTTGTACTGTTAAAAAGTATTTATCTTCAGTTGAATCTAACAGTTATGATTTAATAATATAATTGTGCAAGCCTTACTTTTAAGTTCTTCTCCATCCTTGGTGCAAGTTTTAGTTCCCAAAAGGCAGTCGATGTATCCTCTCAACAATCTGTCGTTTTTGATAATAGCATCTAAGTCAACGTTATCGTATTTGGTGGTGTAGTGATCATCTGGCCTGGCGTAGGCTACTGCACAAAAAACGGCGAAAAGTAAACAAAATGCAACTTTCATGTTGATATTTAAGTGTTACACAAAGAACGTATCAATTGTTAGTTAAATTTTACTAATGATGATTTCTTCAGATGGTACATCTTTAAATATAGTATTTGTTCAACGTATGCTAAAAGAGGGGATGCGAAAACATGGTGATACTTTTTATTTGTATCAGTTCTGGAAATTACATTCAACTGGTTTAATTAGATTGAAACTTGACTTGCCTGAATGGAAGGTTTTTAGTAATCACATCCCGCTTATTTATTCAAAGAAGTAGGTATGTGATATATTTATTGTTTGATATTAGATTCTGATTTTGAATAATAATATATTATTAAAAACACATAATATAAATAACAATAAATAATATTTCCTATATTCAAAATCTTTCCCAATAGTGTTTGCGTTCATCATTAATGTTTTACAAAACGTGGTGTCATTTTGTAATTGTAATCGGCTGTATGTCGAACACAAAAAGGCAAGGTGATTCCAAACGTTAGATGGCGACAAAATATTGGGAAAAAATGGTCGTAAGGCCCAACCACCAAATGTGTAGAAATTTAATATCTCCCTTTCCACTTATGACATAAAATTGGAAGGCGGTTTGAAAAGGTTATTTCTTCAATGATACTAACCAGAGATGTATCTGGTAAAGCAGTTTTTGACAAAATATGACCTGAGGTAGTAGTAGTAGTGTTATAATTTTTATTTTACGGAAAGTATATTAATTTTGAATCTAGTTAACAAACTTATATGGACTATGAAATAAAACGTTCAACATAATCAACAGAAAATGTTAATTCATCAGACGAAATGGCAGATATTCGGCTTTAATATAGAACGTGTATGAAAAAGCAAAAGCATATGTTTGCTTTCACAAGAACACGATGGGTTTTGATATCGAAAAAGGAGTGCGCCAGGGAAGCGTCAAATCACCAAAATAAGTCACGTGACGCCTTGAATATACGTTTCGGATAGATTTTGGTGAAATAGGTATAAACATAACTGGTGAGAGCTAGAGTAATGCTATCCATAATAGAGGCTGTCTCAAAATCAATTGAACTCAAAATAAATAAGATCCAGTATATGGCCAATCTTATCGGAAGTGGAAGTTTTCCAGTAGATGAAAATAATATAAGGGCCCCGGAAGGAGCGTATGGTGTTTTTGGAACCATCGCAGTAGTACCGAGCTATTGTTTTTTAGGGTGGTTGACATCTACTCGTTCCGGGATGTCATTTTTGTAGCCATGGTCTGTCACACATCTTGTGTTTATTTACAACACTTTTATTGAAACAGATTGTTCTGACTCACTTGAGGATGATTGCGATAGCATTTTAAAATTTGTCGACAAAATGTCGTGTTCCAAACTGCGATACCATTTGAGGTGAATGAACAAATTTCAAGTTGAAACCAGGGACTGACGGGGAGGAAATCGAACAGCGCGAACTTCGAAAACATTGAAAGGGTGCGACAAGCTGTTGAAACCAGTCCTCGCCATTCGGCGGTACCTCACGTCAAAATATCAGGCATCTTAGTTTGCAGAATATTACACTTGAACCTTCATTTCCATCCATACAAAATTATGATTGTTCAGGAATTGCAAAACATAAATTTGTGACAGGACGTTGGTTCGTAGAAAGGATGTTGACATTGCTGGACGGCAACATCCTTCTGTTTTTGAGTGATATAGACCACTTTAATTTATCTTATCGGGGATGGTAAACTAACAAAAGTTTCGATACTGCCAATCAGAAAACCCAGGAGAACTACATAAACAACTTCCTAATAAACAACTGTTTGGTGTATCTCAAATTTGATAATTGTCCGAACTAAGAATACAACGCATTAACGTCTCTTGGTTCTTGGCTGAACAATTTCCTGGGCGTTTTATTTTGTTGTGTGAGAATCTGGTCATCAAAAACAAAAGACAGTAAATTAATTTACAAAGTAAAACAGAATAATAACATGGATAAGGCAGATAGGTAAGACTTGCCAATGTCAGTAACAACAGAAAAAAGAAATGAACTGATGCCCAGGAGAGTTACAGGGGGTGAAAGTGGTAATTTTTTTGAAATATTCATTACTAGAAAGTCATGCTCATCATCGAGTAAACGTTCCAAAATTGTTAAAAATTATTCCCAACATCACATATCGCTAATTTCCAAAATGCATACAAAATAGTGATATACTTGCATTTAAGCAAATTCCCGAGAGGCGTCTGCCGAGAGCGTTACCACCAAGGTGGCGGACAGGGGTAATCTTGTCACTAAGTAAAAAGAGTTGAGATCGCTTTCAATAAAATTTATTTTATGACATTTGCATCTTACACAAAGGTTTTTTTGATTCCTAACAATAAAATTTATTTAAAAAATACTCTACTTCTTATTACTACTCACAAAGGAGATAACTGATTAACAATTCTATCCAAAAGGAAAAATCTTTATACTTAGACATTCCTTCAAGAACTTATTCTTAGAATTTTATATCTATTGACATAAATAAATAAAATCTATCCGTTCGGTTAGACAACAAATGTTCTATTATTCAGTTAATCAAAAAAATCAACTGAAAGGTGTGTAACCAAAGAATTTGTAAACTGGCCACCATTTACTAGCTGACAATGAGAAATGCGATTTTCAAATTCTTTTTTAACATTGGTTAACACTTGAGGAGTGATTGGTCTGATTTCTTCCATTATTCTTCCTTTTAATTCTTCATTACTATTTGGTCAGTTGACGTAAGCTTTTCATTTCAGATAGTTCCACAAAAATATATCGAGCGGAGATAAGTCGGGAAATATAGCAAGCCATTCAATCGGCCCTCTGCAATTTGTTTGGAAAAATGGTATCTAAATAATTACAGACAGGTTGTGAATAATGTAGCAATGCACAGTCCTGCTGAAACCATTGAACATCATCAGGCATGCCGGGATGCTCTGCATTTGGAAAGACTTCTGCAATTGCCGGTATTATGTTTTGCTGTAATAGTTCCACATAATTTGACCTTATAACTTATGACTGAGTGTGGGTTTCAATATCTACAGGTTCTATTCCGTCTGACAGACATTTAAACGAAAAGTCACCTGAAAATTGCAGATCGTTAATCGCCCCATCATTGTTTCACAAAATTCAACTCTTCGCTAAAACTCATGCTCATTAAGTTCTTATATCAAATGAACTTTGTATGGATGTCATTTGTTCTGGTTTATTCAGATTTTAAAACTTTAGGGATTTTAAACCGAAGATTGACTTATTCCCTGCTTCATTACGATATGAGGGCTGAGGACTGATAACAATGGATTGTCTTCAAATGTTAATAAAAGATCGAATTGTTTTTCTTCTGATATTGCTGGACTACCTGATTTTACGACGTTCCTAAAGAGAGTACTTATTGTTAAATAATTCTCAAACTTGTACGTTGGGTTTCAATTTAACTTACCATTCTTTACTTTTTAATACATCTAGTCTTATTTTGCTCGTCATCGACAACAGAATGTATCGTATTAAGTTCAATTCCTGAACTACATCACGTTTCCCCAGTGGAAGTGATAACCGAGGATACAGGGGGTGAAAGTGGTAATTTTTTTGGTCATGGAGTAAACGTTCCAAAATTGACATACAAGATTCAGCAAATTCCCGAGAGGCGTCTGCCGAAAGCGTTACCATCAAGGTTAAACTCATTTCGCCATTTGCACCAGTTTTTTTACTAATACAAAAGAAATCATAATCCAAAAGAATATACAGCTAAATGACATAAATCTATTTTTCATGACGTGTTTAATGTGGTCTGTATGACGTCATACCAAATTTTTTTAAAATGCGAGGCCACTTTTTTCATTACTGATTTGGAAAGAGCGGAAAATTTCTTCAGGTTATGAAACCATGACCTTTTGACCTTCAAGGTCATTCCAAGATCCAAGTTTGTTTGAAAAATCAACCTATTATAGCCAAATTAGGTGTACGGGGTGTTTTCGACGTCGCTGATTTCAAATCTGAAATTAGTTTATGTTTGAAACACTGGTCCGCCCTCTTGGATTGCAAAAATCAGATGCCAATTTGAAAAAAATGGTATACGGCGGTTTTCGACGCCGATGATTACGTATATGAAATCAGAAAGATGTAGTGCCCAAGTTCAACGTCAAATTTGTTTTTAATTTGGAATACCTTCTTTGAATCAGTCATCTTTCGGATCAGGATTAAAAATATCGAATACTGTTAATTGTGCATCAATTGGTTGACTTTAAAAAAAAATAGTCCGCCATCTTGGAGGATTGTGACTATTGAAAAACTGATTTCAGATTCGAAATCAGCGATGTCAAAAACCCAAATTTAGCTATAATTCGGTGATTTTTGAAACAAACTTTGATCTTGGAATCACCCGGAAGATCAAGTTCAAGGTCATGGTCAAAGTCATATTCGGACATGAAATTTTCCGCTCTTTCCGAATCCTTAATAAAAAATGTGGCTTCGCATTTAAAAAAAATGTGTATGACGTCATACAGACCACATTAATGACGTCATGAAAAAATTATTTATGTCATTTAGCTGTACGTCCTTTTGGATTGTGATTTCTTTTGTGTAAGCAAAATAATGGTGCAAATGGCGTTCTTTTTACTTAATGACGAAGTTCACCCCTATATTTGAAAGTTTACCCCTGTCCGCCACCTGATGGTAACGCTCAAGACAGACGCCTCTCGGGAAATTGCTTAAATGCATCACAATCTTGTATGCAGCCAATTATGGAACGTTTACTCGATGATGAGCATGACCAAAAAAAATACCATTTTCACACCCTGTAACTCTCCTCGGTTATCACTTTCACTGGCGCCTTTCTAGAAACGTGATGTAGGTCAGGAATTGAACTTAATAGGATACATTCTGTCCATTTTCAGGATGACGAACAAAATCCCGTTGTATCTCTCCTACTAATCATTTAACTCTGTTTAATTGAATATAATTTATTTAAAGCAATAAAACAAGTAAATCCATTGTTTTTGTTGATAACAATTTTTTTATTATTGTTTAGATGGAATTTTCTATTGGGAGAATTGTAAAGGAAGAACCTCAGTTAAGAACTGGTGTCAAGGTTTATAGTTTTTTATGAGAATTTATAGTAATTTTATTAAAAAAAAATAATTTGTGAGTTTAACTTTACCCAATAAATTGTCTATTGTAAGTGCTAAGACTGCTCTTTTTAATTCACCAGACTCAATAATAAACGAAATTAGACCGTTCAATATATTTACCAAATATAACATTAACATCAAGAAATATGGTGTTTCTCTGTGTGTTGGTTCTGCCTATGTAGGGTTCATGAAGTCTGACTTTAGAAAATAATTTTGAAAGTTCCTAAAGTTTCTTAATTTTTGGATTCTAGAGATTAATAGACTTATATACTTTTCCATTTCTTTAAAACCCCCTCAGCACTTTTGCAAATGACTGCAATATTTCTACAATTTGGTTCAAAAAAATTATCAGATTAGTCTGACTTCCAGACTTTTAATGAACCTAAATAAGAAGAATCAAAATGTTTTTCAATTTTATTACATAACACTAACATGTTTGACTCGATTTCAAATAATAACAACATTATCAGATTTATTCATTAAACACTCAGTCCTTCTTTTTTGGCTACAGAGTCGAAACGTGCTTTGTAAGTACCCTGTGGATCATAAACGGCTTTCCAGTTCCTTGTACCAATCGCGCTTGTTTTCGATTAGGTGATGCATCATCTTTCTGACTCCTCTCTTTTGTGTTTCATTGCATTTGGAGCAATCCGTTTTTAGTGCATCAGGTACAACCTCTGTGAATGAAAACAATTATTTAAAGAATTTTATTAAATATTTAATAGAACAGAAATCATTTTTAGCCCAGGTCATTTACGAAAATACGTGACAAAATTAATAGTAGAACAAGACCAATATCAACGTATGCTAGTGATTAAACATGACTAGTTGACAGAAAATTCAACATTTTTATCGATGCGTTTTTGTTTTTTTTTTACAAAAAAAACCTCAAAAAATCAGTAACAATTTATTTTTTTATCATTTACACAAAATCTGCCCGAATAAACAAGTTTGCTACTATGGGCATTGTTGCATGAAAAACCCACAAAATAATTACTATATGCTCGATTTCGTTAATTGGTTCCTTAGATAATGGAACCTTTACTCGAACTTACAAAAACATTAACGGTTTATATATATTTTTATTTTATAATTAAAACATTCTTATTAATTGAAAGAGTAGATCTTTTCATACCCGGTTTATGTTCTAAAATAAATATTGTAGCCTTTGTAGTTTTTGCAAAATTACATTCAAACCTATAGAACAACTTTTTTTTTCAGGGGTCATATTACCTCACCAGTTGACCATATCATTATGAATAAACCACGGTTGGGAAATAGAGGAGATGAATTAGAGACCCCTTATCTCAGTTCAAGGTAGTAGCCAGGCATTTTTTCGGGGTGGGTTTTCAGGGTGATTAGGACTGCAAAATTTATATTTTTGTTCATGTATTTCCACGATATATAAAATCGTATAAATATAAAATTTATTCTAATGAAAAACATGATTAATTGGTTAAAATTGAATCTTAAAACCAAAAATTTCAAAATTTCGTAGGGGGTTTGAACACCCAGACCCCCCCCCAGGTGGGCACAGGCTTGTCTCAGTTTTCAAAAATGTAAATTATATAATATTTGAAAATATTTGGCTATTCTGGACTGATCGCCTGGACGAGTCCACTCGAAATATTGCTAAGGAGTGGTAGCTGTGAAACTTTATCCGTATAATAACTAATCTTGTTACACATTTTAAGTTTATGGAGAAAATAGCAAGTTGGTTTTTCAACCAGCTTTGGATGTAAAAAATTGAGATTTTATATTAAGATACGATCCTTTTTGTTTATACATCTGTGACATATCAAATTTCCACAGCTTTTCCAATCCTTCCAAATGGTAATTATTCCCTAAGTCTATTTAATACTAACCGTGTTGTAAAAAATAATTAACTATTAACTATATAAATTTGGAATGTAACTCTATTCACTGAGCATAGCGTAATACTTGAACTCAAAATGAGTATTTGTAGAGTACTTACTACAAATATCTCATCATCATCATATGCATCTACATGGAACCAATTTTTATCGTGTAGACTCCCTGAAGAATTGAAAGACTGCAGAAGAACTTGAAGAGCTGTGAAACTACAGAAATTCAGGTTTTGAGAAGAAATGAAGAAGAAGATCTTCAGTACTTTGAGAAGGACTTTATTGAAAAGAACCGAAGATCGGTGGACAAATTACCTTTTTTGACTAACTGAAATTACGAACATGTAGAAGCAGAACTATAGGGCTGAAGAATTATCGGAAACTCAAGGCTAGAGATTGAGGAATTGAGCTCAGATAACTGAATTATAAATAAAATAATTCTTAGTATTTTTCCAAACACATTTTAATTAGAAAACAATATCAAAACATTTTTTTAATTGATTAAGTAACTTATCTCTATTAACTATCTGTTGAAACACGAACTAATAAATAAACCAAAGAAATAAGTTTCATTTGATCTACAATTTTAATATTTAAATGAATTTAATTCTTGACACTTCACCATTATTTTGAATACCTTAAATAGAAATATTTTAATAACAATCATAAATTATGAGGAAAATAATATATTCACACAATTTATTTCTTAAGTAATTGTTATGAATATGTTTTTTTTTGAATAATTAACTAGGTAAATAATTATTGCTAAAAACTACTAATATAAATAATTATTCTTACTTTTGAGTTCTGTTCCATCTTTGGTACATGGTTTCTTTCCCAAAAGGCAGTCAACATAGCCCCTTAACAATCTGTCGTTCTTAATAATAACATCCAAGTCGACATTATCATATTTGGTAGTGTATTGATCTTCAGGTCGGGCGTAAGCTATTTCACATAATACAACGAAGAATAAACACAATACAAGTTTCATTTTGATAATTTAAATATTTTGTCTAAGAATGTATCAGATGTTACTTCGAATCTGGTAATGCTGATTCTTTCAGATGGTACATCGTTAAATATATTTAGTGTGTTTTCAGCGGATTCTCAAAGAGGGGATGTGATAAACACGTTGTTACATTTTTCAAGTTCAGTGATATTCGCGACATTGATTGCAGCTTTTTGTTCGTTCTTTTATGAAAATCACCTTCAACTTGTCTGACTCAATTCAAATTCAGCGTATGTCCTTGGAAGGTTTTGTGTATCTCGATGGGTTGTTCCAATTAACGAAGAACCAGACAGTTTGATTTTTTTACTAAAGTATCATTTTAGCGAATATTGTGTATTTAATTTTAATATAACAATTAATTACCTTACAGTAAAAAACGTTCGAGAACTCATAACGGTAATGAATATTTATACGAACATCAATAATTTACATAAAAAAATAATTCGAATTATTATTAGCATATAAAATTTCTTATAACCATTTGAACTAATCCACATCTTTTTCTAATCTTACTAATCAACTTTTATAGTGACGAATCTTTAATCATGTTGACGATACATATTTACTCCAGACAATATTTGCAGAGTTCATTTTGTAAAATTCACTTCATCCCTGTTATATTTTTTGCTTTTTAATTTCTATATAATAATTAGGTTTGTTAATCATGTAATGGGATTCAAAATTTCTTATTGTCTCTGAAAAACCTATTGTGAGCCATTAAACGTTCCCATAAATTTGCTGCCTTGCCCCCTCCCCCTGGACTCAAAAATTTTCTGAATTGTCCCTCTTTCTAGGACAATTTTTGTTCCGATTTGCCCCACTCTAGGACATTTTTTTTCAAATTTGCCCCTCCCTAGACCAAAAGCTGGGTATGCCCTTGTTTGTGTATTATAAAATATAATTTAACTTTCTTAGAATGTCATTCTTCCATTTCTTTGGTAAATAATTGGCACTTGTGTCCTCGAGTGAATTTCTTTTATACATTTTTCCATTGTTGTTCTATTAGTTTGTTTTTCCCTGTATACAGTGGATCTGGTTAACTTCTTACCAATCAGAAATGTATTTATTATTAATTTTACGGAAAATCTTTCATCTGTTGTTAGCGTTAGATTTTCACATTTTAAAAGAAAGTTAACAATGGTTTACCTAGACAGGACGCAAGTCACTTCAAAATTCTTCAAACCATCTATTCATTAAAGAAGTCTTGTAAATAACCAATTGGATGCGTGCATGTATTAACTTGTTCTTATAACCTAGCACCTTCTAGGAGGTACTGTTTTCAAAATCTCAACAATACAGATGAAGAAATAATTAATTCACTGTAAATACGTATTGTAAAGTTATTCAAAAAAATTCTTTGAAGAACCAGAAGAATAATGTAGAAAATTGAAGACACACCTTTTTTCTCACTAATATTTTTCATTGAGAAATTTATCAATCTAATCCTCATATCTGGGAGATTCTATTTTCTCGTATAAACAGAATAATCAACATCGAAAACTATACCAATGAAACTCTTTTCTAATTTGAAACAATTGGTACAAGGAACAAATTTGTGAACTGGACAAAAAGGAATAAAAAAGAAGAAAAAACTATTGTGCTATATGTATTTTATGAGTCTTACATTATTTCTTAACAGATTACAAATTAATAATAGTTTAAATATCCAGTCCTTCTTTCTTGGCTACAGCTTCATAACGTTTCTTGTATTCACCCTTAGGATCATAGATGGTTTCTAATTCCTTGTACCAATCGCGTTTGTTTTCGATCAAGTGATGCATCATTTTTCTGACACCTCGTTTTTGTGTTTCGTTGCACTTAGAGCATTCAGTTTGTAGTGCATCTGGTACCACCTCTGAAAGTAAACAATGGCTTTAGTTACAGTTTTAGAAGAATTTATTAACAATAAATCTTCATTGACATTCGTTAGTTTACAATTAAATGTCATACCAGTGAATAAGAATTGTTCATAAACGATTAAAATGTGATACACAATTGGAGAAAAGATTATTTCAAGAAAAGTAGACACATTTGAATCAATCTAGGCGATTTGAATGGTGAAAAATAAGGATCAAAATTGACCAAAATTCGATTAGATCCCAAAAGTGAGATTACAAATATGCTAATAAATGTTCCTTTTTGGTGGTGAATATCAATAAAAACTACAGATAAGTAATTTCGAAAAGATTGTTGAGGTCTTGAATTATTTTGCTGTAGCAGATAAGTATTTGAAAATTGTATGTGAAGCACAAAGTATAGTAAGGCAATTTCGCAAAATTGCCCGATTATGTGACTGTGGCCATTCTTATACCAGTGAAATTTCAAGACTTTTAGAAGTAAGGAAGAAAGAACATCTATATAACATTTCAAGATAACATGTGGACAAATCACATTTGGCCAACCATGTATTAACCAGCACCGGCAGCCATAGGATAGACTGGGATAAAACAAAAATTTGTTGAAAGAGCAAAATTTAAAATAGAGAAACTTAAAGAAGCCAGCTGTATGATGATAATCAACACGGAAATCGAAGCACCTTCAATCGATCTTCATTTGGACTGGAAAAATCTATTCCTAACAGAGCAGAAAAAACGGTATCAATATAAAATTTTTTGATAAACAACAAAATCAACATCAAAGCGAAATTTTTAAGAAAAAACCCTCGAAATACAACACTAAACGATTGACAACGACTCCAGACTCCGAGTTGAAACGTCTCCAAACCCAGATAAGTATAACACCATATACAATACATTATTTATATACAGGAATACTGGTTGATCCTTTTGTAGACATCTCTTTCTCTCACAATTTTGGTAAAAATGTATTTTCTTTATTTTTAGAAATTGAAACCCAACCTTATCAACACTAATTTTGAACAGATCCTGTTCTCAGAAATGTTCATTTGCAAACTTTCAGCAAACCGAATTCTCCAAAATATATTAACTGTAACTTTGCTAGTATATATCGTGGCAATTTGTATTACTGAAGGGTTCACCGGGATTTAAAATAGAAATTTTACAGCCATTCAAATGACCAATACCTTTAGAAAAAAATCTGAAATACTTAAAGAAATACATCATGTGGCGTCAAAATATCGTATTGCCAAAATTTTATTTGAATGTCTGAATTAGATTAGAATTCAAAAATAAGTAAATAAGTTTAGTACAACAGAAAAAAAAGTATTTATTACATGGGATTAAACTCGATTTTTAATATCTTAGTACCTATAGTTTTCTGTAGGCATTGTTTTATTTGAATTAAATAGTGCAAGCAACATAAGAAAATTCAAACGCATATCATTATAGGCTGCTAGAATGCCATGATATTCAGTAGTCAAAGACAAAGTCGACAGCACTATTATCAAAAAGTACATTAGGAGTAAAATCCGTCTAATAAATGTCACTAAAAAATAAATTAATTGTAAGGACAATGTGACAGGAAATTTCAATCTAACTTGTAATACCATAAAAATAAGAAATGGTAGAGCTAGCTGAACGAAATAATGATGATAGTATAAAGGTCAATATTCAAGTTAAGTGTTTATACGTGGTAATTTATAATATAAAACGGAAGGTAAATTAATATGTGAAAATTATATGGATTACTAAACATAGCATACTGATATTTATTACCAATATATTTAGCTGAAGAAAGAGGTGTTTTAATTTTTACTGATTTCATTAATATTTTTCTCAATAAGAAATAATTGTCTCTTCTAATGAAATACAGCTAATCATCATAAAATTGGTTCCTTACTTTTGAGTTCCTCTCCATCCTTCGTACAAGGTTTTGTACTCAACAGGCAGTCGACGTATCCCCTCAATAGTCTGTCGTTTTTGATAATAGCATCAAGGTCTACATTGTCGTATTTGGTAGTGTATTGATTGTCTGATTCTGCAAAGGCAACGGCACATAGGCCAAGAACAGCAAAACAAAATGCAAATTTCATCGTTGATATTTGAAACGATTTCGCAGAGAACAAACTAAATACAACTCTAAACTTAAACTGATGATGTCTTTAGACAAAACATTCTTAAATATAGTGCGTTTCATTTGCATTCAATTAGGGAGGGACTTGGAAAATCACGTTGTCTCATTACAACTTCAATAATTTTCGAGATGATCTCGGCCCATATGTACATTTTTTGTGACATCTGGGAATCACGTTAAAAACTTGTTTAGTTTTACTTCTATTCGTATAATATCGAGACAAGACTATAGTATGCAGAAGTATTAGCATTTATATTTTATGCAAAGTATCATTAAGCTGATAATTTATATTGCTAAGAATGTGTCATTTTTATCGACTTCAAAAAAGAAGTCTATATTACTTCGACGAGTTTGTTTCCATTATGTATGTTTGGCGCTTTCTGAAAAACAGTTGATCCTATTTAGGTAGTCTAAACTGCATTGTATGAGGAAAATCCATAACATAGGTATCTAAATATTCTTAATAAGTAAAAGAAGAAAATTCATATCATGAGGATATTCTATTAATACAAAATGAATTAATAATGAAATTAATTGTATTCGCTTTTATTTATTTAATGAAACGATCTATATTATATAGTATCTACAGCATTATTAACAATGCACAATTGAATATAAATTTTCAAGTCAGTTGCAAAATTCCTAAAAATTTTATAAGGGTATCTAACTTAGAAACTATATTTGTTATAGTTTGGTGTGGTTTATACGCGATAGTTATGTTATTGTTTATGAGAACTCCACTGACTCTGTCAGTTGTGCCCTTGATGTACGCTAAGATGGTATCAGGTTTTCCAGTAACATCATCCTTTTGTTTCCGTTGGGTATTCTTTGTAGTGTTTTATTGCACTGTGAGCGTATCCATATTGATGAAGAGCAACAGCAATGCTACCGACTGACAAAGGGATCGCTACCACCGTAATGGACAAAAATGAAACAACTCCTCGAGAGAACCTACGATGTATCTAGAGAAAACAACTAAATCAAAAATGTCACAAAGACTCGCCTGTAGAAGAGTAGATCAAGAAAAACTAATTCCAAGAGAAAAATCAAACCATATAGTCAGTGCTTCAATTCACTATATAATTTAGAAAAGCACCTAGCCAGCATCTTACATCCAATAATACAAAATGTCGATTCATATATAAGAAATTCACACACATCAATAGATCCAGAATATATCACTGCGCGTTTTGACGTTAACTCTCTGTATCCCAGTGTACCAATATAAAAAGGACTGCAGCAAATCTCGGGGAATGAACCTCTCAAGTCATATAATAGATCTCTTAAGGCCTGCCTTAAAAAACGTTTATTTTATGTATGATGAAAAAATATATAAACAAACGGAAGCAATAGCAAGAAGAAGAAACCACTATGGCCAGCAAAGTTAAAAGCTAAAAACAACTGGTCATGTGAAACCCCAGATGACATCGGAGGAAGAGGAGGTAACTCCAATCAATCTATGAGGAACTGATATTGACGAAACATCCAAGAAACTGTATGGCAGTAGCAGTCATCGTAAAACGCTCGACAGGGTTTCCTAATAGAGATGAGTCCTGACGAAGAGACAAAGAGATGAATAAATTAATAGAGATTATATTATTGTAGACGTGGTTGATGAGAAAGATAATATCTTGGGTCTAAAAGAGAGGAGTGTAGAGAGCTCTCCAGAAATAGTGGTCCAAGTACCTGGCCTGTTAAACAAAGTGCTGTACATGGATAGATAATTGCTTGCAACTACAGTCTTTAATATTGCCGCTACCGTAAATACAGCCGTGACATGAAGTGGGAGGGGTAAATCGGCTAAAGATCAGAGTGGAAAGGGCAGCCATAGACGTCATACACACAGGGCAAATCTCGCTATTTGGTTTCCTTAATACGAATTTAATTTTAAACTCAAAATCGGTGTTAACGTTTCTATCAGGGTTACAGATGCATGATGCAAACTTGTAAGACGCTATGAACAAATATATTTTAGCAGCTGACCAAAATGCTGCTCAAATGAAGTTGTTGAAAACAGTGAGCTGAAAAGCAGTACTGACTGTCCACGATTCATAGTTATGTATAATAATAGAAACATACAACCTCGAGATATACTCACTGCGATAAGTATAACTGAATGTTCATTACAGATACTAAAAAGTCAAGTCAAAATGTTCAAAGCACCCTTAAGTTTTTAAAAATTTTCTATCACAACTTTTCAAACACCTATGTAAAAATACAGTTTCCACCCTAATACCAAACCTTTATTTTAAACACTCAACGCCGTTTCAACAACTCTAAGTTGTCATCATCAAGGAGTAAACCAAACTTTTGTACCTCAGCATAAAGTTTCATCCACCAATTTAATTTCAATGGTTGCAATGTCTTACTTGTAACCAGATTTAACAAAACTCATCACGTTAACCCAGAAATTAACCCTGAAGAGGAAAAAGAAAATAATTTAAAAAATCAAGAAGACGAAACGAACAATTTGACTTTGATTAAACTCAAAGTAGAGCTCCCAACTAACCAAAATACGCCATCAAATCAAACATCAATTTGTCTAAAACAAGATTGAATGAAATTAAGTAAGAAATCTCAACCAAAAAGGCGAATTATATACCACAATCATTAACGCCTAAGCAATTCTCAATATAATAACATACAATTTGAATTATTCAAAAAGGTTTTTTAACAAAATTTCGATAGCAACGAATAATCGGAACCTCTTTGACACTAGATCAACTAAAAGACGAAGACAAACACTAGTCATTGACCTCTGTTTAAAATTTTCGGATTTCTTCTAATAAACTAGTCTGCCACGGCTTCCCACGACTAGATAAACTCAAATTACGATAAAATATTGTTATCAAAAGAACATATCAATAAATATAACAGTATTATTATGTGCTCGTTTGGCAATATCAATAACTCAAAAATTTTCATAGGTTGAACATAAAACAATAGAAAACAAATTATGTAACAGTTGAACGAATTTTACTGGGTGTAGGATGAGACACAAATTTAAATTTATGATTAACGAATGATGTCCATGCCACAGAGTGTCAGAAATCCAAAGATCAATTAACGCTGAATTTTGGTACCAAATTTTCTAGAATATGTTTCGGAAAATCGGCTGGCTAATGGATATTTCACAAAAATTCAAAAAAAAACATATTAGAAGAGTTGAAATTGTTAATTCTTCTTTTGTCGTAGTTAATTTCAATGTGGATGTGGAGAATATTGTAATGTTGTCGTATTTTTCCTGTATGTTATTTCTCTCATATGCTCAATCGTTCTATGTTCACACCGGAAGACTCTTGATGATCGTCTAAAAAAGTCCAATTCTGTTGCTTCGATTGTTTTGTGATTCAGCACCATAAATGGTGATCAGCTCCACGATGATTTAATACACATTCAGTTTCGTTTTTAGTTCTATCTTCGTGGACCACTAAAGGTAATTGAGTAGCGGTAGGATTCTCCCAACTACGCTCAATCTGTTTCTCAAGTCTTCTTCACAACTTCACATCTTTACTAATTATAATCTCTATACTTATAGTTAATATATGAGATATAATTTTCATCTGTCGCAACAACCACATAGTCAACTGCTAAGAACTTAACTTAACTTAAAAATTAACCATACCAGAAATAAATCGTCCTTATTTCCTCTCAAATTGACTACTAAATACTAAATGTCATTATTATATTATTTTTTGAGATTTTGCAATCCATTGAACGCAAGGCAATAAATTGAGAACCTTCAGTTATGCTCTCCTCAAATGATTGAAATGTAGAATAATTATTTGTGTATTTCGTACATAGAGAGCCCAAATCAGGTGTCGTACAGTGTGTATAGCCGTGTTAGGTAATTCCTAGCATAGAATTTACACCAATTCGTAGGTTAACTAAAACCTATCAAAGCTATTATGATACTCCTTAGTTTACAATTCACTGGCCGCATGGCGATATTTCTTTCTAGTCTAGAAGTTTCATTAGTTGCGCTTGCCTCAAATGATTGAAATCTCGAATAATTATTTATGTATTTCGTACATACAACTGAATTGTAATGTTTAGGGTGAAATGAATATCAAGATTTGACAGTTTCAGGAAAAACTAGCCCACAGAGACGCCAAATTTCCAAAAATAATATCATAACGGCTTTAATAGGTTTTAATAATAATTGTTTCGTTGCCTAGTTTTCCTTGAAACTATTAAATGTCGATAGTCATTTGGCGGTAAACATTAAATTCAGTTTTATGTACGAAATACATAAATAATTATTTGAGATTTCGATCATTTGAGGGAAGCGCAACTAATGAAGTTTCTCAGATAGAAACAGCATATTGTCTTGCGTTCAATGATTTGTAAAATCTCAATAAATAGTATCATAAATGCATTATTAGGTTTTAATTAACCTATGAATTTGTTTCCTGGGATCTCTAACCTAGGAATTACAAGGAACGCCCGATTTGGGGCCACTTTTCCCTGAAACTCCTAGATGTCAATTCGTGGAAAACATTAAACTCCACTAACTACTTTTCTCAGACTATAATCACCGCGATGGATCCATTTCTTTGCTAACTACTAGACTTCACTGCTCGTGTATGGCCGCGTATGTATATAATCCAACGCATTCACTCGCAAATAATCCCGCAGCAAAGCTGTCTCTCTGGAAAATTCCTTAAGTTTTATTACCAAAAATCATACATTCTCCAATTAGCTTTTGTCGGCATTTGATTTCAGATAGTGTAAAATTAAATGTTGCAACACTATAATGTTCTTCTAACTGAATTCGCGTTCTGCTTTTGTAGTTCTGAAAGGTATATGTAGATATATTTTGAATATTGTTGGGGATAAACAACAACCTTACCTCAATACTGTTTATTTTAAAGAATTTTTTTCGTTTATGTTATGTATATTTCTTATATTTGTTATCTCATCCCCAAAAGGGCTGCGATCCTAGGAATACATATTCAGTTTAAACTCTATTATCAAGTTCTCCAGAAGCATACACAACTATCTGTTTAGTTTAGTTTAGATTCGAAAGGTTTCTCAAACACTTTATCAAATTATAGTCATAGACTTCGTATTAGTAAACGAAACACAAATAATTGTTTAGAAGGTCCTTGATTATTTTGACTGCTCATAGGGATTTTTTCTCCTCACTTGTTTTCTGTAATGTTTAAGTTGTAATGGAATAAATTTTCCTAATTACTGATTGTTTGTTACAGAAAATCTTCCTCTCAGATGTTATGAGAGACAACCATCTCTTAATATGATTAGCCAGTCTTCCTATGTCAAAATATGTGTATTATATATTGGGTATATCATTGGAGTAGTAATAAATATTTCCATCTACGATTCACATCTGTGGACGGATATCCGATTTCAGTATTAGGTTAGGACCCCGCACATTCCTTATGGAAAGTGGCCCTCGGTGTATTTGGCTGAAATTTTAATATTTTGTAGATCTCAACGAAATGAACAAATGTTTTCATGGCCGCAAATTCCAATGACTGATGGTTCTCAAGTTATGGTTAATTTTATATTTATGGTATAGAATACCACAATGAGCGGAGTCAATTATGTATGGGAAACTACTGGGAGTATTAATCTGAAAATTGGTATACGGGGGTTTTTCGAGGAGCTGGTATTTTCAGTTGTCTACAACATCCGGTTCTACCGGAAGTGGACTCCGACTTTGTTATTTAAACTGGAACACCCTGTTTTTTATATTATTTTTTCGAATCAATGATGAATTTCAATATAACTGAATTGGAAACATCATACATTTGCAAAGCTCCAATTGAAAGTTATTAATTATTAATTTTTTTGGAAGTTTTGACAGATGCACAAAAAAAATATTGCTTGGAAACAAAGAGGACCAGGTCAAAAATTGCCAGAATTTGCCTAAATAAAACTTGAGGCTTCCTAAATCTTTGAAAACTGTTCAAAAAAATTATAGGGAGTGCTCAGAAATTGGCGCCGAATTCGGATGTCTCGAAAATCGTATATCTCATTTTTTTTAACTGGCTACTCTTTCATTCTCAACACCAGTGGAATCTATGCTAAAAAATAGTGGGAGGTTATGCACAACCCCATATCTAAAATAAACGGTTTTTCTATAAAATTGTAAAAACTAAAATTTCTGTGTGCTTATTAGAGATATTTTAATTAGTAGGCTTTTGTGAGAGAATCGACAAGAAAGAAATGCTGGAGTGTCAACAAACAATATTTGTTTTTGTTGGTATAATAAAAATATTGTACATGTTGCGCCGCTAACAACAAAAGTAGATTGCCAGGAAACAGTTACGAACGCATTTCCCCACAAGATGAGTGCCACACATGCCGGATTGTCAATAAGAATTCATAAATGTTTGGAAGTTGGAAGCTATCAGTTCTGTGTTTTACAATTGTGAAATATACGCATCCATTATCTACGACAGATTAATTTTGTTTTGCTTTTTAACAGAATGCATGCTGTGAGCTATCCAGATATTGCTCTTACAACAACCATTTCACATTCTCCGTAAATGTTTAACAAATTAAAATTAAAGTAATGTTGTTTCTTGTCGATTCTTTCAAAAAAGCTTACTGATAAATCAGATACCTCCAATACCCAGACGGAAATTTTAATTTTTCCAAGTGTATACAAAAAACGTTTAAGTGTGGATTTGTAAGCATTAACTCCCCCTATTTTTTTAACGCAGAATTCTGAAATAATGAGAATTAATACGAATGGTACTTATGTGTTTTTAGAATTCTCTAAATGTCCAGATTTTATCCTGCATCTACTCAGGAATTTTCTGTATACGCTTTGAAGTAATTTTCGTTAGTAAATCCTAAACGGGACATAATAAATGCTTTCGATATAATTATGTTTTAACGTCAAATTATTAGCATATATTTTGACACTTCAGCATTAGTGTCTTGTCCATTCTTTAAAAAAAAACCTACTGATAATTCAGATTTGTCTAATAACCATTTAGTTATACGGTTGTAAGCATAAACTCTCCCTATTTGTAGCGTTGAATCCACTGGTGTTGAGAAAAAAAGGTTGCCATTTGAAAACAATCGAACAATTTCTGAGCACCCCGTATACCTTTCTTGTTTCCAAAGATTAGGAATCTTCAAGTTTTATTCAGGCAAATTCTATCAATTTTTGACCTGACCCTCTTTGTTTCCAATTTTTTTTGTGAAGACCTCCATCTGTCAAAATTTTCAGAAAAATGAAATAACTTTCAACTGGAGCCCTGCATATGTTTGATGTTTTTTAAAATTATATTGAAATTCATACCAGATTCTAAAAATTCTATAAAAACAGGCCGTTTCATTTTAAATAACAGCGTTGGGGTCCACTTCCAGTAGAAGTCGTAAACAACTGAAAATACTTAAACTGAAACCAGCTCCTTGATAAATCCCATATACAAATTTTCAGATTAATACCCAAGTAGTTTCCGTTATACATAATCGGCTCAGTTCATCGTGGTATTCCCTATACCAAAAATATTAAACACCCAGACCCCCGGCGGCTTACATTAATGGAGAAAGTTTCAAGGTTTCAGATTAATACCCCCCAGTAGTTTTCCATATACATATCGACTATACCATGAATATTAAATTAAGGATAACTTAAAAACCATCATACATAGGACTTTGTGGCCATGAAGACATTTCTTCAGTTCGTTGAGATCTACAAAATATGAAAATTTCTGCCAAATCCACCGGAGGCTATTTTCCATACGGAATGTGAGGGGACCTTTCTTATTTTTGTTTTTTTCTTCTTGAAAGATTTTTATATTATCCCATTCTACCATACGCCTAATAGCTCTGCTTAATATCTGAGGGAATAAAGTTGATTTCGTTACTTTTAGACGTTTATTTTTTTCAGATAACTCAGCAGAATATTGTGTTATACTCACAAATTTATCTGGTGTTTGTGTTTGGGTGTTACTGACAATGTGTTGGTTGATCGTGTTTTCTTGTGTTGACCCCCGCTCGATTTCTGTTATTGTTTTGTTTATTAATCCCTTTGGACATTGATTTTGTATTAGATGATCTTTAGTAGTGTATAGTTCGCTATTAAATATTTCACTGAATGTGGAAATCTTATGAACACTTTACACCATTATTTATATTCAGAGGTTGGTTGGAATGAAAATTTATATATCTACTGGTGTTCAAAGATTCGTGATATATGCTTGTATTTATGGGGTTGTTGAACTATCTATTAGTAAATCAAGTTAAGAAAGTTTGTTTAAATTTATCGTTTCTCTTCAGAACTTTATTGGTTATTCTTGATTATTGATGTAATTCAGGATTTTTCTTTGTATAATTCCTTACAATTACTTCCTCGAAATGTTTGTGACACATTTTGAGGAAGTAGTGTAAGAACTAAACACTAACAAAAAAATCGAGTTTGTAGTTTAAAAATTTAAAGCCTATACTATGAACAATACTTCAGTTTTTAAATCACTTTTTGGTTATTTAAAACCATTTATTTTTTTTTAAATCTGTTGTAATCTCTCAATAATTTTGGCTAACTTTTTCATAGAAATAACGTTATGATTGTTGCAAAACATAATAATATGTGAATGAATATCTTAAAACATTTTAAAATTAGTTTGGGGAATTTATTCTTCTAAAAGAAATAAAAAATAAAATTAGGTTTTTTTAAATTTATTTTATGAAGCTTACATTAGACCTTAATTTATTACAACTTAATACTAGATATTGAGATTAAATGTCAAGTCCTTCTTTTTTGGCTACGGCTTCATAACGTTTCTTGTATTCACCTTTAGGATCATAGACGGTTTCTAATTCCTTATACCAATCCCGTTTGTTTTCGATCAAGTGATGCATCATTTTTCTGACTCCCCTTTTTTGTGTTTCGTTGCATTTAGAGCATTCTGTTTGTAATGCGTCAGGTACAACCTCTGAAAACGAAAATTCAATATAGTTTCTTTTTAAAAGTAAAATATTTCTATCATAAGCACTATGCAAAACATATGTTTGTTATTGTGAAATAAACATTTTAATTGTTAGTCTTGGATTGAGCCAAATATCAAAAAGTGACTAAATTTCTTGAAGAATTTGTTTGTGAAATATATAGATACTAAAGCAACAATACCAAATTACTTCATATGAGCAATCACTTGTGGAAACGGGCTTTTCCGTACCAGTATAAGTCTTAATTCATAAATTATTGAAAATGTAACCACTTCAGGAAATTCAGTTAGTGTTATAGTACCTAAATTGTTGACAGAACTTTAAATCTTTACTTAAGCCGAAATTAATAACATAGGGTTCAGTAAATGCCATGAAAGGAAACTTTTAAATATTCGTCCGTCCGACAATCACATCCTATGAGCTGCGAAACTACTAAATTAAATTAAATTGGATTTAACGTAGAGTTAAGAAAAATAAACGAATTCTCACCTTACATCGGAAAACACGGAAAATTTGAAAATAGGAAACACAATCGTAGTTCGAGAATAACAGGAAAATATACAACTAAGTGACAGTCACTCAGATATCGTACGATATGACACATAGACTGCAGGTCTCGTTACCAAATAGAAGAATTAAACTAATAGTAAAGACATTCAGGAATTTGGTCTGCTGTAGGAACTAAAAGAATTTTCTAGATGCACAAAATACTATGGAGATATACCTTATAGAAACAAAAAAATCCCTTTTGCAGAATAAGAACAGTAAACTAAATGGTAACCCTAATCTAAGAAGAGGCTATGTTCTCTGGAATCACAATCTCTTCACAATCAAAAAAATTAATGGATGCTGATGATAAAACTGGTCATGTTAAAGTAAGATTATTATAATGCTGACGGTATAGTATTCTCATTTCTGTTAGCACAAAAGTCCAATCAAAATGAAAGCTAATTACTCCATAATAGCAAATAAGTAGTGTAGTCAACAAGAGTTGGCCATAACTAGTGTGTGTTTATTAATCGTGATATATTAATTAAAGTTCTTATACTCATTTAAAATATTTTTTGTTAAATATATTAAATAGTATTCTTTCAAAAAATAATTTGGTACACTATCGGAAAACCAAAAACATTTCGAATACAAATTCCTTACAGTTTTATTTACTAATAAACATGTTCCTTACTTTTGAGTTCCTCTCCATCTTTAGTGCATGGTTTTGAGCCCAAAAGGCAGTCGACGTAACCTCTCAATAGCCTGTCATTCTTGACAATAGCATCCAGGTCCACATTATCGTATTTGGTCGTGTACTTGTCCTTTTCCTGAGGTATAGCAAAGACAACAGCACAGAAGGCTAGGAAAAACAAACAAACAGCAACTCTCATTGTTAACAGTGTAAGTAATTTCAATTAGAAGCTACTAAATTCAAGTTCAAAGTTACAACTGATGATGTCCCTTACCCAAACAGCTTTAAATATAGTTCGTTTGGTCTTGCAGCCTCTTAAGGTGGGGATAGGAAAATCACGTTGTCACATTACAAGTTCAACGATTTGGAGATGATCTCGGCCCATATGTACATTTTTTTTTGAAAACGTCTCTGGGAATTACGTTAAACTTGTTTTGTTATACTTCTATTCGCATCATATAGATACACCGAAGACTGTGGCGTAAATAATAGCGACAGCTTATTGAATACGGGAAGATTCCTATAGATATTTTAGAAAAATTAGCATGTTAGTTAAGTCCGTTAGAAATTTATTTAAAATACTTAACACATAAAATATGTTAATATTAAATAATGATCAATCAAACTATTTTTAACAGAAATATATTTTCTTATACTTACTTTCTTGGGTAACTACAGCTTTTATCGAACCTTTCAAATATACAGGGTTGTTCAATCTGTACGCCATGGTCTCTCACATATTTTGGAATGATTTATGGTACACTCGTAAAAGTTTAACTTATACATAATTTTTAATTTAAAAATATATTATGTAATATACGATGTTTAATAAAGTCGATTTACAGTATTATATATTTTGAATGGAGAACCTTTATGAAAAATAGCATTGGAATTCTAATACTAAAATAGTGTTTGAAATCTGAATTTTTTAAATTTTTATATTTAGAATACTTACCAAAATATCCGAAAAAATAGAAAATTGTAGATAACGCTTTTATTTTTTTTTAGCTTTTTTGACGAAGAAATGCAGACCCGAAAACACATTTTTGTAGCTATCCTATGACCTTTCCAGATGTGCTCCGCGACGTTTCGTTTTTCGGCTACCATTATCAACTTTATCCTTAATATATATATATATTATATATTCCATACTATATAAAATATTAGTATATAGAGTAGAGTTTCAGTCTAACGATTTGGTTGAATTTCAAATATTGTATTTTGTTAGTTAAACCTGGAAAGGCAAACAATTATTTTGGAATAAGAACAAATTTATAACTAGGGAAAGTAGCCAATTTTTTTTATTGTATCGGAAAGGGCACTCATATTGACAAATCTATTGCAATAAAGTGTACTTTTTTATTATATTCATGAAAGCTTTCGAAATTTATTGATTTCATTCTCTATTCTTCAGTCAAGAAATTTATTTAATATCGAGGTTAGAAAATTATTAAAAAAGGTTCTCATTGCAAGTATAAAATATCTAATGATGTAGTTTTGAGTTGCGTCTGGCGGAATGCGTTTTGAACAACATTACTGAGGTCGTCAGTAGCACTTAACAAAACAAAATTTGAGAGACAGACTAATCGATTGTCTTTGCCTAAATAAAACATTATTGTAACTGGATCACACATAAGTTTAATATCATTGAGACAAGTACTGTAGATTGCAGACTGGTTAAATATGGCAAATGGCTTGTGCATAACTTTTTAAAATGTGATTCTGTTTTAATCTTAAAAATTGTAGTCAATAAAAATAAAAATTACTTACAATAGACATTTATGGAGAAACCACTAATTTGTTTCTGGGCACATTTACATATTTAAAATTATTTACAATCATGTTCACACACAAATTGATGTCTGACTCCCATCGCACTAGTATTTGTATCACGATGTTTTGTTCTTGATTTTTTCGAATTATTTGAGAACAGCAGCGTAGATTTTTCCGATATGGTTTACATCTTTCCTGTCATTTATCGAAAATAGATTTTTTTGAATATACAACATTTTATGCAATTCACGTCTTTTGGTATGTGGCTCAGATTTGATTATCTTAGTATGTTCAAAATTAAAAGGATGTTTTTTTTGTTTTTTCATGGTTTGTCGATACCGTCTGTTTTTTTTGGCATATTTGTGGGATTTTCACCTATTTTCAAGGTATTGTGACGTTTGCCCGATGTACACACCCTTGCAGTCTTTACATGGTATTTCGTAAACAATGTTACTTCTTTTATTTTTGGGCGTTTTTGTTTAAAGCATACTGAAATTACGTGAAGTTAAATTATATCATTTTTGACTTATATGGATATTGTGTTTGCTTAGTAGTTGTTTGCATTGTGTTGAAAGACCTTTTACATACGACAAAGACAAGAATCTATGATTGTTCTTATTTATTTTTCGTTCTAGTGGCTGGTTTTCTTGTGCGTCTTCTACGCTGCTGTTCTCAAATAATTGGAAAAAAATCAAGAACAAAACATCGTGATACAAATAAAGCATTGAAATACTAGTGTGATGGGAGTCAGACATCAATTTGTGTGTGAAAGTGATTGCAAATAATTATAAATGTGTAAATGTGCCCAGAAACAAATTAGTGGTTTGTCCATAAATGTCTATTGTAAGTAATTTTAATTTTTATATAATAATCATAGTTTTAAAATAATGGTAACTTTTAGATTGAGTTTGACATGTTTGTAAAAGGACAAAATGTGTACGAAACATAACATTTAAAATTAAATAATCAAATGACCAAAAACCAAGAAAAATTTTAGTCAATTTATATATATATGAACAAGGCTAGGTTCCGGGTGAGAACCGCGTCTGAATTTATTTTATACTCGACGTTTTGACTCCTGCTTTGGAGCCATTATTAAGAGACAAAAATGAAAAAGAGTTTCAGAGTCTAGATCGAACTCGGGGCCTCAATCTGCCTACTCCCCAAGAGCCACTAGGTAACTGAACTGAATTTGAGTCTGCTCTGCTTCTTTTATTTATAGTTAGCGCTGGGTTAAAAGGGGATGTCACGTGATGAAGAGGCTGTGTTGTGATTGGTGGGGTGTTGGTGGGCATGTCTGCTTTGTTTAATCTGGGAATTACGGAGGTCCATGCTGTGGGAAGGCGAGAGCTGTCAGACAGAGGGGTCTTTTCTCTATTTCTATAGCTTCGCGCATAGTAGATGCCCTAAGGGAGTTAAGAGATACGATGGTCCTCGAAGTTGATAGAGTGTCCTGTTTGGATATTATGATGTGAGAGAGTTGAAGTCGGATCTTTTCTGCGAACTGACAAAGAATGTTCATATACTCGATAGTTGACGCGCCTATTTGTACGACCGATGTAGCTTTGTGGGCAATCGCGACATGGAATTTTGTAAACTCCTTGATCCTCGTTAGGTACTTTCTCTTTATGAGGACATCAAGAAACGGGAGCGAAGAATCGGATTCGATTTCCATTGTAAATTGAATGTTAGAATGTATACCATTGAGGTGTTTTAGAAAGAAGTCTAACAAATCTCTACCATGACGCCAAATGACAAAAGTATCATCAACATATCTAAGCCAACAGGAAGGTTTTAAATTAGACGAGTTTAGGGCCTGGGTTTCGATTTGTTCCATGAAAACGTTAGCAAGCAATGGAGAAAAAGGTGAACCCATCGGGGCCCCACGTACTTGTTTGTGAGTGTCTTGAAATGAAAAATATGTGTTAGAAGAACAGTGCTGTACCATTTTGATGATGTCAGAAGTGATATTGTGTTTTGTTTTTAGAATATCTAACGTTTCTGAAATGGGGACATTGGAGAAAAGAGATACAACATCGAAGCTAACCAGGATATCATTTTCTGAAATTATATAAGCGCCTAACTTATCTAGGAAGGAAGAAGAGTTCTTTACGTACGAGGATGCTTGTTCGGCTAGAGGTTGAAGGGTTTTGGCTAAGTACCGGGCTAATGCTTGGGTCGAGGATTGTACGGAACTGACAATGGGCCTAAGAGAAATGTCCGGCTTATGAATCTTGGCTAGTCCCTAAATTTTGGGAACTTTAGAAGATTTTTCCCAAGGAATGATGGTCTTTTTGACGTCAAGAGGAAGATGTGTTGTGTTGATGATTTCCTTGGTCTTTTTCTCTAAGTAAGTAGTCGGATTATTGTTAATTATTTCGTAGTCTGGAGTGTGGAGTCGAGATTTCATCTTGTGAATATAGTCCTTAGTGTTGAGAAGAACAGTCGCGTTACCTTTATCGGCAGGAAGAATAGTTATGTCACCATTGTCACGTAGTTGTTTTAGTGCATGTCTTTCCTTGGAAGTTAGGTTTGATTTTGGTGGCTTTGATATGCGGAGTACTCTAGCAATGTCTTGACGAGTATCTTCAGCCTCAACATCTGTTAGTTCAACCAAAGCTTCCTCAACTTGAGAAATGATTCTTTCAGATGGGATAGTTTTTGGCGTCACTGCAAAATTGAAACCTTTGGATAGGACGTGTAAACTCGTAGAGTCTAAGGAGAAGTCAGAAAAGTTGTGGACAGTCGTCTGAGGGAGTGAGGTGACAGCAGGTTTTTGTTTTGTAATAAGTCCTATTAGTTTATGTTTTTGAGTCACCGTTTTCTTTTGAGCCAAGTGTGCCGCTTTATCGCTCGAAATGCGATCAAAATTGTCCCACAGAATTGGATGAGGGTTGAAAGAATGGAATGACGAGTAACAATAATAAAAATTTCGGTTGGTTTGGTCAAGTTGATATCTGATTGAATGGATGGAATTCGTAATAGGGCGAAACTTGCTTTGTTAAGAATACTGGAGATTGAACGTGAAAAGGTGTGATGTTTTAGTTTGAAAGTGTTCGGAATGATGTTGTGGGTTCTGCAAGATTTAAGGAAAGCAACATCACAAAGAAGCAGGGATTTTCGAATGAGAAGTTTGCTGTATGTTTTAGTCAGTTGAAAGAAATCCTCCCCGTAGAGGCGAATGAAATGTTCTGAGAGGCTTCCGCGGTCATTACTATGAACAAGGCTAGGTTCCGGGTGAGAACCGCGTCTGAATTTATTATATACTCGACGTTTCTACTCCTACTTTGCAGCCATTATCAAGAGACAAAAGTGAAAAGGAGTTTCAGAGTCTAGATCAAACTCGGGGTCTCAATCTGCCTACTCCCTAGTAACTGAACTGAATTTGGGTCTGCTCTGCTTCTTTTATTTATAGTTAGCGCTGGGTTAGAAGGGGAAGTCACGTGATGAAGAGGCTGTGTTGTGATTGGTTGGGTGTTGGTGGGCGTGTCTGCTTTGTTTAATCTGGCAATTACGGAGGTCCATGCTATGGGAAGGCGAGAGCTTTCATTGCGTCGGTTTAGACAGAGGGGCCTTTTCTCTATTTCTATAGCTTCGCGAATAGTAGATGCCCGAAGGGAGTTAAGAGATACGATGGTCCTACTATCCTCGAAGTTGATAGAGTGTCCTGTTTGGATATTATGATGCGCGAGAGCTGAAGTCGGATGTTATAAAAATGAAGACCTTCCTTTTGAGCATATAAACGAGTACATCGATCCAAATTGGTGACAGGCCAAACAACATCTATAACAGATCTGAATTATGTAATGATGTTAATACTCTTGTTCCCCATATATCTATTTAACAAAGTGCCCTACTAAAAAGTATTCAAACTGTAAGAGTGGGAAACCTTGCCGGCCAACTATCTGGATATCTTTTACCTAAATAGTCGCAACCAGTACCTATTATAATTGGCAAAGGTCAACTCATCGGCAAATGGTTCAAATTGGGTTCTCATTAAACTAAGATATCTTTAAAGTCCCTTTGTAAAAAAACATCCTACTATTTGATCATTACAAATTTTTGCCCATATATTTAAATAAAATCAAACTTGCGGGTTAAGTAGGGTTATTTTGACTTTAAATATGTTTATTATTTCTACTGAAGATTCTACAGTTTGAAAAAGAACTTTCCCCAATCCAAATTAAATCTGGATATCATCCCTATTTGACAGCCAATTGCAAAACTACATTCTATTATCAGGATTACGTTTATAGTTTCTTTGAAATGTGAAATTTAGTTTTATCTCTGCCAATAAGTTATTTTTAGTACCTTTTTCCATTCTGATTGCATACTTAATCTTGGGATTTAGAAAATCACCAAACTCAGCCAAATATTCATCATACATTTTAATTCTAGGCCGCTGTTGCCTTTCTGGATATAACTCAAAATACATTTGAGCTGTTGTACTGTTTCTATCAAATTTGAATGTGTACTTTAATTTCGGTGAAGTCAAGGCCAACCAAGGTTAGTTTTTCTTTTTAGAAAGCAAATTATTACATGTTGTAAATTATTGAAATCAGAATGAAATCCACTATTTTTCTGTGGAAAAATCTAATGTGGCGTCCATCTATAAAAAAAAGTTGATGATGGTTGCCGAAAAACGAATAGCTGTAAATTTGTGTTTAATTTTGCTCTTCTACCTACTGGAGAAATATCTGAGTCAATTACAAAACACAATTTATTGCTAATTAAATACTTTCGATGGGTACATCAACAAAATCCCAAACCGTCACTAACTTCTTGATGTTATAAAAAATTAACTGCTGAATATCCAAAAATTTTATTGCTCCAGCCCTTTACAACAAACATCAGGCGAAGGGCTGAGTCTTATGGCGTATGTGATTAGGACATTCTTTGATATACAGATCTACAGCAATTGGTTGGCATTGTCGACAACTACACATTGACTTTTGACTTTCCGCTTCTTTCCGGTGTTATGCTACGACCATGGTAGTTTAATTATTAACCATTTGGTCTAGGAGTCCATTAAAGGTTTGAAATAGAATGCTTGTTGTATAAAAGTATTCGTTTATTGTTAAATATGAATACTAGTTTTCTGAAAGCAAGCAAAAGATTCTGCTGTTGGAGAAAGTTCATCAGTTAAAGTTTGTTTAGATTAATATCAAGCTAGTGTTGACACTTTCCTGGAGAAAATTACGATATTAGCGACGGATGATCAATGGCTATATTTTTATTTTCTATGATCTAGTAGAGTCATAGACAATGAGAACTTCTTCCAGAACATCTTTAGCTCAACCTTGGTTCTCAGAGCTTGGAGTGTTTTGGAGATTATAACAGAATTGCTTGACAAAACAGACTAATTTAAATGATTTTGTTTTTAATGAAGACCTTCGTTGTAGCTCAAATAAGTTAATAATAAGTTCTTTACCTTTTATATTTAAAATGTTGACAATGTTACCAGCCTTGGGTTTAATTATGTTAAAGATTTTAAGGTTTATCTTCTTAAGTCTTTTCTTGTTTGGTTTTTTTATCTATTTATGTAGTACTTATTATTGTACATGGGACTTTCCTTCTTTATTTGAAATAACAATGTATAATAAATTACTATACAGAACTAATTTTAAAATTTATTTGAATTTAGGAATTATTTTGATGTATTCGAGTTTTGATCCCTTAGCTGGAAGAAATGAAGCGTTCGCAGTTAGCAATAGATAAAACTTGAATTTGTCTGACGCTCATAATGGGTTGGTAGTTTTTTTTTGTAATGTTGTTTTTATGCTTTTGAATCTTGATCGGAGATATAACAGGTTTCATGTTACTGACCATATTATTAATATGTAATAATCTATTAAATGGTGTTATTGACTTTTTTGTTCAATAATTCTGTGTGAGTTCGTTCGTTGATGTATCTAATGGCGGCACTTCACTTGGTGTTTTGTATCGCTATATTCGTCCAAATATTTGATGTATTCGCAAATATTTCAAACGTGCCATCCCCACATATCGCAAACTACTCAAACATGCCAGATATGTTTGAATACCAGAGAACGCTACATGGATGCATTGACAGCAAGAGCAGCTTATTTTTACTATGCTCCTTGTTATCATTACATGTTATATCTACATAATTACGAAATTATTAAAAACATTTTGTTTTTATTTTTATGGCTGCTATGTTTGGGGTCCCAAATGCAAAGATGCATTTGATACAACTTGAGAAACTTCATAACGTTTTGGTCCGAATAGTGCATTTTGCCACAAACACCACTTTTCATGAAAAACAAGACTAGTTGATCACGATCGAAGCGCCGCTTGCAACTATATGAACCAAATGTGAACGGCTGAAGCAAATATTTGGCTTATTTGACTCCTTTGATGTGTATTGAAAACCGACAAGTGGGCGGTAAGGCGTATTTGCTATTAGCGGTATTCGACTTAATGTGTTCAAATAAAGCAAAAATACCGAATCACCTCTCCACTCATCGCCGTTTTTGGACAAATATAGTAAATATACGAATACGCTACACCAAGTAAAGAGCCCCCATAACGTACGTAACGAATAACGAAATTTAGGCATAATTTGTTATTGATTTTCTCTTTCAAAGTAAAAGCAATTTTTTTAGTCTCTATGTTAGTAAGAAATTATTTAAGAACAACTTTTAACTAAACTTTTTTGGGCTTCTTACCCTGTAAACATAGTAAATAATAAATTTGTAATATGTTCAATGAAATGCACAGTAAAAAACTAAGTTTCTTTTTCATATATACATGTTACATCAGTCAGGCTGAAAGAACCCTTTGTTACAACATTGTATCTAATCTTTGGCATTTACTTTCATGTAATTGATATGTTTGTTTATTTAAAATTTAGTTGTGAGCTTAATAGCTATGTAACAATATTCCGTTGTTTAAGTAAATGCACGTGTTATTAAGGCAACCTGAATCATCATATTGAAAACTTATAAAACGTATTAATGTACCTGTCAAAATCTCTCTTCCGCGACTGCAATACTCGACATAAATTCATTGTAACAATTTTAATAATTATTGTATGGTAACAATTCAAAGTGTAAAAGTTAAAAAGTGTTTTAGTAAAAATAAAAAATTTTTAATCATATTTATTTTGTTATCAACGTAACAAAATTTGGCGCAGTTCATTCGGATTTCGTGAACGTTTCTAGAACACGCCAACGCTCACTAGAAACGGCGTCCAATCCCGTGAATACACAGTATTGAATACAGAGTATCCAATATCTCTGACAGGTGAAGTTAACCTGAAAATTCATCGTGACATTCTAACCTAGGAGTTACGGGTAACAGCAATTACATGGAACGGCTCCAGATTCGGAACCTCTATACGCTAGTTTCCCCGAAAATTCTAGATGGGGTCTTTAATCTCGCGTCTTCAAATTTAACGATATGTATCAAATGCATAAAGAAGTGTTTTTCTGTATTAAATCTAAAAGACATTAGAACTTATTACATTTTGATAGAAGTTTGATCATAATCGTGATTCATAATTTGTAAGTTCCTACGTACCTACTTTTTCACTTTATATTTTATTCTGTATATAAACATTTTACTCTTTAGTAAAAATCAATATTATTTATTTTCTTTGTGGGAAAGCGAAGCAGAATCATTGTACATGGGTCACTATGCCAATCGAGAATTTTTGAGATTTCGGAATGCGCTTTGCAATAAAAGTTATGACAGTTCAATTCAGATCGTAGAGCTAATACTTTTGGAGGTAGCTTGCAATGCACAAATATCCTCCTAAGGCTAAAACGGAAAGGCGATAGGGAGAGAGGAGTCTATTGCACTCTGTTGGGAGTTGCTTCCAATGAAATACGTTCAGCTTGTAGTTCAGGGGCTGCCTCATTCCACCAAGTGAGAAAACCTGTCACTGTCTCTATTGCCCTCTTTTTCTAGTTTTGTCACGATATTGAGATACACGTGTGTTTTCAGTAAGACGAAGAAAATTTTACTGGTATAAAAGTAAGTGTTTTGAAGCTTTCATAGAGTGATATTGAGTTGGGAGTTTTACTAGATACCTTCACATAGAGGGTAAATTATCCGTATTAATACTTTTATAAAATATAGTTTGAATTTTTTTCTTAAATTTTACCTTAATGTTAAAGAGGTTATGGAGGCACAATTGTTCACATCACTGGTGCACATTGTGCGCAAATATACCCCACATTTGTCTCAATGAATGGGAAAAAAGTATGTTAAACATTTTGTGGATAAAGTGCTAGCTTAACGGACCTGCTACCCAATTATATTCATCTGAATATACAGTCTCCGATATTTAGGAAAAAAACATTATCTTGGAATTTTGTATTTTCTGTTAATAAAGAAGAAGTGCTAGAATTTCAAATGTTGCCTCAAGTTACCTTATCTTTTCCAGACCCCTAGATTGTCAGCGTTTTTTACGTTTTCTCTAGATATAAGAAAATACTACTCCAATAATTACTTATTTGTTTTTGTTTTAAATTACCCAAAATTCTGATATATGTTTCTAATAATTTATGTAAACAAGTTTTATAATTTTCTATTATTTTGCAAATATTTTTGAAATAACTTTTAACGAAAAACCTTAATTTAAGACTAGAAACTCTCTGGAATCATAATTTTTTTTAATACAAGAATGAATCCAAAGATTATTCATTTAGTAGCTTGAAATAAATCGAATTTATTGTCAAGGTGTTAATAGTAAGGAAGCACAAATTGTCCCTTACATCGAGTCATAGTGCTCCACAGGTGGGGCAAAATTACAAAAGTCCCATTTTTCTAAAAATCCTTTACTTTGTAATCCGAAAATATCAATCTCTGATAGGTAATACGAGAATAAATTTAAAGTGTCATAGAAAAAAATGCGATACTCATTTTATTTAAACTTCATACAATTTTAGCCACGGAAAATTACCTGCGTATATCTTTCTTTCCTTTCGATACTTGATTAGCTATTTCAAGGTTATACAGATCTTTTTACCAATATTCGAGACAAATAATTGTTATAAAAAGGCATTGTATGGTGACTTTATACATTTATTTTTGATTTACTATTATAATATATAACAACTGAGCAATTATTTCGTCTGAGGTATACTTAAATTCTGAGTCCTTCCTTTTTAGCTAGAGCGTCATAACGTTTCTTGTAAGTACCGTCTTGGTCATAAATGGCTTCCAGTTCCTTGTACCAATCACGTTTATTTTCGATTAAATGGTGCATCATTTTCCTTACTCCTCTCTTTTGAGTTTCATTGCATTTGGAGCATTCAGTTTTCAAAGCATCAGGGATAACTTCTGCAAATCAAAGTCGTGTAATGAGTAAAAGTCTTCCAAATAAAATTAATTCTGTAAGTTTTCATAGATGTGTTTAAGATCTTAAAGTTTAAAATACTGAATGGTGGAAAACAAAGGAAAAAATGGATCCAATAAACAATTGATGTCACACTTTCTATAGCTGTTACGCAAAACTAAATTCTCAAAAGTTAAAGTAATATTTTAAAGACAAGAAACTTATTCTAATTTGATTGTAATAGAATAAGACGTGAATTTTATACCTTTGAGTCTACTCAACAGCCTGAAGTATTACATGAATCATTGGATTTAGAATGTATAAGGTAATTTAATCCTAGGGCAAGAAAAAAACCTTGTTACTTATTGATATAGTGAATTTTGAAAATTTTGTAATAAATTCACATTTATAAAAAACTCAAAATATAACTTTAAGGAGAAGTTCGTCAGATCAAATTAGTGTAATATTTGGGTGAGAAAGAGGAAAAAATGTAAATGATATGACGGATCTTACGTTAACTGTTTTCACTGGAAAAGTTATATGACATCATTTTATTAACAATAAATGTGCGAAGCCAATGCGTTTATTGTAAATGTCTTTTCATAGGTTTTTTATCGATAAAAATTCAATGATATGTATTTTTTTCTACTGAAAATTCTTCATCTTTTACAAAACAACTAAACCACTTAATAGAAAACACTGCATTATTTCTCCTTATTTTTATATATGAATAAATTCTCGTATAATTTAGTGATATTGACTAATGTTTTTGTAACTATTATTATTATTTAAAAATAAAATAGGTTATTTTTCATTCACCACCTATTTTTATCTCACCGAATTCAATGCATATTTGATAATAGCGTTATGCGGACTTAGTGGCATCTGAGAGCATATAAGTAGTATGAAAATATAATAAAGTGAGAAACAGAAGAGCCTGTATACACAGTTGGTTATTCTTGGGATTTGTACCATATAGGGCCTTGTAGACAGTCTGATATGTTGTGTTAGAACGTCTTGTAGCTATATAGATTCTATTACTTAGAAAGCTGGTGTTTATTGCATGTATAAAATATTTTGGTACAATATAAAATAACAATATGGCGTATATATCTTAAAATGTGACATAAGCTACAGAGAATAGTTATCAAACGGAGAATGTTGTGAATGAAGAAATATTTCAAGTGTTACTCAATTGTCTAAAGAACAAGTTATTCGAATATACCAAAATCTAATGATGATGGAGAAGGAACAGCCCTAATGATCTTTCAGAGAGGAGAAAAGGATAAGAAATCAAAAATAGATCCCAATCAATCGGAGAGCGAAATTTTTTGTCTTTAAGAAAAACTATAAATTTTATTAATTTTGAATTTTATTATAATTATAAGTGGTAGGAATAGTTGGAAATTACGGGGGAGTGTATTTCAGTTTTCCAAATAAAATTTCGTTTAGCAACGGTTTCCAAAATAGTTTATATTCTTTAAAAACATAGGTGGAACTGATTTAATTGAAAATGATATAAAGAGGCAGTTAAATAGTGATGCCTCTGCTTTTGGAATATATATTCGAAATATATAAAAAAATTGTACTAGGTATTTTAATTTTTTTTATTTCTTAACATTACTATGAGCCATTTTAAATTAAATGAATATATATATATATATATATATATATATATATATATATATATATATTCATTATTTTGTATTTATAAATTTCTTGGAAAATACATCATATCTAAGGAAAGCTTTCCGAGAAGAAGTCAGATTTCTTTCTCAATAGCAATAAAGAAAATGTAAGAATCGTAAAATAAGTAAAATTAAACTTAAAATGTCTGACAATATTGATTGAGGTAAGTAAGAGAATTTACTGCTACAAGGTAGCCCAAGAAAAGATCATCTTGAAATAATAAAGCTCCCATCAAATGGGATGTTGGCGCTGATTTTGTTATCAGATAATCGCATACTCGAAAAATGAAATTCTAGAATTAGGATGTTTCAGTAATGAGAGCAAACTAAGTAAAAAAACTTTATAAACTATCTCACAATAAAATGTTATTTAAAAGGTAAGGAAATCAATAAATATCAAAAAATGACAAAACTATTATTTAGAAAATAAATATATTTAAGTGGTGTATGCCGAAACAATTCACTTAAAAAATAAATAAATTTAAATAATAAGACACCTATATTTATCTATTTAAAAAAATTAACAAACTGATTGCTTTGCTTACTCTTAAGTTCCTCTCCATCTTTGGTGCATTTCTTTGTTCCTTTGAGGCAGTCCACATATCCTCTCAATAATCGGTCGTTTTTAATAATAGCATCCAGATCAACGTTGTCATACTTCGTAGTATATTGTTCACCCGGTTTACCATATGCTACTGCACAAAGGCTGGCAAAAAGTAAACAAAAGATAATTTTCATTTTGGTGTTAGAACGTATATAATACCAATAGACACGAAATTACTATTGATGAATTCTTGAATGTCAGGATCTTTAAATATAGTTCATTTTGTATTTAAGGACACATTAATAGAGGGGATTCGAAAAAAACATGTTTTCGTATTTCAAGTTCAATGTTTTTTTTCGCTAACATTGCGTCACATAATCTTTTTTTATTTCTTTAGTTTCTGGAAATTACATTAAACTTAACTTGATTTAGATTGGCATGTTTGGTCTTAATAGAAGGTTTTTATGTTAATCTATCATGACAGCTTACCTATTCAAATGACGTATAATACGCAAATATATTTTTTATAGGAGTTTCATTCCAATTATTTATTTCTAAAATTGCACCTACAAATTTAAATACGTATATTTTCGATAGTCCAGATAAGTATCATTATACTCAATAGAGTTATTGAACAGCAAACAAAAACTATCCGATTAAAATCACCATCAAAATTAAATATATACCCATCTAAATAAATGCAGTGACAGCGATAAGTGTAAACTCGATCTACTGGATTATTTGTTTACTCCAAATAAACGGGAAAAATTCCACATACAATTACTACATAAAAATAAATAACACATGATGGATAAACAATTTATTTGGGTTGTATTAATAAATTTATGTACATAATAATTAGATTTTGTTAGATTATAAACATAATTGTGAACAGGGTCTTTCTAAATTGTAAAAACTAAGATACAGCTCTTAAAAGTTAGGAGATGAATGTTTTGTATTCAATATATCCACTATGGAAGAATTTAAAATAATGATTAATAAAACCTCTGTTTTTGACGATATAGGTCACCTCATCATATAATTACACAATCTACACTTTCTATTTAAATAATTGATTTCATTTGAATAGAAGTATTCGAGCTCAACTTCATGTCACGACTTTTTCTTAAACAATTGTTAAAATACTGTTGACCAAAATCAGTACTGGTCTTCATGTCTTGATTTTGAGCATAAGCATTGAAAATTTAATATTAAAACACTTTGTTCGTTTACATTTTTAATATTTTTGGCATGAAATTCAATAAATTGAAAATTACATTTTGATTTACACTATAGTGTAGTGTTATAGTAGACTACTGTTTCCTCATTTAGCCATGTTTCCATCTTATTCAAATGTTAAAAACTGGAGCATGCAATTACAAAATAATTTTCTTGCATCATGTTTAGTACAGATGTTATACTGTTATAAATATATAAATTTGTACAAAAATAATACTCAAAATACCTAAGAATATTCTTTGAACCTCAATCTTTCACAGCTTCTTGGGCTACCAAACTACAAAGATTGATATCTTCTTAAAAAAAATTTAAATTTAATTTGAAACGGGCATTAGGACATAGAACTTGTCTGGAGGACATTGAAGAACTTAAGTACAAAATGCCTGAATGTTTTTTTTCGTTTTTGATTCATTTGCATAAAGCTAGATGTTGTCAAAATAAAACTACGGCATGTAATATCTACAATCCTTAAGACGGGTCAAACTGGTTGAATAGATACCCATTAACACGAATAATGGGAATTCTATCATTATTTTTTAGTTTATGGTGTAGGAAATTTTTGGAATACTAAATAATATTATTTAACAACTTGCCGTTAGATTAATGTTTAATTCTGTAACAGGCTTTAGGAAAATTGTACAACGATTTGAATGTATAGAAATTAATAGAAGTTTTATGTTTACTAGAATAGGCATGCTTTATTTGCTTGCATTAAATTAGTTACATGTAGACATAAATTATTGTCATGTTTTTATTTTCACACACGGGTTCTCTTCAGTTCTTGGATTTATTTAAAAACAGTCCAACTCACTCTAATTTATTTCCACTACTTTAACACAAATTTATATTCACAGAAACTGCTATTTACTTTTTATCTTAACTGTACAATACGAAAGACGAAAACTGAATGCCAGCTGTTTCTTATTTATACATTTATCTTGGAATTGTCTGGTACGTCCACGAACCATCGGGAAATTCCATCATGTTCTGGAAGCTTTAAGGGAATTCCTAGTAACGGCAGCGGTCCGCATGTTGAGAGACAAACAATTCGGGTGCCCAGAATTTATCGGAATAATGGCCCTTCCATGAAATGGTTGATGGCCGATTGCACCAGCGGTCGGATGAATTCTCGTAACATTGCCCCCTCCTTAAGACCATTTCGTCCCGGAATGTCCCAGAATCTTTCCTGGTGTGACGATATTTGCAGGACTCTCCATTTCGACAACGGGAAGTTTGGTGGAAGTAACAATCAACGGTCTTCGAATCTGGGATGCGAGTATTGAGACAGCATACCAGGATGTCGACGCCACTGAATCGAAAGATTGTTTCCATCATACTTCTCACCACCCTCCAATTCAGTCCATCCAACCCGCAGGCTATCTTTGGGACCGCCAATTTCATTAGATTCTTCTCCATCATCACATTCCTCAATTCTACCAGAGTCTTTCAAAGATCGCTATATGTTGGCTTGTCTTGCGAGAATGTTTTCGTTGCCAAATAAAAGATGTCTCTGGTACCCACTGGTTGTTTATCTTCGAGATGAAGGACCTTCCCTACCACTGGAGCTTGTTCCCGTAGCTTCTGGAACTGGCCGTACTTTTTGGCAAACACCTTGGCTATTCCTCTGGACATCCGGAGATCTTGAGCTACACAATGAGCAAGGGCATATTCTATGGGCACCTCAAACAGGTCTCAGGGTTCCTCTGTGGTCACGTCGTGCTGTACTTTCTGCCCATTAGAGTACAGTGCCATAAATTGTTCGAAGGTCATTTCGTCATCGGGTGGTTGGATGCTGCGGACTTGGGCTTGGTCATGACTTCCGGCATAAGGGGTTAACCTGTTGAAATGTACGACCTTTGGTTTTCCCCGAGGTAGCTTCTTTATTCTGTAGACGATATCATTGATTTTCTTCACAATTTGGTACGGCCCCTCCCAAGATCTCTGTAGTTTGGGCGAATATCCACGACGACGTTGCGGGTTATACAACCAAACAAGATCATCAGCTTGGAATTCTCCGCCCTCGGCTTTGATGTCGTAGGCTTCCTTCATTCGGGCACTGGCAATCTCGATATTTGACCGGACTCGTTGGTGTATGTCGACCATCTTTCGACGTAATTGGCTGACATAGTTTTCACCTGCAGTCTCTTCTCCTGGGGGAAATCTAAACTTCAAATCGCATGGTAGTCGTAACTCTCGTACCATAATAACGCTTGCCGGGGTCTGACCCGTGGACTCGTGCCCAGACTAAAGATATGCCATTAGAAACAAGTGCAGATACTGGTCCCAGTCTCTTTGGTGGTGGGAGACTACTTTTGACAAATGGCGGTTAATAGTCCTATTCATCCGTTCTACCATCACATCTGATTGAGGATGTAATGCTATCGTCCGTGTTTTATTGATCTTGAGAAGTTTGCAGACATATTGGAAAAGAGTAGATTCGAAATTACTACCTTGGTCTGAGTGCAACTTCAAGGGAACACCAAAACGACTGATCCATTCCTTGACAAGGACATCAGCAACGGTCAAGGCTTCTTGATTCGGCAAGGCATACGCTTCGGCCCATTTACTAAAATAGTCCATCACCACCACAATGTACTTGTTTCCAGAGTCGGATTCAGGAAATGGACCGGCAACATCAATGGCTACTCTTTCGAATGGACTGCCCACGTTATATTGCTTCATTGGAGCTTTTGGTTGCTTCTGAGGCCCATTACTTGCTGCACGAACCGTACATTTCCGGCACCACTCCTTAACGTCTACTTGGCAGTTTACCCAATAGAAGCGTTCTCGCAACATCCTCAAGGTTTTGGTCACTCCCAGATGTCCTCCGGTTGTACCGTCATGTAGTTCTCGCAAAACCTCTGGTCTCCTATTTTTAGGGACTACAATCTGCTTTCTGTCCTTGCCTTCCTCTGAGGTTTCAAGGACGTGCTTTAGATGTCCATTCTCCAGGATGAGAGAGTTCCACTGAGCCCAGTACGACTTTATGGTTGGTGAGTATCGGGAAATCTCTTGCCACGTAGGTTTGCGGTCTTCTTCCTTCCACCGGATAACTTCTTTTAGTTCTGGATCTAATTTTTGGTCTTTCCGGATCGCCTCAGGTTGCCAATGGTCATCGACGGCAGTAGTTCTACAGAGGACAGCCCCTTTTTCTTCAGCTCGCTGACAATGTTTGCAGTCATCAGGGCATGGTCTCCTCGATAGGGCATCAGCATTCTTATGGCTTGTTCCTGCGATGTTCAGTCTCGAAGTCGAACTCTTGCAACCGCTCAATCTACCCGGCCACTTGTCTTTCGGGATTTTTAAACTGCAGGAGCCACTTCAGTGCTCCGTGATCAGTTCACAGGAGGAATCTTTTACCATAGAGGTACTTGTAGAAATGATGTACCCCCTTTACCACAGCCAAGAGTTCCCTGCGAGTAACGCAGTAATTCCGTTCAGACTTGCTCAAGGTCTTGCTGAAGTATCCGATGACTCTCTCCTGGCCCTCCTGGATCTGCGAAAGCACAGCACCAATTCCGACATTGCTTGCGTCGGTATCCAATACGAAGTTTCCATCTGGCAAAGTATAACTTAGTATGGGAGCACTCGTCAAAGCTCTTTTCAATGTCTCGAATGATCGCTGACATTCCTCGTCCCATTGGTACTGCACCTTCTCTTCTGTCAGTCTAGTAAGTGGCTTGGCGATGTTGGCAAATCCGGCTACGTACCGACGATAGTACGTGCATAACCCCAGGAAACTTCTTAACTGGTGGATATCTTTAGGTATCGGCCATTCCTGGACAGCTTTGATTTTCTGTTTATCAACAGCTACTCCCTCTGCGGAAACCACATGTCCAGGATATTGCCCCTCCTCTTGGAACAGCTGACACTTCTTCGGGCTTAACTTTAGTCCGGAACTCCGAAGTCGCCGAAACACCTCCTCCAGGTTCTTGACGTGGTCTTCAAATGATCTTCCAACCACGATAATGTCGTCAAGATACACCAGGCACGTTTTCCATGAAAGCCCTTTTAACACTGTTAAACGTCGCTGGAGCATTACACAAGCCAAACGGCATCACCGTGAATTGATAAAGTCCTGAGCCGATGGTAAAAGCAGTCTTTTCTCGGTCTTCTTTAGCAAGTTCCACCTGCCAATAACCGCTCTTCAAGTCCAGGGTGGAAAACATCTTCGATCCAGCCAACGTATCTAGGGTATCGTCTATTCTTGGAAGAGGATAGCTGTCTTTCTTTGTAGCGTGGTTTAATTGTCGATAGTCCACGCAAAATCGGGTCGAACCATCTTTCTTTTTAACCAAGACAACTGGAGAAGCCCAAGGGCTATTGGATGGTTCAATAACACCTTCTTCCTCCATTTCGCGGACTATCCTGTCGGCTTCTTCTCTTTTAGCTAGGGGTAGTCTTCTCGCCGACTGTCGAATAGGTTGAGCGTCCCCAGTATTAATTTCATGTTTCATCAGTTCGTCCTCTTTTGCCATTCCCTACATCGAAAATATCCTGGTAGTTTCTAACAATGTCCCTCAATTTTGCTTTCTGGTTTGGTTTCAAATTCTTGAACAATGGCCCAAAGTTGTTCCTTTCTTTAGCACAACCGAGTAATTATTCAGGTTCATTACTCTTACTGGCACAATCTCCTTGACCCGAAACAGAGGAGTCTTCCCCAGTGCGACTCCTCTGCCTACATTTCCATCGTTAAGTTCGGGATCAAACATCATTACTGTTCCAGTTTTAGCTTTCCCATCTAAGCAAGCATCTATAATGATTTTAGCTCTTTCCGGAACATTGACATCCTCTGCTAAGATGGCTCGCAGCATTATGTCATCTTTTCCATGAAGCACCACTTCTTCGTCATTCACTCGCAGAATTCCATCTTTGAAGTTTAACTGGAATCCCCTGGAACTCATGACATCCATTCCAATGATTACTTCGTATTCGATATCTGCCACTAATGCCCGATGTAGGAAGGTTGTGTTTCCCAAGGTCATTTCAACCTCTATTTCACCATGAACTTTCGCTGCTTCTCCTGTCGCTGTTCGCAGTTGCCATTTTGTTGGTTTTATCATTGTTTCTAAAACAATGTTGGGCCTTATTACTGTTTTCGTCGCACCAGTATCCAGCAGCATTGCAAATTGCCTCCTATTAATAAGGCCATCTACGAAGACACTGGTAACGTGGTTGCGTAGCGAAGCGACATATGCGTTGGCAGTTGACACTTCTTTGCTACAGGTCGACGATGGTCCCTTTACATAGGCCTTCTTTAGTTTCCCCAGCGAGGAAGTCAGGGCTCTGTTGCTCTCCTTGCAACGACTCTGGACATGTCCTACCTTACGACACTTCCGACATCTCACTAGTCTTTTTTCGTTTTCGTTTTCGGTAAGGACTTCTTCTATTATCTTTCTTACAGAGGCTTCATCGTTTCCGCCGTCTTCTGATTCTCCTTCAATGATACGGACTCTGCCCTGAGCTCTACAGGTATTTTTCGCTGCCTCGAATTCCAGAGCTCGAGCCAGTTTCTTTTTTAATGAACATCCAAAAGAAGTTCTTGCTTGAAAAAAAATTCCAAATCACTTTCGGGCAACAATTCTTGACCCCCCCCCTCTCTCTCTCTCTCTCTCTCACATTATTTTCATTGAGAACAAAATCGATTGGGCTCATATTGTCATACAATGACGATTTTGTTGTTTTTCTCATGCCATCATTATCAAATAGAGCTGTTGGATACGGACTCAATTCATATTGAAGATATTCTTCAAGATTACTTTCAAATTGTTTGCTGACAGTAATTCTTTGGAATAGTAATAATGGATCCACTGCAACTTTACAATCATTTATTTTTACAGATTTGTTAACACTGGAAAGCGGCATTACTTTTTCGGAACGTTTCAACTTTATTTCATTAAATGATAAGCCTGTGATCTTCTTCATAGACTCTAATCCAATTTCGTAAGCTCTGTGGCAGTTAATTTGCTCATTTCCAACAATTCCAGAAGCTATCGATATTAACTGCGTAGTATTTGGAAAAGGATCATGGAGTTTATAGTTTATAGATTAAAGGCATGAAGAAAATGATAACATATTATATAATAGTTAATAAAAATTGACAAATATTTATAATCATTGATTTATCGATAGTTCATCAACTATATATGGCGCGTTTTTGACCGGAGGTACCGGTTGACCTGAAGTGATGCTGTGACCGCGCGCTCTCCACCCTCTATCTCGAAAACGGTTCACCGTATGAAAAATTTTTTCAAACAAAATTTGTAGAGAATTTTGTATTCTACAATATTGATAATAAATACAAATAGCAAAAAACCCATAGGAAATGAGATATTTACAAAAAAAGCGCAAAAAACCGATTTTTGTGACCTTTGACCTTGAAATTTAATAGTTGCGTACACCCTACCATATGTAGGTTTTGAGACAACTTTTAGGGTGTCAATATACAAGTATTTACAGACTTACAGCTGGGTATCTCGAATTCCGAGATTCTTACCTAATTTAAGCTTAAATGACTGGACTAAAAAGAGCTTATTCAACAAATGCTGACGAACGAGCCACAAACAGTGAATGTACTTTCAGTCAAAAATAGCGAAATTAAAAGTTCTCACAATTATCCAAGACAGCTACATAAAAAATAGATATACATCAGTACAGGAAGAACATGTTTAAGGAAAGTTTGTCACCTTAAACCTCAACTAGGAACTCCTTGAAGTGTTAATGGAAAATCAAGAAAAGGTTTTCAGAACACTCTGTCTTTTTTGAGTTTAAAAGAGACAACCTTTATGTTTACATATGTATATTCTCAATTGCTTGGAAAAAAATCTGCCTTAAGCGCAATCGCAGTAAGAAAAGAAGACTCGCTTTTTGCCTCTAGTCCAGTACGGACCTCACTAGAAACTCTCAAGGAAAAAACGTTTCCCTGTGTGCTCGCTACTGCAACCACAAAGTGCGTGTGCAGCTATTACTCACTTATTGTAAACCCTCTAGTGAGTGCTCATTGCCCAATAATATAAACTATAGTTGTGTCTAAAAACCCAGGGTTAAGGCCGGCTACCCGCGCCGAATGCAGACAAATACATGGATGGCAGATTTCCCAAGGCTTTTACTAGATCTAACTCGTAGACAAGGTAAGAGTTTTCTTATAAAGGGCAATTGAATTTTTCCACTTAATCAAATTCACTACAAAAGGTGAGCCAGAAACCAGAAGCTTACAGGTCAGTTCGTTCAATTTTACATTGTCGTAATCTTTGACCCAGGAAGAAATAAAGTACACAGTAAAATGCCTCAGTTGTGTAAATAAAATATATTGAAAACTTGTATTTTAGATACAGAGGGCAAGAAATGCGTACGTCCTACAAGAATAATAATAATTATTGATAAAAAAATTACACAATGTTTACTAAAGATAGTTGACAAAGTGAATGAAAGCTGAATTGTTTTCAGCACTTAGTTTAATGCCAAAAGTTGACGGAAACAATTTGACGATTGATAGATGGAAATTCATATGATTTTTACAAAAATTCTGACCAAGCGCAGGGTACATGTGTGCTCCTTCCCTGGGTAAAGTTACACATATGCATACTAAAAACTAATGGGAGGAGATCCAGTATACTCGAGGATTTATAGAAGGATTGTTAGCCACACAAAGAATCATGTACCTTGTGGGTCTATTTGCCCCTAATTATTATTTAATTTTCTGTTTATTATAATGAAACGCCTTTATATCGTATTATAATTATTCACATAAGCTGAATATAAAAGGAATGCTTTCGTACTGGAAATTTCTTTTTAGAAGTTCGTATTTTGGGTGCTTTAAAACTGTTTTTTAAGTTCCACTGTAAATGTTGTTTCGATTAGTTTAATTTGTTTTTGAAAATAACAACTACAAAGAGAGTTTTAGTACACAACGTCTGTAGAAAAACAACTTTAATTGATATAGAAATCCCTAACAAGACTAATATAAATAATAAAATCAGTGTCTGGGATTTAATAAATTAGAGTAAATTCGCGTGTCATACATTTTATGGTCAAGTCGTATTAGTTTCTTTCAAAAATCACTACACGGTGTTTGTTGTTATAGGTTCATGGATTAAAAATCTCCCCTTTACGTACGTTAAACATAATATCATTAAAGTAATAAATATATACATTATCTGTATTAGTAATGCAGTGATAAATCAGGGAACTTGCCGGAGTGGTTAATAATGCCAAACCGGCCGCGATTACATCTAAGCATAATTAGGTGTGGCATGACAGCACAGACTGAATTAGTGCCTTTTTTACTAAAAAGGTTTTCCCCAGGTGCTTACGCTAAATGGTCACAAGACCTGTGTGTGACCAGTTAATTTTATTGCTACTATAGCAAGTTCTCTGTTTTTAAATTAGCATAGTATAGTTTTTTGTAAGAACGTATGATGTTTCTTTCGTACTAAAGTTTATACATTTATTTTATTTATATCTGATTATTAAGTTCTCTGGAAAATCCCTTAAGTGGGAATTTACTCGAAGATCTGCGCTAATTAATGATTCACATCACAGTATGTTGCATTATGATAATGAAATCGCTCATTCATTAAATGTAGTAAAATTGTGCGCTTTCAAGGGCAAGGTGAACACAAGGGAACTAACTATACGGTGAGCAAGCACTGAATGAGGGAGTCAGTATTTTACTTCAATGTATGGTACAAAAATACATTAAGAATTCCAAATATAAGAGCATTTTAAAAAGACGTTTTATGTAGTAGGAAAACTTTTATTGTTTAGCATTAAATTAAATATTATTAATTTGCGTATTATTTGTTAACATTTAAAATTCATCAAATGACCACAGTAAAATGGAAGGACATAAATTGATAGTCTATAAGTTGCTTCTAAACTTTCGGACTCATATGTGAGGGGCATTTATAAAAAGAGGGGGGAGAAATTGCTTATTGTAACTAACTTCATGTCGCGAGTGAATTCTAACAATTATAGACCGGGAATATTTTTATTAAATTCTGTTAATTATCTGCAGTATTACTCAAAAATCACTCTAAATATATCCATAAAGAAATTCTAGCAAAAAATTGAATATGAAAATTATTTTGCTTATCACAAGAAAGAATGAGTTTTTGACATTACATTTATTATATCTTGAAATACCCATCCAATTCAGTTCTCTGTGTAAGAAACAGGGACCAGGTAATATATTGTTATAAAATTATCCACTCCGTCCCTGACGAAAGCAACGTACAAACAGTATTCATCCCAAAGAACATAAATTTCTAGAGTCTTCAAAATGAGCAAGGACTATCAATCTGGACGCTGTGCGAGCAAAGGTAGAACGATCAGAAAAAATTTAGTAGTTAGTTAGTAGAGCTTAATTATTTTCGGATATTATTATATTAGAATCAGCTGTTGAGGATAATGAGATGTTCACGTGTGAATAAAAATTCTAGAAACTGAAGTGAATAGTAGTTTACTTTTTAAAATTAAGTAATTGAACACACGGAGGTTATTGCAATATTAAGAGTTTCTTAATATTACAATAATAAATAGGAAATAAACCAATATAGCATCCAAGTAATATAGAGTAGCTGAATAAATTTGCTTTTCATTCTAATAAACACTCTCTTTGTGATATATTAAATTAGAAACTTGAAATATGTCAGAAATTAAAAAAACTACCACACAAAAAGGCAACTCTCAGAGCATGTACCTTCTGGAGATATCCTGCAATGCACAAAATTGTGCCAAGGCTAGAGAGTGCAATAGAGAGGGTAAGACGCTATTTCACTTGGTGAGGGGTAGCAGCCAATGAACAACATGCTGATCGTTTTTCATTGGAAGCATCTCCCAACCGAGTGAAATAGGCGCTTGCCCTCTCTATTGCCCTCTCTCTCGTTGGCCTTACCACGACATTTGTGAACTGCAGGCTATCTCCAGAAGGTACAAGCTCTAAAATGCAACTTGGCATTAAATTTTCATATTATCAACGAATATAGACTCATAGAAAGATACACATTAAGCAAAACATGTCCTTTGTTTACATCGTTTTGTTATCGTAATAAACAAAGTACGTTTACCAGACTTACGTACAAGTGGTCCAGAGTCTAAAGCGAACGGCTGCGAATCCAAAGTTCTCGGGTTCGAAACCGAGAACAATTACACATTTTTTAAATATTATGTCATTATTAATTAATTTTATGTGCTATTTTCAATTCATATAAAATGAATAAAACACATTTTAATATTACATAGAATAAGAACTTTTTTTTAAATTATTGCTACCGTTGAATATTTAGGTACATAATTTGTTTTTTGTGTAAATGTTATGTGTTTGTAATAATTTTAGCTAAGAACAAAACGAACTTTTCTTTGACATCTTATCTTCAAATACTTATTCAGATTACAAACACTTACTCAATATCTAAACTTATATTTCTTTGCAGATATATTTAATTCTAGAATTAAATTAGTATTAATACTTGACTCGTAACAAAATAACGACAATTATTTTAATTCACTTGATATTTATATCCATTACAAAGAGTGACACAAATAAAGAAAAATTGAGACAGGGAGATAACGAGAAAAACGAAGAATATTTTGTAAGAAGCTTTCGCTTCCATCGTTCAGTCTCAAATGACTGCTGCTCTTTTTTTTAGGACTTTAATTTTTTGCAGTCCAACTAAGTCTTTATAATTTTTGTTTCACAGAATTTTTTTTCTTCCATAGCAATTAGGCTGGTAGAATAATCATTTTTTAAATATTAAACGACACATTCACATTCACTGTTGTTACGTACCTACATAGAAACTATAGAAAGTAATAAATGGAAACATTTAAAACTGTTTATTTTATAGTATATTTTCGAAGTCGATCCCAAGCAAATCTAAAATACTGCAGTGCTTACATATTTACTACTTCATCAAACTTGATTATTCGAAACACTGCTTTGCTTTCTGTAAAACCACTAATCCAACACTTCCCGTAGTATGTTTTTGGTGGCATGGATAAAATTTGTTTATCCTCAAGTGTATAAAGAAATTTAAGCACAAATTGGTCTGCTCTATGTTGCAAGAAAACACTGGCGGCTCTATAACATAAAAGTTTGACCTAAAATATACAATAATTTTAATGCAATCTGTATTTTTATTTTAAAAACATATATATCTTTGAAAGTTTATTTGCTCTGATGGACCTACAGTAATATTTAGAATAAAAACATTTTTGAGATTGATAAAATAAGTCTTTAAGGTTTAACTTGTCGGTATACCAAGCAAATTGCATTTTGAACCATCTGCCCCTTGCAAACGTTATTCCTTCCGAAGAAATACACCTTAGGATTCTATTGCTAATTCATGGTAGCCTATTTTTCTATCAGTCGGAATATTTAAACAAAATTAACCCCACTTGCTTCTCATCAGATAATAAAAATGATTCTTATTTCAATTCTAATCAATGCTGTAATATCAGAGAAGTCTTAAAATGTTATGGTATAAAGTTAGATTGCCGGAAGCGTTAAAGTATTTATATTATGTAAATTTGTTTAATGATACAAAACATAATTCTACAAATTATTTATAACAGAGATGGATGAACGTACTTCCATTTATTGTAAGATTATTTTGCATAAATTGTACTGAGAGGTATGTATTCATATACAACTTTTAGACTTTATGCCTTAATTAACAGGATAAAATTAATAATAATATTACTTAGGATTTAGGACTATACATATCAAATTATTAATAATGTATACAAATCACAGATCATACATACAAATTACTGTTGTAAGATATGTGATTTACCATTATTTTAACTATGTTTATCGAATACAGACAACCAACAAAACACTACTTTCGTTTAATGTGTGTTAGTTTGTACAGACCAATTGCCAATATTTGTTGGCAATAATTACATAATTGAAAGAAAAATATATTTTCTGGAGCAAGAACAAACGTAAACAGATATAAATAAAGTTAAATGATATGGACACTTTAGCAGGTATTTACAGTTAGATAAATACCTGCAACCTACCAATCTATAATATTGTATACCAAAATGAAGTTTAATCCTAAAATACTATTTTGAACTTTAATGCGTTTAAACGAGTGTTTTTTACGGATTTAAGCACAATTTGTTTAATTTTTTTCACAATCTAAGTAGGTTCACTCCTATATTTTGTCTTGGGATTACGACTACCAGGAGAGACCTGACGCATGTGCTATTTATTCATGGCTTGTTTTTTTTTTAGAAGTGATTCTTTATTTTCTCGTCTAATTCAATCTCAAATATTTTCTTTTTTTAACTTTTTAAGCACTTTTATGTTTTTTTTTGGGCAATAACACCACAATCGAAATAAAACGACGTATATTGAAGGAAAGAAAACCAAACGTTTCAAAGTCTATTCTGACTTCGTTGTCCAATGGCTTTTTATTTATTGATGTAAATTGCAAAATGAAAATTTGATTTATGACATTTAAATTGACATTTGTTGTTTTTAAATATACAGGTAGCACAAAAAATTCTAAAGATCATGTATTATAGTTAAATAGCTTTCAAATTAAAAGACTTTGAATGAGTTGTCATTGGAATTTACAAGTGGCGTTCCTGGGTACGACTTTGTTATAAGAGCATTCGCTAAAAATGTGATCAAAGAATTCAATTGTTTCAGTGATCCCATTAACGTCATAAGGGAAAACCTAGGAAAAACCTTATGAACTAATAATTTCTTCCTTAACTGTCGGTAACGAGATACGATTAAATTCTACAGAAGTAGAAGCTATACAATCGTCTTCATTCAAAAGAATTAAGGCAGACTCTTTTATTTTTCGTTTTGTGTTATGTTGTTCTTTGTGAAGTATAGTTGAATTGTCAAATTGTATTTTATGGCCTAGTTCCCAAGCATGTTCACAAATTTTCGATTTTTCAAATTGTCGTTTCTTTATGTAATTCTTGTGTTCATTTATTCGTACGTTTAATGGTCTCGATGTTTCTCCAATATAAAATTTATTGCATTCGCAAGGAATCTTGTATATGCAGTTTTTTGAATTCTGGGTTTTGTTGGTTGGTTTTGTTTTCGATATTAGAGATTTCAGTGTATTTCTTGTTTGGAATGTTGTTTTAACATTAAATCTGTTGCCCACTCTTTTCAATCTTTCTGGCAGACCCTGTATATATGGTATAGTTGTAACTGTAATGTAGTTGTCCTGAGTAGTAGTAGTGTTAATAGGAGAAGTTCTGGGTTGATTCGGAAGGTGTGTTTTCTGTTCAAGTCTGTTTAACGCTTTGTTGATGAATTTTGTGGTGTAATTGTTTCCAGTGAGAACATTTTCTATAATTATTTTTTGTTTGTTCAATTTATTATCATCAGAACAGTTGGTGTTTGCTCTATCATATAATGACTTAATGACACCTTTCTTTACTGTATTCGGATGATTTGAATTGAAATTTAGGTATCTGTTTGTATGAGTTGGTTTTCTATAAACTTTTGTTTCGAATGAAGATTCTGTTTTTGTTATTAATATGTCTAGGAAAGATTTTTTTTCTTCAATTTCTAGGATAAATTTTCTTTTTTTTTATTATTACTCTATTATTATTTTCACAATAATAGCCTGCTGAGTCTTTCCGAACATACTCATGCGTTATAGGTTTTCAGAACTGTTCTGGAGATCATTTGACTTTCTTGATTGTGCCTGTCCTAGTCAGAGAATGAGCCCCACGCTTTTTTCAAATAAATCGGTGGTTGTAGTTATCACATGTAAGTAAGGTTTCTCTTGATACCCAAATATCGACAACTACAAGCCGTTCATTCAACTGTGGCACCAGGAGTGTTACTAATCCAAAGGGACTATGGGGTTGCCTTGCCTTGCCCTCATAGTTCATTAACTATAAATATATATTCATGTTTTGAATTTTGATGTAGTATTTAGCTGGCTTGTTATATAGTTTTGAAATAGTTATTTCTCCCTAAATGCTTGCAATTTCAGGTGTATTAAGCAATTTAGGACATTTGTATCTGAACTAGTTCTGTACTTAGTTGCTAATTTGTTATACCAAAATATTAGTTTTGTAGCTCTTACAGATTCCGAAAAAAATAGTACCAGCTGTAACTCCTTTAAGTTACAGAGGCTATTTGAACCAATAGAGATTTCTAAATTTTGTACCTATATTGTTACTAATTTGTTAGTTTTAATGAAATATTGTAGCTTTTACGTATTCCAGAAAACAATTTGAGTCAGAGAGGCTATTGATATTCGGAATATGTAAGAGCTACAAAATTCCTTCTAGCGTAAATAATTCCTTGCAGTACGACAAATTAGCAACAAAAAAACATACAAAATCTCCCTCTTCGAAATTTTGATATCTCTATTGGCTAAAAGACTTTTAGAGGTGATCGTTTTTCGAATTGGAAAGAAAATTCATTTTGTGTAATCCTGCCACTTTCATAATTTTGGTACCACTGATGGTTAAAAAGTTGCAAAAGTTACAGGTCTGGTCTCTACAGCAAAAACATGTAACAGGAGCCCATTTTTCTCGGAATCGGTTACAGCTAGAAAAGTATTTTTAGCGTTAAAAACAAAAAAGCAACTTCTGAATGAGAAAGTACCTAGTCTAAGGATTTATTTAATAATTCTAATATGGTAATATGTATTACTCTTATATTGTTTTTATATAAAAGAGCTTTAAAACAGTGTTTATCAATGAATGAAGCAAAGCAACAGACGTCAACAACAACAAACGAATTATAAATTTCAATTATTGTATCAGGACTATTTTAAAATTACAGTTACAATTACAAATACAAGAATAGATTGGGTTCTTAATAGCTAAAGTAAATTGTAGTCGAACACCCTGTATGGCTTTTCTTTTAATTTTGGAAAAATGTCACACCAGCAATGCGGTCAAAACGGGGCATGTGTCGTCATCAGCTTACTAAAAATATCAGGCTCTAACAATGCTTTCCAATTAGAACATGTCTTTCCAATTAGTGCTTTTTACACTTCATGGTCATGCTAATTGCCAAAATTGCCGGAACTGGTGAACAGAAATTCCTCATTTGATGCTATGGTGGTTAACGTTTGGTTTCGCCCTTTTTTGTGGGAATATGTGAATTGTATTGAATAATACCCCGAAACCCTTTGATTTAATTAATTGCTTTATTTATTAAACGAAAATAAAGTATGCGATTAGATTTGTCATGCCTGGGGCCGGATTCTTGAAATGATAATATGCAACAAAACGCTCGTATGCGGCCCAGTCATCGTACATGAAGTTTATGCCATTAAAAAACAAATTGGTTCGGTCGTACACGATCTTCGAGAATACCGATTTCTATTAGTTTTCATTCGACTGACGTCATCCGTCGAGTGGTAGAGCCTTAGCATGGTTTCAAGAATCGAGGCCCTGCAGCTCGATTCTCAAACCGTTCAAAAACTCTACCACTGGGCTTTCGAAGTAAGTCGCATGAAAAATTGACATAAATGAAGTTTCACCCATGCATTAAACTTCATTTATTTCAGTTTTCATTCGACATTGACATAAATTAAGTTAAACCCACATTAAACTTCATTTATGTCAGTTTTCATACTACATACCTCCTTCGTAGAAAGGTAGAGCCCAAAGATGTTAAATCCTCAAAAGGTAATTTTACTCAGTGTTTTTAGATACTAATATGTCAAATTTTCAAAGAAAAATTAATAAGTTTAGCTTTTTAGATGATAATAAATAACTTATATTTATTTATTGCATTCTCTATTTCTCAGTTTAAGAGAATTAATTTTCCAATTATTTGTTTAAGGAGTAATGTTTAAAACATGTTACTATTATTTACGTATATGTATTTATTAAAACATAAAAATATTTGAACAAGTTTTATATATTTTAATTTATTTAACAAACATATTTCTTTTATTTTTAATGTTATCACTTCAGATGGTTGTCCTTATAGTAAATTAATGTTTAATTTCAGCATCATACTTCTTTTTGTAAGAGCCTTCTTTGTCGTATTTGGCTTCAAGTTCTTTGTACCAGTCAGGTTTGTTGTCGATTAAGTGACGGATAATTTTCTTGCTGCCTCTCTTCTGTGTATCGGAACATTTAGAGCAGTCCGTGAGCAAAGCGTCAGGAAGAACTCCTACGAACACCAGAACATGATTAATATTAGATTTAGATTTTAAAATATTTAATTAGTCTATGATCTCTTTTCATATTATTTATATATAATTTTAGGATGTGGCATTATGCAATCGTTATACATTAATATTCGGGACTTTAATTCTCTTTTTATCAACAACATACAAGCATTAAAGATAAACCATTTGTTATACATGGACGACTTAAAGTTGATGGCAGCTACGAAACAACAGCTGCATGATATGTTTAAAATAGTAGAAGGGTTCTCTAGTGACATCCATATGAAATTTGGCCTAGACAAATGCCGAATTATTAATATAGTTAAAGGCTTATAAATACCTTGGAATAAAGCGGCTCAACGTATTGATCACTTGACAATGAAAAAGGACCTAACAGCGGAGTTTTATAGAAGGGTACGACGACTGTTGAAAACCAAACTAAACAGTAAAAATCTGTTTCAGGCTATTAACACCTTTGCATGTTCAGTGCTCAGTTACTCTTTTGGTATAGTTAATTGGTGCAAGACTGACATTGAAAAGTTACAACGAAAAGTTCGAGTTTTTCTAACAAAAGCTCAAGATCACCATCCAAAGAGCTCTGTTGAACGTACAACTTTACCACGGTATGAAGGAGGAAGAGGATTGGCAGATCTAAGCAAACTATTAGATAAACAAATTTCTATTTTGCGTTGTCATTTCCAGAAACTCGCAGAATTTTCTGATCTACACAGAGTCATGTGCCAGGTTGATGACTCAACACCACTGCGACTGACACAACAACACGTCCAATTACACCACCAGACCACTGATCAGAAACTGCTGAAATGGAAAGAGAAGCCCCTTCATGGAAGACATATAAATGACGTCAACCAAGATTATATCGACAGTGCAGCGTCGAACTACTGGTTGATCTCTGGTCACATGTTTCCTGAAACGGAAGGCTTTATATTGGCAATCCAAGATCAGGTAATCCCAACTAAGAACTATCTAAAGTACATCGTTAAAGACTCTTCTATTAACAACGGCAGATGCAGGTACTGTTGCCAAACATCTGAGCCTATCCAGCATATCACAGGAGGTTGTCAAGCGTTCGCTGCAACTGAATACAAAGAACGACACGATGCTGTGGCTAAAATACTGCACCAGGAACTAGCACTGAAACTTGAACTATCACAGTCGGTAAGATTACCATACTATAAATACAAACCAGAATCTGTTTTAGCAAATAACAACTACAAGCTGTACTGGGACCGCACGATACTGACTGATCGGACTGTTGCTCACAATAGACCAGATATAGTTTTGGTAGATAAAGTCGCTCGGAAAACAACTTTAATTGACATAGCAATTCCTAACAACAATAATATCAATGTCAAGCAGGCTGAGAAAATAACCAAATATAGAGATTTGGAATTTTAAATAAAGACTCAGTGGGACATGAACAACACGAACTGTACCAATTGTTATGTCAACGACAGGACTAGTCCCAAAACATCTATTAAACAATTTAAAATACCTAGGTCAGAAATTCATGGGAAACTGCCGCCACGACTCCAACCACGGGCCTGAAAACCTGGCAAGGGCTCCCACAGAGCTAAACCCTTTTGATATCTAGGATACCTGGGGTTTATTGAATTTCCCCCTAAAGGCACTCTTAGCGTGCCTTAGAGGGAGTGTCTCTTTTTATTATTACTATGGAGTTATAGACATGTACGTCATTCAAAGTATGTTATAATTTTAACTTACATAAAAATCTGATTTTGTTACTCCGTTTAGTCATACGCGTACACTTAGTATATAAAAGACAACAGCATAATTTGGGTTTATTACTTATTTATTATAATAAATTCATTTTGAGCGTTATAACGAATGTTGGAAAATAATGTAAACATTACCCCCTTCCTGCACCTACTATGAATAATAAGCACCCCAAATATTTTTTAAACGAGAAAGGGGTGGGATCGTGTTTGAAAGAGATTTTCATTCTTTGTTCATCAATATTAAGTGTCTCAAATTTGATGCAATAATAACTGAAAAAAATTGTGGAATTGGAATTCTCGTACATTTTGCAGGGTTATGCTGTTAATTTCTACCGTCATCCTAACTTTGAAATCTGCAATATATTGCCTGGTGTATTGATACACATATTTTTTTGTTTTCTAATAATTCTATAAGAAGTAGTCATGTATTTTCTTTTTGGTAATGTCCATCTAGTAGACTGCTGTTATTATATATTTATACGTGTAGTGTATTGAATGGTATTTTTCTGTGAATCTGGTTTAATTATGGCTAAATTATCCAAAACTCATATTTTAATTATGATCAGATGCGGTATTAAAACAAGAACTCAAAAGGAAGTTTGTGAAATGTTTAATAATAAATACGCTAGGCAATGTGTAACAGTCTACGGCTAGCAAAAGATAAACAAAATTTCGTGAAAATGGTCATGTAAAAAATATATGATTATTAAACTGGATGGGAACAAAAATCAGATATACTGTTAGCGATGAGGAAAATCCGCCTTTGGCAAGTAGACAACTGGCCGTCTATAGTGGTGTAAGTAATTATCGATATTGAGGGCTTCACATAAAGAAAAATACCTACCTTCCTTATAAAGTTCATTTGGTTTAGGAGTTAAATGAGGATGATCCTGATACAAGGCAACAATTCTGTGAACTATAGATGGGCAGAACGGAAGTAGTTCACAAACAAAATTGTTTTTTCTGATGGGGCTACTATTTATTTAAAAGAGAGGTTAATAGGCACAACTGTAGAAATATCCTAAAAAAGCGAACTGTTGGTCTGGTATAATTATCAACAAAATTATTGGCCCTTACTTTTTTGAAGGCACAATAATTGGTGACGTGAGATTTGTTTATGAACTTTTTACATCCTAGATTTCAAAGATTCTTCTTGATGTTTTTGACCGAAAAATACAATAGATTGATCAATTTAGTACCATCAAGACGGAGCCTACATTACACAAGTATTATTGGAGATTATTTGAATGAAGTTTTTCTAATAGGTGGATTGAAAGCACAGGGTCAAGATGAACTGAATTAAAAAACCCTAGTTGTGTGAAGAATTATTGCATACTTTAACATTTATTAGATGAAATGTACATGTAAGCAAATTTTTGGTGTCGCTTTTGATTTTGAAATATAAAGGGTGTGGTTATAAATTTCTTAAAATTTTACATTTTCATTTTGTATCGACAAGTAAAAACATTTTTTGTCCTGTAAAAATGACTTTTATAAGTCACGCTAAATATTTATTTGCGTTCCTACAGGAGCGTACCTAGCTTTTGGTTCTTTAACTTTAAGAACTTTTTTAATGAAAACTAAACTAACAAATACCTATCCAGTGACACTAGGAGTAAAACACAGGGAATTTAACTAGTTCTTGAACTTTGAGGAAGGTCACAAACTAGTCCAAAGCTAAAGTGGATATCATAGTAGTAACTGAACGTATGAAAGCCAACTTCAAAATTCTCGAAACAATTATTTATTTTTTGAATTTTTTTTTAATTTCTTCGTATTTTCAAATCACCAAACCAACCGTCGTCATCTTTTTGCAACTTTTGACCATAAGAGCCTAAGTACTCACTTCAGAAATTCAATAGCCAAGAGATTACGAACTTGGGCAAGTTACTATGGTGATGAACAAGCAACCTTTAACAGAAATCAAGCTTTGGCCTTTCATTATTCTATTAGCAAATTATTGTAGTAATCAATAAAATTCGGAAAGTAATGGGAACTCTCAAGATAAGGTGGAACTAGCAAGAAAATTTTCCTGTTATAAATAATTTATTTTTTAAAATTTTATCGGGTGGCTGTATTAGTGCTATTCCATAGAAGCCTATATCAATGTATTTAGTAATTGCTTTAAAGCCCCCGAGAAGATTCCGAAAATGAAATTTTTTTTACTACTGTTGTTTCGATAAGGCCACACAATAATTACCCTTATTCTATGGTAATACTAAGAATAGAGGAAGTACTTGATAATTCTATTGTGTTCTTTCACATTTGCAGGGAAAGTAGCCTTCTCTAGAGATTTTTTAAAAGTTTATAAGTTGTTTTTGTTTATCATAGAAAGTTTTAATTGTGAAGGAAAAAATTAGACAATATATCAATATTAAAATTTAACAATTTTTTATTTATATATTAACTTTAATATTAATATTTAATGTTTCAATTTTTAAAATACATTTTGCAACGAAAAAATATATTCTTGGTGTCAATACATAAATCTACAGTTTTGGCCAAATTCATTTGTGTGTTTGCATTACTTTTGGATAGTTCTTCTAAATCTTTTTTTAAAAATGCTAAAAATGTGATCTATAATTCATTGTATTGAGAAAGAAAATCTTTTTTTTTTTAGTAGGCTGTAACCTAAATATCAAATTTTTCAGATAATCCCTATCCAAGTTCTGAATATGCAAAAACTTCCTAGTTACTATAATTATTTAAGTGAAATTGTCAAACATGTATAGGCGTTTCAAATGCTTGCAATATTAGTAGCATTAGCAACGTTTGGTGATTCTAAAATTAATTTATAATTTCACATCATAAGGTCTATATTCCAATTGTTGGGCAACTGAGTAAACATATATATTTTCAAATAGTTTCAAAAACTGGTATTATATCCAAAGATTATAACGGTTGACATTTTTTAAACAAAATTTTTACAAGGTATAAATAATTCAAAAAATAAATTTTCCTAAGATTAAACTTTACAAATAATAACATATTAATCTAAGTACATAATTAGATGATAATTATATGAAATAGATTATCATCCTTCAAAGTTTGTGATTATTGTAATTGTTTTATTGTTATAATAAATAGGTATATTAAAATGATTTATCTACATTTCTTTACAGTTTAATTTATTCAAAATATTGTTCTGGTATTTGTAATATTTTTTGACAAATCCAAAAAATTCATATGCATGTGAAGAATCGAAATGTAATAATTACTCTTATTCAGCTAGATCGCATATCCGCTGTATAAAGTCTTTAAGAAAGTCTAGGATTCCTAGCATAACCTTGAAGGTATGAATGAGTATTACCAAGATTTCCTGTTACATATTATTTCAATATAACTGATTTGAATATAATGTTACATAGAATTATACTTCTTATATTCACATTAATTAATGGAAAAATTACGCTATTTAAATATTTTCACAATATTTATATATTCAATGCAACAATCTGCATTAAAACGTTCTGAAATTGTTTTTCATTACATGGTAATCTGTTATTCAAGAACTTATAGAAAACAAAACAGGCATATACATATAAATATATACATTTGTCTCTTCACACAAATTCGGAATAACTAATTAGTTGCATTGAAAAAATTTGCACAGAAACAACTTCATAAATGACAATATAACAATTACTATTAATTTCAATGTAGAAATTTACTCCAGTCAGCTCCTTCAAAAATAAATAAAGGTCTCTTCATTTTGCAATTTGTATCTATCTTGTTCCTCTAGGTCAGTAAAGTTAGCACCGCCATTTTACAGAAACTCAAATTAAAACATATGGGAATTACGAGCTATTTAGGAGCTCTTGATTTTTACCTAAATTGATTTTTGAGCTCAATATTTACTATGGAAAAAGTGCAAAAAACTATTGGCAGTGCTAACTTTACGTAAAGTTAACACCGCCATCTCAGAAAAACAAACAAAAAAATTTTGTGAAGCGTCTCAAATTAGGAGCTATTTACGAGCATTTAATTGACGTATTGAACGTCAACCCCTAAATTTGTCTAAGGGGCAAAAACCACCCCCGAAAAAATATTGAATTTTAATTTTAAATTTAAAATCTATTAAAATTATCTACGATTTACGAGCTCTTTCCTGGTGTAATGCACATAAACATCTAAAAACAACCCCCCCAAGTATGCAGTTTTTTCGAATTTTATGATTAATAAATTTTGAAAAATACCAGCATGATCTACGATTTACGAGCTTTCCAACGGTATATTACACGACTACATTCAAATTACTGGAAGGGGTGCAAACCACCCCCCAATTATGCAGTTTTTTCAAATTTTATGATTTATAAATTTTGAAAAATACCAGCATGATCTACGATTTACGAGCTTTCCAACGGTACATTACAAGACAACATTCAAATTACTGGAAGGGGTGCAAACCACCCCCAATTATGCAGTTTTTTCAAATTTTATGATTTATAATTTTGAAAAATACCAGCATGATCTACGATTTACGAGCTTTCCAACGGTATATTAAACAACTACATTCAAATTACTGGAAGGGGTGCAAACCACCCCCAATTATGCAGTTTTTTCAAATTTTATGATTTATAATTTTGAAAAATACCAGCATGATCTACGATTTACGAGCTTTCCAACGGTATATTAAACAACTACATTCAAATTACTGGAAGGGGTGCAAACCACCCCCAATTGTGCAGTTTATTCAAATTTTATGATTTATAAATTTTAAAAAATACCAGCATGATCTACGATTTACGAGCTTTCCAACGGTATATTACTGGACTACATTCAAATTACTGGAAGGGGTACAAACCACCCCCCAATTATACAGTTTATTCAAATTTTATGATTTATAAATTTTAAAAAATATCAGGATGATCTAAGAATTACGAGCTTTAAAATACTACATTAAAATTTTTGGAAAGGATGCAAATAACCCCCTTAATTTCCCAGTTTGTCTATATTATGTGATTTTGTTCATTTTCAAACGCCCTAATCTACGATTTAGAAGCTCTTCAAGGATATATAATACGATTACTTTCAAATTATTGTAACGAATGCAAACAACCCCCAAATTATGAATTTTTTTCCAAATTTGTAGTTCTTAAATTTTCAAACTGTCAGAGTTTTGAAATGGATGAAAATATTAAATATTATCCTTACTGCGGCAAAGGTTTAGAAATCTAGATTTTACAAATTTTGTGATTTGAAAACTTGGAAATGGTGTAAGGTGTAATTATCTACGATGTATAAGCTTTCCAACAATATGTTTAAAAACAGCTACTGTTGGTAGTCATTATTCGGATAAATAATTGTATTATGAATTATATTCTTTTAATTAAGTATTGAATCTAACGAAAAATTGTAACCATCTTTATGGACCACGTGTTGTTATCGTTTCTTCTGGTTTTGTATTCAACTCGTTTCTTCTTCAAAATCTGTTGCTCGAAGTTTTAATAATTACCTCAAAGTTTTTTGTTTCTAATTAACATATTAAAACTTAGTTGTTTCAAATAGAAATAGCAATATTTTTATGTATTACGAAATGCACAGATTAATTCCAGTCGGCATTTTTCAACCAACCTTCGCCAAACGAGTCACAACAACGTTAAGAAAATATGTCAAATAATATTCTTATTTTTATCTAACCTTTACCATTTGAAAATGGGCTGAATCTATAATCTATACAAGAAATATAAAACAGGAGTTTGGTATCTGAGAGGGCAATGTATTTCGTTATTATGCCATAACTATATATATGGACTAAAATAATTATGTAAAAATATTGGGGATGGACTAATGAGATGGTAATATCTTTTTCATTACTGAGTATCCGTATTGGCAAAACTACATTACTGGTGTACAAACCGCATAATGAATGAATTGAGAAACAATATTTTGTGAGTTAATCCAACACAGAAAAAATTTAGTTTCCTTGAGGAAACCTTGGGGGGTGGTTTGCACCCCTTCCAGTAATTTGAATGTATCCAGTAATATACCGTTGGAAAGCTCGTAAATCGTAGATCATGCTGGTATTTTTCAAAATTTATAAATCATAAAATTTGAAAAACTGCATAATTGGGGGGTGGTTTGCACCCCTTCCAGTAATTTGAATGTTGTCGTGTAATATACCGTTGGAAAGCTCGTAAATCGTAGATGATACTGGTATTTTTCAAAATTTATTAATCATAAAATTCGAAAAAACTGCATTCTTGGGGGGTTGTTTTCACCCCTTGAACATTTTTAGATGTTTATGTGCATTACACCAGGAAAGAGCTCGTAAATCGTAGATAATTTTAATAGATTTTAAATTTAAAATTAAAATTCAATATTTTTTCGGGGGTGGTTTTTGCCCCTTAGACAAATTTAGCGGTTGACGTTCAATACATCAATTAAAAGCTCGTAAATAGCTCCTAATTTGAGAAGCATCACAAAATTTTTTTGTTTGTTTTTCTGAGATGGCGGTGCTAACTTTATGTAAAGTTAGCACCGCCAATAGTTTTTTGCACTTTTTCCATAGTAAATATTGAGCTCAAAAATCAATTTAGGTAAAAATCAAGAGCTCCTAAATAGCTCGTAATTCCCATATGTTTTAATTTGAGTTTCTGTAAAATGGCGGTGCTAACTTTACTGACCTTGTTCCTCTCTTATCCACATTAGCCAAATTTATCTCTTTATTTCGTCCCCCCATCGCATTAAGGCCGTCTCCTGATCTCATCCACAAATAGGGCCTCCATTTCGGAACTGTCCCATTTTCATCCTGATCAGTTGGCACAGGGGCTATGTTATACTATTTCAGCCCCTTATTGCTTCGGCGACGTCTTTTTATTTTGTTATTTTTCTAACCCAGCGGTTGATTCTATTATCTTTAAGTGCCTAGTATTTTCGCTAGTATTCTTTCTATTCATAGTTGTCAGTGGTCTATTGTTTTTGAAGCTCACTCATTCTCCCTCTTCTTCTATAATAATATTACATTTGCATTAATTTTGGTCTTTGGGGTATCCGCTTTGATACGCATTTGTTGAAGAGTCAATATTTTTAAAAGCCCGCCTTTCCCCTCCTATATAATTTCTATCTATTTAGCGTCATTTTCTGATGCTCTACGGTTCTTCTTGTTGAGTTTTGTGGCGTATAAGCCTATACGAAAATTTTCAGATTTTCTTATAATTTCCGTTAAGTATCTTAGCTCTATTAAGTTCTTCGTGTGACAACAACTTTCTAGATCTGTTGTCATAGTTTTAGTTTTCCATAGCCAACTGTCTAAATTTTTTAAATTCCTTCTTTCAACAGTTGATTTTTTTCATGTATTTCATTTTTGATGAAATAGATGTTGTTCTAGCTGTTCCCGATAACTTTAATATTTATTTCTAGTTGTTTTTTTTCGAATTTTCCAATTTTCCCAGCAACTTTTCCAATTTTTCTTTGCTTGAAAACCTCACTCAGAGAATTTGAGACATTTGTTTAAAATAATAATTTGGCAAATCAGCGTTCTAAAGTTATGGGCTTACCAACAAAACACTAAGCCATTCGGGTTACTTACAGAAGAAGAGTAATAAATATTTATTTGATCAAACTTTCAAATTAATTATTTGTTAACTTTATTTGGCTAAATAAATTCTTCTAATAGTGTATTTAGATCCGCAAACAAACAGCTTGTTTTTCATTGATTGTAAAATTGAATTTTCGTATTTTTTCAATTTTTGGCTTTTCTCTTCATAAGAACGTTCCTCGGACTTCAACCAATATTTGAAAAAATAGCGAAGTTGGCCCAGCCATTTCAGAGTTATGCGCTCATCATTAGTGTTTATATAGATTTTTTTAAACCAAAATTTTCATTTCCGATATAATTTTTCCAACATTTTCTTACATATAAATCTAGTCCTGATAGTTACAACCACATTTCTCCTTTTCAGTTGCCCACTTTTCCTTTTGTATCCATTAAAATGTGCGGCCTTAATAGCCTGCCAACACTATTTCTTTTAATTCAGTTTACCAGTTTATCTTTTGCGTTTCGCTTAGCACGTCTTTAGCTCTGGACTGATCTATGTTCATTTTTTTATTGTTTGTTCTTATGAAGAACAAAGTTGCCATTTCGTACAGATGACTTTCATTTCTTTCATAATATCTAAAATTCTCTCATATCATTTATTTCTTCTTGTTGAATTCCCTATTTTTTAATTAAAATCTTCTTCTACTAAACGAGGTGCTGACTTCGGGTCCGATTGAAGTTGGTGCAAAATACTTATTTTTATCTTACGTCTGTAATACAGTGTGTCTCTGGATGTAGGTGCCAAACACTCTTCTTCCTAAGACTTTATTTTCATGGTTCGACGATTCCCATTTTGTCATATTGACTTCACCTATTACAGTTTATATGTTTATAGAACACATTTCCTATGTTGTTGGTGATTCCTTTTTTGAACGCTAACTTGGCTAAGGAATCGCAGATCAATGGAAACTTCGCAGAGATTTTTGTCTTGTTTCGGAATATAGGAAGGCATAACTCATTATGGAATTAGGATAGAGACATGACTTTTTTCGGTATTAGGATATAATTTGTACCTCCACGGAGTCCCAACACGCTAACAAGTTACAATGTAAATAAATATTATTTCAAAATTGTACGCATTAGAATAACATAGAAAAAAGATTTTCATTTAGTTAATATATTATTATTGTAGTTATTGGCTGTCACAACAGTAGTGGAATCTTAACTTTTCAAACTGATTGAATTTAATGTATGTATTTAAAAAGTAAATTGTATTATATAATCGTAAAACAAACGGTCAAGTTTTTTTATCACTTTGTCACCTTCTAAGACTATTTGCTAACTTCGCATTATTTATATAGTATGACTAGAGTTTTGTTTACCAAGCCTCGTAATTATTAACACCTGCTATATTCAACAAGAATATAATATTACGATATTTTCATTTGCAATAATGTATCAAATAATATTAATTAAAGTTCCAAAAAATAACACTTTTATGCGATTTATGTCCGCCACTATAGTATAAAAATATGACGTATTAGTAATGTTGTTGAGTATATATATATATATATATATATATATATATATATATATATATATATATTAGTAAATCTGTCCTAAGACAGGTATCAACACAACCTTCTACAAAGTTCCCGATCCTGGGCATCTTGTTTCATCTTCTTCTACATTTAATACCTTGAATTTCTACTATCTATCTATCATTCTCCGTTGAATACAATCTCTCCTTAAAATGTGACCGATCCACTTCGCTTTCCTTGTTCTTATAGTTTGCATTATTGATCTATCTTCCTTTACTCTTCTTAAGACCTTTTCATTTCTTATCTTTTCTGACCATTTGATGTTTTCCATTCTTTTCCATAGCCACATTTCAAAACTTTCAAGGTATTTTTCTTCTTTTTTTTGTCTTAATGTCCATGTCTCTTATCCGTATAAAATCACACTCCAGATGTAGCACTTAGCGAATCTTATTCTCAGCCTCATGGGAATCTTTCTTGCTGTTAATAGGTCCTTTACTTTGACAAATGCTGTTTTTCCCATGGCTATTCTGCTCCTGATTTCTTCAGTGCAAGTTCCAGTTGAATTTATTGTCCCTCACAAATATTTAAATTTATTTACTTGTTCCAGTTGTTGCCCTTTCAGCATAATCCTCACATCTTCTAGTGTTTTTCCTTCTCGAATTACCTTTGTTTTTTCAATATTTATCATACTTCTTATCTGTTTCGTTTATCTTCCAGACCATAATTTGTAATTCATTTTCAGTTTCTGCAAGGACATTCAACCACCTTGTCTGACTCCTCGTCCTAATAGTATGTCTTTGGTTTCTTCAGTTTTTTTGTCCTTTCTCAAGTTCTCGAATGAGGCATCGATTTTGCAATCTAATTCAATGGCCTTTAGTATTTTTAATAGTATATTCCAATCTATTCAGTCAAACACTTTCTCCCAGTCAATAAAAAAACATTTCCTTGTTTTTCTCCATCAATCTCTCTTCTAATATTCTGACACACCCTACAGCATCGCACGTCCCTCTTCCTTTCCTAAAACCAAACTGATCGTCTCCTAGTTTTTTTTTCAATTTTATTTTCATTTCTTTTCAACAGTATTCTTGTTATTACTTTAATGAAATGGCAGATAAAGTTTTGCACTGAGTTGCCTTTGTTTTCTTGGGTAAGGGAACTAGAATCGTTTTTAACAGATCGTCAGGCCATATTCCTCAATCATATATTTTCTTTATAAGGCTCGTGATTCTAGAGATAGCACAAGGTCCCAGTATGTTATTACTACCCACTGCTTTGTTGTATTTTAATTCTTTTATTGCCCTTTCAACTTCAACATTCATTCCTTCGTTCGCATTAGTGTTGTAACGATCTTCTACTTATTTCACCCATATTTCTTTGTTTTCGCCCACCGTAGCTGTTATAGTACCATCTAATTTTATGATCCCAGTTTTTCTTATGGATTTAGATTAACTCTTCGTTAAAGATTTTACTATTTTGTATGGTTCCTCCGTTTGGCTGTATTTTTCAAGATATTCTATTTTCTCGCACTGTTCTTCCACCCATTTCTCTCTGGCTTTATTTGTCACTCTTCGTAGCTCATTATTTAACGTTATTCTCTAGGGCACCAATAAATGTTTCTTTCAGATAGTTCCATTCTTCCTTCATGTTCTCTTTCGGTGGTTCCATTTTAAAAATTTTCTCAATTTTGATCATGGACGATTTGGATTAGTCTGTTTTTAGCTTTTCAGTGTTCCATTTCTTTGGGATATTTTGTTTCTTGATATGCTTCATTTTAGTTCTAAGAATTGACAGTAAAAGATTGTGATCGGAGTCGATATCTGCTCCCGGGTAAGTTTTTGTAATTTTAATATTGTTCTTAAATCGTTTGATTGGTTAAAATGAAGTCATTCAGTTACCTTTTTGAGTCCCCTGGATTTTTCCAGGTATACAGTCGGCGTTCGTGTTGTTTAAATCAGGTATTCGAAATCCAAAAGCCAGATTGTTCACAAAATTCCAAGTTATCGCCTCTTTCGTTTCTTTTGCCGTATGCTTAATTTCCAACTATACCGTTTTCACTTCCTTGTCCAACTACACTATTAAAATCGCCCATTATAATTGTCCTAATTTGTCCTTTTCCACATTCCTCCAAAATGTTTCTGTTTATATACGTCGTTTACATCTTCTTCACTTGCATCGGACGTGGGCAGGTAAACTTGAATTATTAAGAGTGTCGACTGGTTCAGATGTTATTTTCATTACAATGTCTGTTACTTTTCGGTATTATTTTTGTGAAAAATTTATCCAGTTCTCGTTTGCAGAGAAAACCCACGCCCTTTTTGTTGAGTATAGTTGTTATAATTTCTCCGAAACGAAATTATTGTAGCATAAAAGTTTTCGTAAAGTGAGGTCATTTCCATGGGTATACCCAGCTTTTCGTTTAGGGAGGGGCAAATTAGAAAGAAAGTTAATCTAGAGAAGGGCAAATCAGAAAAAAAATGCCCTATAGAGAGTGGCACATCAGGTTCAGAGGCAGCTGCCCCCCCCCCTCGGTACGGCCATGGTTATTTCCTATAAATATTAATATGCGAGAATAGTCTTTGAAAAATTTAAAATCTTTGTGTGTGGTGTTGATTTGCGTTTGCTTTTTATCCGAATTCGTTTAATATTGTCCATGGTTTTTTTGGAAGTTGAATTGTCTACCAGCTAGTTATTAGTGACGTCTACAGTAATCCAGAGTGACTGCCAATCGCGATCAGCGTGGAAGTTATTGTCAGCCAGCACTTTACCTCTTTTCCAGAAGGGTATACGAGATTACAGTCGTTTGGCGTTAATTTGGTAAAAGTGTATAGGCAGGTCTTGGTTAGTGACTAGTTTGTTGTATTCTTCGAAAGTCTGGAGGTTGGGTGTTAGCCAAGACTGGCAGCCACTCCTTATTAGTAGGTTTCAAAGTCCTGGTGATAGTTCTCATGACCCGGTTGAGTTGCACGTCGACTGAGGATATGTGACGAATCCCTTCCCACACTGGTGCTTAATATTCAGCAGTCGAGAGTAAACAAAGCATATGGTAGTCATTCTCAATACATTGGCTGGACCCCATGATGTGTCCGCGACCTTGTTGATCAGGTTGACTCTAGTTTTCAGTTTTGCTGCAACTTGCTTTAGATGTTCTCTATATGTAAACGATCGATCCACATACGATTATAAAGTATTTCATGTTAGTGTGAGAAATTATAGGGATCTTGCAACTGAGTGTAAAGAACGAGCATAAGAACTGTATAGTATTTTTCGGATAAGAAGGTGATTATTATAGGTATGTTTTGGTGCTTTTGTTATATAATCTTCTTCATTATGGATACATATAATAATGTAAAATGTAAAATTGTTTTAATTTCAAAAATTTGGAAGGTTTTGCTTTTCCTATCAGTTGGTTTAAGACCCAGGTGGCAGGCTTACGGTATTTCAACAACCCCTATATTTTCTACATTTACTCTCTAATGATTTGCTGAGTAATGGAGGCCAATGGTGAAAAATTATTTTAATAAATAATAAGTGGTTTCAACAAATGATTAAAAATCTGATAAACTCTCTCAGCTGACGGGTGTACACATCAGTAATTGGATGTGCTCACCAGCATACTGACGTATATATCCGTCACAGACTAATTTCAATCACTAAACTACTGTACTATATTTCAGTTATTATTAAAAGGATGCAAAAGAAGCAAGAACAAGAAAGAGAAGTCTTACTATCTTCTTATGTTGAATAGAGTAATTGTTTATTCAAACGTCTGAATCAGGTTTAGGGGAATACAAGAGTGACAGAATGGCATTTTAAGGAATTGCCTCAAAGGAAAGATGCAGAGTTTGCTCTCAAACGAAAAGAGGGAATGAAAAGTGAGATTAAAAGATGCAGAGTTTGCTCTTAAACAAAAACAGGAAGAAAGAATAGAAAGGAGAGCATTAATAGCGAATGTAACATTGGACTATGTGCAGTGCCCTGTTTTAATTTTTTTCACAATTTGTTGACTTTTAAAGTACTCTTTCATGATTTCTGCTTTAGTTTTGAGTCAGTTTGTAATACCTTTAAAATTTGGATTTCTGATTTTTATTATGCAATAAAGTAGTTACACTGTGTTGTTTCCTGTGTTCCTGTTTCTTAACTTCTTTTATGTACATGACAGTTACTTCATTGCATAGATTTACATAACATTAAGTCATATATACAAATTCTAACTAGAGTGAGACACCATGATTAGAGTGAGTGCTGTAATCAAACACATTCATATGTCGCGTCAGAGTCAATTGTTAGTACATTTATATAACAATCAATACGGTCAAATTTTTAGAATGTTTTGGACCTCAACAACTCTCATATTATGGTCATAGCCCACAAGATTGTTTAAATTTTTTATCAAGAATGACGTCAAAGCATAGCTGAGTTTATAACCGAATTTAAGTGTAGGTAATTACATTCATGCATTTCAATGAGAAAGCCGGTAAAAAATACGGTAGACCTTAACTTCGGTTAATTATTTTCTGAATGATACTTGTGGCATATTTTTCAATGTCTAAGTGCTTCTTGGGAAATAACACCACAGTTTAAAGAAAATTGCTGTATATTCCAAACGTTTCGGGGTCTAGATCAGACCCCGTTGTCAATGGTCAAGAAACTACGGATTAAAAAGGCCCAATTCTAAGATGCAAATTAAAATATTTGACAATGTGTATTATTTGATTTTTGACGTCAAAAATCAAATATTTTAATTTACATCTTAGAATTATGCCTTTTTAATCCGTAGTTTCTTAACCATTTACAACGGGGTCTGATCTTGACGTTTGGAATATACAGCAATTTTCTTTAAACTGTAGTGTTATTTCCCAAGAAGAACTTAGACATTCGGTTAATTAATTAGGTGAAAGATTTGTCACTTCTTACATACTCTCTTCGAGGTTTCATTCTTTTGTACGCAAGACAGTATATAATATATATATTGTTTCTGGTTAGGGAACCTTTATCAGTTGCGCTTCCCACAATTAAATGCCCTCTTGAACACTTCTTTATGTATTTGAAACATTTCGTCTTCACTTCTTACATATCCAAAAATATACTACTTCGGAAAAAGTTATTACTAATCGAAGAAATATATCTAATATAAAAGAAAGTTGAAATTTCAACATCCATATATTTGTTCTCTTCTGAACGTTTTGGCAAAAGTGAAGTGATGCTATACAAAAGAGGTATCGCTATCACATCTTACTATCATAACCTGAATTAATTATTTTCTACAGAACACTAATGGGAGTTGATGAATGTCAGATCATATTATTGTCTATGATTACGACAAAAAAGTGTTGTTTTTTTGCTTTACTGAACATGGGAGCCTTAATAGAACCAAGTCAAGACATTATATAAGAAAAGATGTAACTTCAAAAACTCAAAACCTGTATGGTGCATTCTGATTTCAATTACCAGTTGAAAGCAAAGCTGGAAAATCTCCAGAACGTAGTTTTATCTTTTCCAAATTCCAATAAATTTTGTATATACTTTTAGATTAGCTTTCATTACGGTTGGTACGAATAAGTACCTGTCAAAGTACACATAGTTTCTTCTACCCGGACAAATCAAAATACACAAAGATAATTTTTTGAATACCCTAACAAAACAATATCTGTTTCAATTCATAGGGTAGGTTACTGTTGAATTTTAGAATCTGGCAAAAAAATACTATATAAATACTTCAATTTATTATTTAGTGCTCGTTTAGGTTTTGTTGAAACGAGGGCATTAGGTGTATGCTTGGACGATATGTAATTCAGATATAAATTCCTGATCCATTTTAAAGTTTATTTTTTGAAGAAAAACTCTATATCAATGCGAATTTAAAAATTTATAAAAAAGGTCTGCAATAATATTCTGCACATGAGCCTTACTGTACACGCTCTAGTATCTACAAAGTTTTTTAAATTATCATAGTAAAACTTCATTTACAAATAACATCTCCAATTTAATGGAAATGTCTCCTCCCATTTGAGAAAAATCTGATAAAAATTTAATAAAATTGTTTATTAAATATAAATGTAAATAAGTAATATTAAAAAATATATATAGCAAAATGTTTCCTACTTACTTTTCAGTTCAGCTCCATCTGGAGTACATTTTCCTTTTTCCAGCAAACAGTTGACATAGTTCTTTAACAATCTCTCACTTTTGATAATCTCATCCAAATCTACGTTGTCATATTTAGTGGTGTACTTCGAATCCTCTGCCCAAACAACACTGAGGACGCAAACGAATACAAAAACAGCACAAGATCTCATCTTTCCTTTGTCGTTAATATTAATAATCGAGTGTCGATTACGGAAATGTCAAAAAGAGTTACTCGTTTATATATTTATGTAAGAAATGCTTACCAGGCGGGAGTAGGAAATCTTAATTGCATTCGAGATTGTTTTTTATGTAATATAAGAATGAAATAATAAAATGCAGGTCACTCTACATAATGATTATTCATTGCAGCATATAATAATCTTTATTATGGTATTAAATGGCAACTGCACTTATAAGAAAAGGGTGGAGCATTGGAAAAGTAACTAAGGCTGAAATGAGAACCACCAGTAAGGTTTTTCTTAGAATTATTTGAAACATTTCCACCAGAACGAAGTCATTTTGAAAATTGTTTATTGTACATTCAAAAATATTCAAATGAATGGTGACATATACAAGTCAAATGACACGTTGATATTTACCACTCGTGGTTTCATAACTATACCGCTTATGAAACAAAAATTGTTAAATACCCGAGAACCTGGTTTAAAAAAATGTTAGTTGATATTAAACAGCCATTTTTATAATACATTTTAAGTTCACTTTAGTACAAAGCTTCATTATTATTACTTTAGCGTTAAAGCAGCTTTAAAAATAAAAGTCAGGAATTCAATCACTTTGCAACTACTTTAACTTATCTGATCAGATCAGAATATAATTCGTATACCAAACATTTATAATAAATGACTGGATTCATTGGAAATGTGGTCAGAGTTTGATTTTTGACCGATTCTATTTAAGTATAGCCGCTGTGTTGGAATTATTATTAATGGTACTGATAATATATCTCCAACAACTACCAGATGATTTTCTGAATAATATATGTGGCATATTTTTCAATGTTTAATTACTTTTTGGGAAATAACACCACAAGTCACGAAAATTGCTGTACATTCCAAACGTTTCGGGTTTTAGGTCAGAGACCGTTATCATGGTTAAGAAACTGGGAATAAAAAAGGCACAATTCTAAAAGTAAAATTAAAATGTTTGACAATATTGTCAAGATATTGTTAGATATTGTCAGTGGGAAAGCATTTTTGAGTAAAAAGTTAAATGGATAGCTTCTAAAAGTTTTCCCCGGCTACGCAATGGCCATGTCGTCTTTGGCCTTGACTATGACTTTGGAGGTCATATCAAGGTCAAGTCCATTTTTTCAAATGGGAACCTCATTTATGTCGGAAATGAATAGAGCGGAAAATTTCACGTCCAAATATGGCCTTGACTAGTTTTTTTTACATGACCTTGATGGTTAGTGAAGGTCAAATTCAGGTAAAGCATGATTAGGCTCCGACCCACGAAACCTAGGATTCCTACTCGGCTACCCAATGGTCATGTCCTCTTTGACATTGACCTTTCAATGTCATATAAAGGTCAAGTTGATTTTATCAAATAGGAACGGAAAAGTTCATTCTCGAAAAAGAAACGTGGCAAGGGAAGGCAAGGTCGGGAAGCAACCCGGTCAGTGAAAGCAATATTTCAATTTGTCCCAGATATTTTATAGGAAATGTGCCAATCGGTTATAAAAAGCATCTATTGCACTTCGAATCATTTGTCAATCCTTGCTATCTCTTCCCTTATTCCTTGCTTGAGTTCATCTATGTTTATGGGCTTTGTTCGATAAACCCTGTCTTTTAGATACTCCCAGAAAAAGTAGTCTAGTGGGGTGAGATCTGGAGATCTAGCTAGCTATTCAATACCGCCTCTTCTTTCGATTCATCTTGCAGGGAACACAGTATTTAAATAGTTCCAAACATTGCGTTCATAATGAGAAGGAGCTCCATCCTGTTGAAACCAGATACGTTGGAAATCATCGCCTACAATTTGTTGGATGGCTGGAATAATATCATCTCTTAACAAAGCCTCGTACTTTTCGGCATTAAGATTACCTTCAATAAAAAATGGTCCAACGGTCGTATTGTTGATTTGATCGGCTGTCCATCATCCAATTTGGAGTTTTACCACTCCAATACCTCATGTTATGTGTGTTGAAATGACCATTTAATTCAGCTTCGTCAGAAAATACTATACGTCCTAAAAAGTTTCGATTCATCATTAGTTTACAGAACTCGTTGCGCCTATCCGGATCATCCTCATTGATTTCATGCACGAGATTCACTTTGTAAGGATGAAACTGTAATTTCGTGTACCCTATCCTCAGAATAAAAGCTACAAAAGTAATCCTATTAGTCATAAAGAATCTGTTAAATACATATTACTTGCATATTCACAATATTCAAGTATATATCCATTATCAAACATATTCTAACTATGAAGTGAAATTCATCGTGTGTAAAACAAACAGTCCAAGGATCGCCTTAATAGCACTAAATATTATAAGATTTTTTATTATTCACAATTGCATTAGAACGAGTATACAAGTGTGCATTTTGAAAGTTAAAATATGCTTTAATTAGATTGTGAGTTGGACCTGTTACTTCCATACCATTTAAAGTGGAACTTTTGGTATATCACACACAGATATATAAACACAAACTTTTATTTTCAAACGACTTCTGATTATTTTTTTTATTATTCAAATGCCTCTAAAACTTTTTTTCAAATATTTTGTTCCTCTTTTAATACAAATTCTTCGTTATATTTAATTGAAAGTTACCTCCTGGATATCGTTACTTTCAAAGTAATGGCCGATTGTGTACAAGGTCATGAAATCTTGACCCCAAAAAATCAAAGGTTCCGACAAGAGTTTCGCTTCTGGGTTTAATTTTTCTGTGGGGCTATTGTAAAAATGCTATTTTCTACAAAATGAAATCGTAAAGTTTAAGCTGATATAAAAAATCTGAAGACGCGAGATGTAAGACCGACATCTAGGAGTTTCAAGGCTCCAGATTCGGAACCTCTGTGTACTGATTCTCTTGAAAATCCTACATGTCGGTCTTACATCTCGCGTCTTCAAATTTAACGAAATGCATCAAATGCATAATGAAGTGTTCGAGAGGACATTCAATTGTGGGAAGCGCAACTGATGAAGGTTCCCGACCAGAAACAATATATATTATATTTATACATAATATATATTGTCTTGCGTACAAAGGAATGACACCTCGAAGAGAGTATAAAAAATCTGGTCAGGAATAGTAATATTCAGAGAATGAAGAATCGGAGAATTAAGTCCGTTGACACAATGCTTTTTGGTGAGAATCAAACACAGTTTGTGGACGATGAATTAATTGACGATATAGCTGGCTGCTAATATTAAAACGATGAGGAAAATGTAATCCTGGAGGACTACAAAAAATAGCTACGTAATGGTAAAGAAGAAGGATGGTATTGAAAGTGACGAAATCATGAAAATTGGCAGACTTAGAGTTTCAGATAATCGTTGATGGGTCAAAAAATAGACGAAAAATAACTGACTCTTTCACACAGTGCTATATATGTACAAGGTACATGAGATTTTCAAAGTTTAAGAAAGTTCGTATGTATGTGGATAATGTTCAATTTATTCGTATTTGTTTATGTACATACATACTGGCATACATCTATCTATATTTTCTATATCTATACTATTACAAAATTGTAAGTTTGTCTGTTTGTTTGTTTGTTTGTTCGGGCACCACGTAAAAACTACTGGACTGATGTTGCTAAATCTTTTTTTGTTGCAAAGCCTATAGATTGACTTAAAATCTGGTAAATATTTTATCTCCCTAAATTGACAGAACCGGTAGATATAGCGAAAAAACTTCTACCATGTTGGATAACACAATTACTCTATTGGTTCCACTGCAAGCACCAAATATTAGATACTCGAATCAGCTTAGCTTTTATTCAAAATTCGGAATATGCCAATGTAACATGTTTCGATTTAGAAAAAAATCAACTGATATATCAACCGTAATTTTACAGGGCGTTCTATATATAGCAAACTTAGTCCGGAGTAGAATGACATGGATTTCAAAAATCTATAAAAAAGTTATATTAGGTGTACTATAAGCAGCTGCATATATACAATCTGGTTGAAATAAGGGAGAAACTGATACATCAACCGTAATTTTACAGAGTGTTCTATATATAAGAAACTTAGTTTGGAGTAGAATGGCATGGATTTAAAAAATCTAAAACAAAATGTTAGGTTAGGTGTACCTACCATAAGCAGCTGCATATATACAATGTGGTTGAAATAAGGGCGAGTGGAATTAGTTATACGGGGTGGTTCAAAAAAGTAATATTGAGTAGGCTATAGCTATAAATCATTGCATACACCAGGTGGTTCATAAACGGGCGGAGTAGACTTATATTTACATATATTGTTTGGCTCATAAGTAGTTGCATATACAATATGGTTGAAATAAGGGTAGAATATTTATAGAGAGTGGATAAGATTTTTTAGAAAAAAATGTTTTATGTAAGCAGTTAGGATCTTTGAATTATGGCCTTGAGTTATTATAGTTATGAAATGGGTTGAAAAAATGTTAGAAGAAGTTGTTTATACAGGGTGGTTGAAATATGAGAACAAGTGGAATTGCAGTTTATAGAGTGGTTAAAAAAATATTTTATATCCTCAAGTAATTGCATAAATAGTATGGTTGAAATATGTAGTGAGTATAATTACAACTATACAAGTGACCAAGACGAGGGTGCCATAACTTTAAGCTTGCAGACTTATCATCTGCTGCATTTGCCCTTTCTGTACCATCGCAAACGTAATACGGTTACCTACTCTTTGTGCTACCAATTTTACCTCACCATTTCCCCCAAAAATTGTAGCACCAGTTTTATGGAAGTTGACTGTAATTCTAAATCCGTGATCCTCGCAACAGACAATAGATTGATTTTCAGTTCTTTCAATAATAGTGTGTCATTGAGTTTTATGGACCTGTTTACTTTTCCGTCCGTAGTAAATACTTGCGCAGTTCCTTTAGCTGCAATTTCAGTCTGTGCATCACTGGTTAACAAGACATTTCCATTTGTTGATGTCATATTAACAAATGCTGCTTCATTATTACACATGTGAAACGTGCATCCACTGTCGAGAGACTATCGATCATCGTTTAACATTTGTTTCGTATGTAGAGCTTCTTCCAAGATTTTCTCAGTTATAGAGTGTTATAAAGAAATGTTGTGACCTACAAGCTGTTCCATTTACTGGATGGTTGAAATATAGGGTCGAATAGAATTTTAAGGATACAGGTTGGTATAAAAATGTTGTATGGGGTGGTAAATAAGTAGTTGCATATACAAGGCTGTTGAAATATACGGTGGACTAGAATTATAATGATACAGGGTGGGTAATAAATGATAGAAAAATTTTGTTATATAGCAGTTGCATATATGGAGTACCTGAAATATGGGTCGCAATAAAGTTACAATTACACAGTGTGATCCAAACAAGTTAGAAAACGTGGCAAATGAAGGGTGCTTTAAATAAAGTGTGATGAGAAATTATACTTTATTATGTTAAGTGCTTAAACAAATATGAGGAAGAATTGTGAAATAGCGTCGCCCATAAGCGATAGTTGCACATATAGGATAGTTGAAATATAGGATAGAGATGTGTTATAATTAAGTCTTTAAAAAATGTTATATTGGTTGACCAATAAGCAGCAGCTTATACAGGGTAGTTGTAATACATACCAGGTGATTAAAAAAAATTGAAGAAAATTGTAATATAGGGTGCCCCATAAAAGTTGCAGTTTTGGTGAAATATATTGGGCATTGATGGATTTATAGTTATACAGGGAGGTACAAAAATGTTATACTGGGTGGCCGATAAGTAGTTGCATATACAAGGTGGTTGAAATAGTGGGTAGAGTAGAACTATAGTTAAACAGGTTGGATAAAAATTTTTTGTAGGATAGATCATGAGCTGCTGCATATATGCAATATCTGAAACTTGGATCGAAGTAAAATTATAGTTATACAGTGTGTTTAAAACAATGTTAGAAAAAGTTACATATACGGTTGTTTGAAAAAGGTGGAGATAAATTAGACTTTCCAGGGTGGTTAAAAAATGGTTAGATAGTAGTCCATAAGGAGTTGCGTAGATAAGATACTGAGTGGAGCAGAATTATAGTTAAGTGTTTAAAAAATGTTATATTCGGTGGCCTCTGAGACAGGGGCGGATACAGACCCGTGCTTCCGGGGGGGGCGATTTCATGCTTCAGAAGGGGCGGCGATCCTTTAATAAATTTTCCAAAATATAATTTTAAACCCATATTTCTTGGACTATTACATTAAAAACAGTCATTATGTGGTTTAATCCCATAGAAGTGACATTCTTCTAAGTTCTTGGAGTTAAAATTACGTCGTTTTAATATTAAATTTACTAACATTGTGCCCCCCCCCCCTTGGATCCGCCCATGCCCCTAAGATGAACATACAGGTTGCAGTATTTTGTAGAGTAAAATTACGGTTATACAGAATGGTTCAAATATAAGTTATAATGTTTGAGTGAGTGGCAGCAGTATATACAGGATGGTTTTAATGTAGATGGAAGTAGAGTTAAAATTATACAAGGCGGTTAAACAGAATAAAATTATTATATAGGGTGACCCAAAAGCAGTTGCAGTTTGGGCGAGTGTTTAAATAAAGGTTTGGTGTTAGGGTGCCAAACTGTCTTTTACATTCGTGACACACCAAGGGTTCCAGAGGCATTTCCATTAGGGTGCATCGAAAAATATTAAAAAATTGTTATATAGGGAATGAACAGTTGCACTATATGGCATACCTGAGACATGGGACGAAGCAAGATTATTAAAATATAGTTAAAATATAGTGTGAAGAGAACTTATACTTTACAAGATGGTTTAAAAAATATCAAAAATAATTGTTATATATTTATTCTATATAGTTCTAAATAGACCATAAGTAGTTGCATAGCTGAAATATAGGGTGGAGTAGAGTTATAAGCAAGTGTTCAAAAAACTTATATTGGGTGACAAATAAACAGCATCATATACAGGATGGTTACACTGTAGGGTGAACTAGAGTTAGTTATACAAGGTGATTCAACAAAATGTCAAACGTCCTTAAGCACTTGCAGTGTGGGTGAAATATATTCGGGATTGGTGGATTTATAATTAAGTAGGGTGGGTGTTCCAAAAATTTGGCAAAATTATATATTATATGATAATCCATATGTTTCATAAGTTATTTCTCTTTGCAAAGACTTGTACACTCCGTACGCGGGTGAAACCGCGGGTAACGGCTAGTAATATACATAAATGTACACCAAAATTAGTTGTAATATTATTTCAGAATGGCCTTTTTGGAATTACTTGCAGAGCCTGTTTGGCTTATCCTTCGGTGGCGCTATGCTTCTTGTCCGTTCTCAAAAGGAAGCGCACGCTTTTTGCAACGCATTAAGACGTGCGTTGAAACAAAAAAAAACAATATGAAGTGGAGAGAGAAACGGAGAAGTCCGGACTGTGAAAAGCCAAAACTTGGTCCTCATCCAGAAACGTTATTTCACCGGTTTCTGGGATTCCTTACGAGTTTTCCACGTTAATTTTCTTCAGGATGTCGCACTGGCAACTTGACTACTATTGTAAACTTCATCACAAGTATGGAGCTACATACAGGTAAAAAAAGGCACCGTCAGACCACCGGAAATGTCCTGTTCTTGGACTGCAAGACCCCACATTGCAGTCCAAGCCACCCAAAAATTGCCCTCTACATCTACATCTTTCACATGCTACAGCTTATTGAAAATAGTTCCGAACCTAATTGGCAGAAACCGAAGTTTTTAAATAAATACATTATTTCTTCATAACTTTATGTTAAAAAATAATCAAGTTTAGATTATAAAGCATCTAAAAAGCTGCAATTTTGTTCGTTATTTTGTCTAGTCCGGCAAATATGTAATCTTGAAAATCGGAATATACAGTAACACACTCTGTAAATCCTTGAACGAAGTCATCGGGACAATGACAATTCTTCTCTTCATTGAATATTGTTTGTAAATATAAAACATTTCAAGTGCAATAAGATCTTTTTACACCACATTTGCAGCATCATCTATCATTTATTTTTTATGCATACCGATTTAATTATGATTTTTCAAGGTAATAAGAAAGTTATTAGAGAAATAAAACGATCTTTTTACATGAGAATAATGTAGCACCTATTTCGATGAATAGAAAATTTGTTCATTGGTTAGCTTTTAGTTATAAATTAAAAAGCTAACACTTATGAGAACGTAGATTTTCGCGGCCAGAGTATACATGATTCTGCTTTTTCCGGATTTGGACCGGATTTTTTCGAATTAATTTATTTATATATCTGAACCAACATATAAACAAAGTTTTCCGACATTTTGCCGACACTGGTATGGAGCTTTTTCAAGGATGAGAAATACTAATTTTGCTTGCAGCGACTACATTCGTTAGTCCTTTTCTCCCAACATACTTTGAAACTTCACTTTATTAAATTTCCCACACTGAAGCACAAATTGTAAATGACTACACATTGGATTTAGTCAACGATGTATTTAAGAAATAATAATTGGCCACCCGAAATTAGAGGTAAAAGAAGGGTAGTTGGTATTTAATAGTATTATTTTTGAATTGTTTTATGGTTGTGATGATATTTTGAATACGTTCCAGGAATTCTATTAGTAGGTAATGTAAGTTATTTATTTCGTGGATGAGATTTGGTTGAAATGTGGATGCAGGGTTGCCAGATGGATTATGGGTTCAAAACCTTTGTCTCGGTTGAAATTTAAAGTTTAATAAAGTGTAGTTTCAAAGTGTGTTGTTAGAAAAACGAATGTAGCCGCCGCAAGTTAAACAACATTTGTATTTCATATCCTTGAAACAGCCCCATACAAGTGTGGGCAAAACGTCGGAACTAGTTATATGTTGGTTTAGATATATGAATAAATTGATACGAAAAAACGACGCGCTCCAAATCTGGAAAAAGCAGAATCATAATAATGTTTTTAAGACAAATGGGATTCACATCAGGAACCAAAAAAATTGCGTAAACAATTATACGGAGGATAATTCAAAATTAAAATTCTACTACATACTACATACTATTCTGAAAAATAAGTAGCCAAAATAAAATTCTTAAGTAAGGAAAAAATACTAATTCACTTGTCCAGTAGTAATTTTATTATAGTTCAAGATCAAGATTTTTGAACACAGTTTGTTTTTTGCCAACAATTTGATTTGCGTTGTATGGTTCTTAGAAAGGACAGTTCATGTTAGTTTTAAGCAATAGAAATTGTGAACTGAACATATAGATGTGCAATTATAGTACATTCATGTTGAATGATTAAAAATAATACTGTATATAAAGGTCAGTGAATATTTTATCAAACTATACGAAAAAAATGTGGTTTATAATTTCAGACTTCACTGAAATTTAAACTGCAAATAAATAAATTCATACAGCTTGTTTATGCAAACTTGAAAATGATGAATCCACACAGATGTATTCTAAATAGTTTTCACGGCATAAATATTACCGAACTGGCTGTACTCTCTTATTTTGACCTCGCAAAGGTATATTTCTATATTTGTATTCAAAGAATTTAGTGAGTCCAGAAATTATATATGTTGTTTACGTTTAATTAATTGTACAAACTGTTATTTTTTAGGGAACAAACATTATCTGGAAGTGAAATCAAGAAAAATGTCAGATTTCATTGAGATAGATTTTTTCGTCATAAATAGCATTATCAGGGAAATGGAAAAAGACCAAGCAGAGCAAAGACAAGGCAACTCATAATGTGTTCAAATGTTCTACAAAGACAACCAACTATTAACAATAAAGCTTTACAGTATATTAGATAAAATCAGATCCAACACTGCATAAAACACAACTGCAGTAGAAATAATTTGTTCAAGTGCGAGTTGGACTCAATGTAGGTGAATCAAACTATATCTTTTTCTAATATTCCAGTATCAGATAATCAGGAAATGAGTGCATTGTCTTATATTTACCCTAATATCTTTTAAAAGAAGCGTTTCAATTTTTTTTTAATATACACTTTTGTTTTCCACACAGACTTTTTATTTTATAATTAGCTTGCTTTTTATAAAAATATGTATTTAATTTTCTAATTTGGCCTGCAAAATTAACATTAGAGTTTTATTATATTAATAAACTTTCAAGGAAGCCTTATATAATCTGTTTGAATTTTAGGCTCTGTAGATTGGAATATAAAGGGGAAAATAGGTCAAGTTTTAAATAAGAAATTATTAAATCTTTTATACAAATTATTTAAAAATACTAATAAAATATGTTCTTCAAAATTTTGGACAGTATAGTTTCTAAAGGGGGAATAAGTTGATGTTTAATAGTTTAATATGTTTGTTAATATCTTTTAAACAAATAATTTAAAAATATGAAAAAATGTACCTATTTGTAATTCTCATGATTATTTTATTTGAGATATTACATGATGCGTTTTAAATTTTATTTCCATTTGATTCTATAATTAAAAAATATATATTGGTATTCCTCATAATGAACCCTTTAATTTAATGTATTGCATGATGCGTTCATAGGGTTATTTTTTTTATTTTCCGTTTAATTCTATAATTTCCCCCCCCCCCAAAATTAATATTATGGGTATCTCTTTATTTTTCCTATAAAGTTCAGGTAAGTTTTCCTGATCCCCAACATCGTGCAGACCTTCTGGAATACTTTCGATTCGAAGTTACGCCCCTGGTCTGAATGTAATTCCATCGGGACGCCGAACTTGCTGAAAAGCTGTTCTACTAGCACCGTCGCTACCGTGGTTGCCTGTTGGTTGGGTATCGCATATGCCTCAGGCCATTTGCTGCAGTAATCCTTTGCGACCAGAATGTATTTGTTCCCCCTCTCAGACTCGGGAAACGGACCGGCGGCATCGATGGCAATTCTCTCAAATGGGACGCCCACATTGTACTGCTGCATTCTGCCCTTGGTCCGAGTCTTCGGGCCCTTACTGGCTGCACAGGTGTCACATTTCCGGCACCAAGTTCTGACGTCTTCAAAGTAATTTACTCAGTAATATCGCTGGACAACTTTGTCTAGGGTACTTGGGTCAGGATGGCTAGTAACTTTTTCTTAGGAACCACCAGTTGGGACTTGGTTTCTCGGCCATCATTGCTTTCCCAAACTCGCTTGAGCATTCCATTCTCTACTCTTAGAGTCCCATTGGGCCCATAAAGATTTCAGCACGCCCGAGTATCTAGCTACCTGGTCCTATCGTGGCCTGGGTGCCCCTCCCGTTTTGAGTGACAAAATTGGTTCAATGTCTGGATCAGCCATTTGGTCCTGAATGCACTGTTCCGTCGTCCAGTCTTCATTGGCCTGCACTCGGATCTGTCTGATGGAGATACCCTCTCGCTGTTCCGTCTTCAGACAATGTCCGCATTCTGCTCTACAGGGTCTTCTGAATAGGGCATCGGCATTAAAGTGCAAACGGCCGGCACGGTGTTCCACCTTGAATTCGTATTGCTGTAATTTCTCCATCCACCTGGCCATTTGTCCTTCTGGTGTCTTCATGTCCAACAGCCATTTAAGGGAGGCATGATCTGTTCGGATTAAGAAATGACGACCATGGAGGTATTTGTGGAAATTGTCTGACGCCCTTATTATTGCAAGAAGTTCTTTTCTGGTGACGGAATAATTTCTTTCCGGTTTCGAGAATCCACGGCTGTAGTACTCCATGACCATCTCTTCACCATCATTGCACCTGGGATAGTACGGCCCCCAAACCTGTGTTACTGGCGTCGGTGTCTAAAATGAACTTGCTGGACTGCGTGGAAAGGCTAGGATTGAGGCTGGAACATAGTGCTGCCTTCAGCCGTCTGAATGGTGTTTCGCAATCCTGATTCCAATGGAAGGTCTCTCTCTCTCAGTAGTCTGCCGATGTAGAGGTGCGGCAATGGTGGAAAATTCTTCAACAAATCGCCTGTAGTAGGAACAGAGGCCCAGGAAGCTTTAGAGTTAATGCTTGTCTCTTGGGACTGGCCAATCACGGATGGCTTCTATCTTGTCCTCGTTGGTGCGGATTCCTGACTCAAAAACGACGTGGTCCAAAAACTCTACTTCTTTTTGGAACAAGGAACATTTCTTCGGGTTGAGTCTCAGGTTGGCGTTATTAATTCTGGAGAATACTTCGCCCAGGTTCTTCAGATGGTCGTCGAATGTCTGACCCATGACCAGAATGTCGTCGAGGTATACTAAGCACGTCCTCCATGTTAACCCGCTCAGGACATACTCCATTAGCCTCTCGAATGTTGCGGGAGCATTACGTAACCTAAAGGGCATGACCGTGAACTGAAACAGCCTGTTATTAGTGGAGAACGCTGTCATTCTCTCTGTCGTTTTCGTGTAGGCCAACCTGCCAATGTTCACTCTTTAGGTCTAGTTTGGAGAACCAACGGGAGCCTGCTAGTGTGGTCATAGTGTCATCAATTCGGGGTAGTCGATAGCTGTCTTTCTTGGTGAAGTCATTCAGCTTTCTGTAATCCACGCAAAATCGGATGGTTCCATCCTTCTTTTTAATTAGGGCGACGGGAGCGGACCATGAGCTGATGGATGGCTCAATATCTCCGTTTTGTAGCATGGACTCGATGTTTTCCTCGACTGCCTGTTGTTGCCCCAATGGTAGTCGCCTAGGTGGTATTCTGGTGGGTTGAGCCTTCCCGGTATCTATTCGGTGCTGGATGATGTTGGTGCGACCGGTGGTTCCATCTTAACTGTTAATTAAAAATTTGCCAGTGCTTTGTGATAAATTGCTTGGCTTTCTTCTGTTCTTCTGGTGTCAGGTGTGTCAAATGGCCAGCAAACTGTTGTAGACACTCTTTACTGGGCCCTGTCTCCTTTACCGATGTCTGGTATCCTTCTTTGCAATTGATGATGGTCTCGACTGGCTCGAAACAAGCTATCTCTTGACCATTGGCAATTCTGATGTCGTTATTGGACCCTAATTGTTATCTCTCGTTCGTTATCTATGCCGGATCATGTTGTCCCCTATCTGTAGCATGATATCTGCCTCACCCTGTATTGACATGGACTCGCCGGTGACTGTTCTGAGCTGGATGTTATTGGCAACTGGCCGAATTTCTGATGCTCTCAAAACCCTAGGACTTGGCAATGGACACAGCGGCGCCGGTGTCGACAGTGATCGTAATTGCTCGGCCATTGACGGTGGACCTGATAACTAGGCTGCTGCTGTCTCGGCAAAATCTCCGGATGGATAACATTTTGGCGGCTGGTGGAGTGTTAGTCAGCATTCGCCCCCTTATGCTGACTGGCTGACGGTCCCTGGACATGTGGCTGTTCTGTTGGTTACTCCTGGTCGGTGATCGTTCAGGTATCCTGACCCTGCAGTCGCGTTGAAAGTGTCCCTGTCCGTCCACAACGGTAACACGCTCTTCTGGTATCAGTTCTTTGTGACTGTTCTAATAGTTTGTTCATACCAGCCAACAGTGCTTGAAATGGTGATTCTGGCTCTTTCTGGTTGAAGGAAACTGCTCGGACCCTCGGCTTGGACATGTTCATGACGGCCTCTACTTCCAAAGCCCGAAGTAGCTTCATTACTCTTCTTGATGCCATTAAGTCTTAGATTTCTTTGGACACATCTCTGATGCCGTTTATGAAACTCTGTGTCTTCCGTTTCCTCTGGCAGGTCTGGGTAGGACAAGTGTACTAACCGTCTAATCTCTGCTTCGAATTCTTGGAGCCTTTCACCGGATTTTTGCGTTTTTCCACTGAGTTGGACTTGGTATACCTGGCTCAAGGATTGATTGTCGTATCTCTTGTCCAGAATGGCCATGATCTTGTCGAAATTGCCGTGTTCATCGACTGGAATGCTTTGGAGGAGTTCTAGGGCCGGACCTCTTAACGAAATTACCACAGAAGTAGATTTTTCATGATTATCCCATCCATCAGCTGTAGCCACGGCCTCAAATTGCCGTGCCCAGATGAACTGCCATCAAATGTGGGTGGCTTACTAAAGAAACCTTTGGTTCTCTGCAAATCTTGTTGCAATATTTTAGTTGCTGCTTCCAGTTTATCTTGTACTTCACTGTGTACTGCGTCTTTAATTGAACTGATTTCAACTTTTACCTGGCTTTGGATAGCACTTATTTCAAATTTCACCTGGTTCTGGATGGAATCGATGTCATCTAATTTGGTTTCAAGAGTATCTACGGTATTTTTTAGGACCTTTATGTCGTCGTTTATTTCTCTTATTTCTGATTCCACTATTTGCATTCGTTCATTAATTGTGTCATTAACTTGCTATACTATTTGCATTAATTGTTCAAATTGCAGTTGTCTTTTCTCTTCAGTTACTTTAAAATCATTTTGTCGTTTTTCTTCTAGTATTTTAAATTCCTTTTGTCTGTGTTCATCTAATAATTTTAATTCATTTTGTCGTTTTAATTCAGTTTGATCTTGTTTTTCTAAAAATTTCGAGAATAATCCCTCAATTAAGTTTTGTTGTTCACTTTTCATCGTGGAAAGTAGATTTTGCTGTTCGCTTTTCATCGTAGTGACAAGATTTTCTAATTCTATTTTACGTTTTTCATCAAACGATTTTTCTAACCTTTGTTGAATTTCTTCTTGATGTTGTTTCTCCTTCTTGTCACGGTTTTCCAGGATCTGAGCTATTTTTTCGTCTAGTCCATCTGTAACCTGTTTGAATATTTTTTTGGTAGTCTCGTCCATTTCTTCTTTTTCCATACTTCAGGTTTCCATAAATCAAATTGCGATTTTAACTTCACTTAATCCTTCACTTCTGATCACCAAATTTGTTATATACTCCGTGGGTTCAATTAAAATTCAAAAACCAATATTCACTACTATTCGATTATGTGTCGCTCCTTTTAAAACCAGCATCGAAAACTCTCATACAATCCATTATCAATTCTACAGCTGCCGAGCTATTTCGAGATCAATTTTTTTGTCCTAAAAGCGATCGATGTCGTACTGGAATGAAATCAGGGCCGGCTTAGGGAAATTTCGTTTAAAATATTCATTTTAAAAATATGAGAGAAAAAATTGTATTCATCATAATGAGTCCCTTTGAGTTGATATAATACATCATGCGTAAGAAATATGTTTAATTTTATATTTTCCATTTAATGCTGTAATTTGTCCCCTAAAATTAATATTAGGGATTTCTCCTTATTTTTCTGGTAATGTTCAGGTTCGTTTCTAAATACCTATTTTTTCAAACTTTTACGGCTTATAGTTTCGAAGATAAGATGGGGGGAGTGTGTAAATTTTTTTATATTTTTGTTAATATCTTTTAAATAATTTATTTTAAACATATGAAAAAAATATATTTCTTTTTGCGTTTCACCCTTTTATTTGATATATTACTTGATGCTCTAGAAGCAATTTTAATTTTATCTTTTCCATTTAATTCTATAATTTGCCCCCCAAAATTAAACGTAGAGGTTTCTCCTTATTTTTCCAGTAAAATTCAGGTGAGGTCCTATATCTCTAATTTTTTTTAGCCCTTTCATTTGATATATTACATGATGCTTTTGAAACAATTTTAATTTTATATTTTCTTTTTAATTCTGTAATTCTTCTCCCATAATTAATAGTAAATGTTTCCCATTAATTTCTGGTAAAATTCAGGTCAGACCCTATATATCTATTTTATAGTTTCGGAGATGACGAGGGAAACGGTCGATTTTTTCAGTTTTTTCGCCCAGAAGTACCCCTAAGATCAAAACTTCTTCATTTACGATTTGTTCTCCTGGTTTTGTCACCAAACTATCCACTGATACCAAATTTCAACATTTTCCGTCCAGTAGTTTAGGAGAAAACTGCTGTGATCAGTTTTTTTTATTAACTGTCAAGTCTTTCGATTAGTTCTTCAATTTTTTTTACAGTACATTTCTTCACTAGCTTAGATTCTTCAACTTCGATTCTCTCCACAAAACTACCAAATTTGTGTTCTTCTCAATCCTTCGAGAAAATCTTTGAATACAATGGTCAATGCTGCAAACAGAAGATTTCTGTTTAGCAATATTTCTTGTAAGGTCCGAATATGAGTGATGAATCAATACAAGCAAACTATAACCGTAGAATACCAACGTAAGAAATGCATTCTAAAAAACGGTTCCACCCGAACAGACCAAATAAAAAATGACAATATAAGAACAGAATTAAACAGAAACGGGAAGGATGGCACTAATGAAAATATAACATGTTAAAATCGTATACCTTCAATTGAGGAGGAACAGAAAAAGATACAGTTCCTAAAGGCATAACTTCGGCCAAGCGTTTGGACTGGAATATGTGATTTATTTATTTTTCTTAGGCTTAATTTTGATGGATTAATTATTGTATCAAAGAGATAGCTTCCATTAAAATTATACATATGTAATATTAGTAAGATCACGAACGACATTTTGTCATGCCTCTTGCAACTTTAAATTGTTTACAACCTTTTGACCAATATTCAGCGCTTCATAAAAGGGATAAATCCCTAAAATTTGCTGAAAAACTTCATAAACGCGGGTTTTGCTTTGTATCTGGCTTGTACCTTCCTTAGGGTTCCGTATATACAGTATACGGATACCCTTATAATATCACTCAGGATTTCTGCCTCTGTCACATCACAGCAATTTTCTCCTAAACTACTGGACGGAAGAGGTTGTTTCGGAAGGTATAGTGGTGGTGACTTGATCAGGAGCACATATCGCAAAAGAAGAAATTTTGATTTAGGGGGTACTTCTGGGGGGAAAAACTAAAAAAATCGACCGTTCCCCCCTGATCTACGAAACTACTGAACCTAAAATTTTGAAAAAAATAGAAAATATAGAACGTTGCCCGAACTCAGGAAAAATAAGGAGAAACCATTAATATGTTATAGAATTAAATAAAATTTAAAAATAACAAAAAATTCAACTCATCATGTAATATATCAAATGACTCATTCTGAGGATATATTTTTTTCATATTTAAATAAAAATTAATTAAAAAGATATTAAAGAAAATATACCAAAATTTACCCATTCCTCCCACCTTATCTCCGAAACTTAAAACGTAAATTTTGAAAAAAAAATGAGATGTTCTCAACTTTTCAACAAATTACAGAATTAAATGGAAAACATATTAAAATTGTTTCAACCCATCATGTTATTTTAAAGGGCTCATTTAAACATACAATTTTTAAATAAATAAATTAAAAGATGAAACCATTTTTTGAAAAAAAATTGAGTTATAGCCCCTCACCTGAACTTTACTAGTAAGGAAACCCCTACAAATTAAGAATTAAATGGAAAATATAAAATTAAAATTATTTCAACATCATGAAATCAAATAAAAGCATTATGACTATATTTTTTTCATATTTTTTAAATAAATTAATTAAAAGTTATTAACAAAAATATAAAAAAATTTACCCATCCCCCCCCTTATCTCCGAAACCATAATTAAAATTTTGAAAAAAAAAGGTATAGCGCCTCACCTGAACTTTACTGGAAAAATAAGGAGAAACCCCTAATATTCATTTTGGGTTATAGAATTAAATGGAAAATAAAAAATTAAACTTGAACGTGTTTTTCACAGGGCTCATTATGACTACTATTTAAAATATATTAAAAAAAATACACATTCCCCCCTTTATTCCCCAAGCTGAAGAAATCTTTAATATTAATAATGGGGGGCAATTTATAGAAATAAACGAAAATAAAAAATATTTTTTAACGTGTAATGCAATATATCAAATGAAGATGAGAAATACAAATATATAAAAATTAATTGTTTACAAGATATTAACATAAAGATATAAAAAATTCAAAAACCATTATCTAAAATTTTGAAAATATTGGGGTACTGGGGCTCAAAAAGAAAAATTATTAGAAAACCTCATGGTACAAATTATACAATTAAATGCGAATAGTAATATATCAAATAAAAGATTCATTATGCAAATATTAGGAAGATATTAAACATCGACTTAATTCCCATTTTAGAAACATATGAAAAATATATTTTATTTGTATTTTTAAATAATTTGAATAACAGAAAACTTGAATTGTGCCCTTTATCTTCCAATCATAGAGCCTCAAAATTCAGACAATAGATTATAAAAGGCTTCCCTGAAAGTTTATTAGCAATGTTAATTTTTGGGAGCCAAATTAGAAAACTAAATACAGCGAATCTTGATTACGGAACCCTTATTGCGACCAACTCGCACTTGATAACGCTCATTCTGTGGTCTTTTGTAGAACGTTAACTTTTTTCATCAAGTTTTGTTTTGGACCAAGATAGAAGGCTTCAAATAAGAGATGTTCTCAAAATCACATATCATGTTATTTTATCTTTTACAAGTGATTTGACATGGTAGGTACATAACAACAGAAAGCATATGCTAAAATAATAGATACAGATAGATTTTTTTTGGGTTTTTGAGATGTTTTACTTTTAACTGCTGTAAGTTTGGAGTTAAGAAGAGATTTTAACTAGTCAAAATTGTATTGTCTAAAAAGTCAACAGCGTAGTATAAGCTTTAGGAAGCAATGGAAAACAATTACAGGCCAAAAACAAAGCAACAACTAACCTATTTATGACTTTATAAAAATTGTTAACGATTTTCGTTTTTTAAGGCGTTTTCTCTAGAAATGTGTCGGGTCAAGTGAAGATTGATTCAAGGTGTTTTCTCTGATTCAACCTAAGTTACCTTATGAATGACAGGGACAATCTGAAACCGCCATTTATTCTATTGACTAAGGAAGAAACATTGTTGGATGATCCCCACTTGACATCCTGCTCTTCCCACAAAATTTTGGAGGCTGTGCAAATTTTCAATGTTACACCCCAAATTGAAGGTATGACCAAAGGTAAATCAGCGAATGAACCCCATTTTGGAATTTCATCAACTGTAGTATATATAGGTTGTTATAGACTTAAAGGATTAAAGATAAATACCAATTAGGTCATTAAGTAATTAACTTTGGTAATAAACAAATTATGAATATTTTAATTATTATTTAACACCAATATTCAAATCAGCAGGTATTCCATGTAGGTGTTATATTGCAGCTCTATACCAGATTTTTTTATTTTTACTTCACAAACCAGATAAAAGCATCAGATTATTAAATTATATGTATTTCTAATCTTTGCTTTGATTTTTACTTGGTTTAAAAATATAAATTTTTGATAGTACATTTATTATGAAGTGAATTTGAGAAAGTGAAATGGACTCTAATTTTAGTATAAACGGATGTAAGAGTATTTTGAAGTCGTATTTCAAATAAAAAAAATGCGGTGAAAATAAATACCAATTGATATCCTGATTAACTTTAGTGGATAAACTTATAACAATGTATAGGTCATCAGACAGCATTTCAAACTGAGGCTGGCTAATCTTGGTCCAAATTGTCACGTTGGCCTTATATCTTATACAAGAAAACAATTCTAATATTTATTTGTTGTGCATTCTATAAAATTTTGATTTAATTTTTAAATCATATATTGTTTAAAATTCCTCAATTTTCTGGATAGTGGCGGATCCAAGGACCAAGCTTCACGGGTGATCTTGTGCTTCAAAGGATGTCGTATGTGCCTTCGATATATTATATTTCAAACCCAGTGTATTTTTTGAGCTATTGCGTTGAAAATAATTGATGTGTAGCTTAAACTTATAGGAATGACTTTTTCCAAGTTCTTCCATTTAAGATTTGCTCGTTTTAGTGTTCAACCCACTGACCTTGGCGGTTTAGTACGGGGCGATGGGAATATGTGCTCCCTTCTGGATCCGCCCCTGTTACCGGAACACCAACATTGAGTCTAATAACCACAAATGTTGAGTTTTCTATAAAAAAAATTTTAAGTTAAGCTATATAAGAGCCTAAAAATTAAAATAGAACTTTATTATTGTATTTTTCCATAATTGTGTTTAATTAAAAAAATAAATGTTTTTTAATTAAACACAATTATGTAAAAATTCAATAATAAAGTAATAAAAAATATATGGTTTTTTATTACAAGTCGTTAAGCAGTTTATAAAAACAAATACAAAATATTCGATACTATATTGCTTAAGTTACAAATCACGTTAATACTAATCTAGTCTATGATTTCACTATAGTAGGCAGTATCAATATTAATTAATTAGTGCCTTTGATTAAACATCAATCAAAATTCCCTCTCTCTTAATATCATCAGCAAACCGTGTTCTGTAATTACGTTCAGGATCATACTTTTGTTCCAGTGCATCAAAATATGGTCTCTTTTCTTTAATGAGGAAGTTGATTATTCTCTTAGTATTTTTCCTTTGTACTTCAGAGCATTTAGTGCAGCCATATTGGAGTGCGTCAGGAATATTTCCTGCAAAAGAAATTTAATATAATGTTAAAATGATAGATAGCATGGAAGTATAATGGAAGAAATTAATTTGAATGTATACAATCATTTTTGTTAAGAGCAACCGTTTAGTATTTCATTTCTAAATATACAGTGAGGACGCTTGGGTTGGAAGAAATTCATTTAAAATTCAGTAGTTGTTTTTTTTAAAACGCTCGGACACATCAGTTTTTTTTTGGACTGCAGTTTTTGCGATGAGAAATTCATTTATACAGGGTTTCAAATGGAAAAATTTGTTTTTTATTTTATTTTTGAATTCTGCATTGAATTCTAAGTATTTTTCATGTACAATTTCTTACACCGAAAATTAACAGTATTAAAAAAATTACATTTCTTTCTAAAGTTAAGAAAACAGCGGTAAAAATAAGGTGTTTGTTGGTTTGAACATTTTTATTTACGTCTTGCTTTTATGATTGTTGGCGGTATTTTAGTCACATGAATTGGAATGCTTTTTTATGCTGAAGTGTTTAACACTTGTTTATTTCCATAGAAACTGTACTATAATTTTACTTCAAATAAGTAGTTGTCAAGTGCAGTTGCAAAGTTTCAAAGTATGGCCCGTATGCTAGAATTTGGCCACGTAAGAGACAATTACAAAACTAAACATCTCCCAGAAGATACACAATTAAAGGTTTTGCTCGATTAACAAGAAAATCCTCACAAATCCACTAGAAAAATAGCCGCAGAACAGTCCATAAATAAATCTTCTGTTCTAAAATGCTTGCATAGAAATAAATGGCACCCATACAAAGTTCATTTAGTTCAGGAACTTACTGAAGATGATTTGGAAACGGAGAGTAGAATTTTGCGAAATAATGATAGATAGATGCAATGCCAACCCGCACTTTTCAAGTAAGATAGTTTTTTCTGACAACATTTTGTTTAAATGGTTCAGTAAACAAGCAAAATTTTCCATATTGGGCATCAGAAAACCCACATTGGATTATGGAAAATCATACACAGTTTTCCAAGAAAGTTAACGTATGGGCCGGAATTGTGGGTACTTCAATTGTGAGTCCTATATTTACAAAATGACATAATAGCCTGTTTAACCAGAACTTTTCCCGAATGGTGAAAACCCCAATATACAGGCATATTCGGTATGGTTTCAACAGGATGGAGAGCCCCGCACTATTCGCGAACAGTGCGAGATTATCTTGACAATATTTTCCCAAATAGATGGATTGGAAGAAGAGGTAATATCGAATGACAAGCATGGTCTCCAGATCTAAGCTCGTTAGATTTTTATCTTTGGGGTTACGGGAAATCGAAAGTCTACTTCAATAAGCCAGAAAATTTCGAGGAATTAAAGAATAAAATTAGGGCCGAAATACAACGAATCCTGCCACAAACGCTAAATGAAGTGTTATGAGAATTTGAAAACCGTCTTAGGTATTGTCAGGAAGTTAATGGTCAACAATTTTAACATTTGATATGTTGATGTTTTTTTTCTACAATTTTGAAATAAATGTATTTTTTTAATAACTGTTAATTTTCGTTATAGGTCATTGTACATGAAAAATACTTAGAATTCAATGCAGAATTAAAAAATAATATAAAAAACAAATGTTTCCATTTGAAAAAATTAAGTTGATGGTCTCAATTTAGTTCTGGCCCACCCTGTATAAATGAGTTTATCATCACAAAAACCGCAGTCCAAAAAAAACCGACATTCTCCAAAAAAACCAGCACTTGAATTTTAAATGAATTTGTTCCAACCCACGCGTTCTCACTGTATAATAACACTAATATATTTCTTAATTAAGAACTCAACTATATATACATAAAAAAATAATATATTAACAGCTTTTTCTTTTTTATTTTCTGCTCTTCAAGGATTAGGCTTGCAACCTGTTCAAGCCTATCTTTATGTTTGCTATTTTCTTCTGGGTTTATCCACTTGTCTTCTCTTGGTCTGTAGTGTACCACTTTTCATGTATTCTGATATATTCCGTCATTCATTGCGAATATGTGCAATTCAGTATTTATTTCTTTATTTCTTATATAATCTATTAGTGCACATCCTTTTATCCGTCTCAAAAATTTTATTTCGGCAGTCTATGCGTTGCCGATCTATCCGTAGTGCCCAATGCTTACTTCCTAGATACGAACGAGCTGCCATTACTTCTCTATCGAATAGATATACATTTTAATTTCACACCACAAATTAATGCATCTACACGTTTTGATATCATTAATATTAAAGAAAAATTAAATGGATTTATATGTAAATGAAAAATTCACCCACAATCCAATTTAGCCAGATAATTTGCTATAAGCAATTTTTGATTTATACCAATCTGTTTAAATTAATTTATTGGGTATTCTGTTATTGTATTTTATTGCTTTATTTATTGTTTTAATATAATTGGTTCTTGATTTATTGGAAAGTTTGAACTTTGATACTAAGCAGAAATTTCTCCACAGGTGTAATCAACAAATTTTAATTTTACATCGTATATCTTATAATGTGAATAATATGAAAGGGTTTATTTATTTTTAAAGTCTATACAATTTCATATATTTAACACGTCTCTAAAGCAGTCGCTATTACTATAGGGCAATAACAGCCGTAGCGATCGTCCAAACAAATTTAATTGTTGTTTTCTTCCATTTACGGTATAGTAAGAAAAATCAATTCTATGGCCATTTTAGAATCTTGACAAAATATTAAAGGGTCAAACAAACAAAATAATGCATAAGTCTTAATAAAATTTTGTAAAAGTATCAATATCTGTCAATTTTTTAATGACTGATTCTCGTAATTCTCTAGGTAAGAAAACTAATGAACAACGTAGAAGCAGAATATCTGATATAAAGGATTAATATTGTGATGAGAATTCTTCCGATATTTCGTGGAATCAGCATTCAACCGATATTTCGTGGAATCCGATATGTTGTTGGTCTGGCGATCTGAGGTCGGCGACCTTAGTTATAGAATTCATCAAATCTCATCGAATGATCGAGAAACCTTCTAGAGAATTCCGAGAAGAAATATATAAATACGGAGATCTGACGGAAGGATTCATTCAGTATTTACTCACAGTTTAGTAAACATTAAGTGTTCAAGTTAAATTGTAAATAGCTGTGTGAATAGAAAAGTATTGGAAATAAAGTATAGTGAGTTCGACCATGTTTTTATATACATCCAAGAACCCGAACACAAAAATACAGTGGCGTCAGGTGTAGGTGTATTTGTGGAACTTTAGAAAAGGAAAATAATTAGACTAACAATCTTTAAAGCGGTGAGAGACCAAGTGAAAGTGGAGAATTTCAAAAATGAACTTGAGGAAAGGGATTTTGAAATTAGTAAGAAGAAAACTGAATTAATACAACGGCTTCGAGATCCCCTAATATATAAAGTTCGTAATCCCAATTCTTATTTGTTTCAAGTTTCTGGTATAGAGGATGAGTATCCTATTAAATAAAAAAATTGAAGACAATTTTCAAGAAAATTCAAAAACCATAGAAGACAAATTTCTAGAAAACTCTAAGACGCTAGAAACTTTACAGGAAAATTCTCAAAGCCTAAAAGATAAATTGCTAGAAAATTCTAAACATTTGAAAGAGGCGTTAGAAGAAAAATTACTAGAAAATTCTAAAACCGTAGAAGACAAATTACTAGTAAATTCTAAGTCTTTGGAAGTTAAGCTACATAAATTACAAGGATATTCTCAAATCGTGGAAGGCAAATTACTAGAAAATCCTAAAACCTTGAAAGAATCATTAAAAGCCCAATTACTGGAAAATTCTAAATCTTTAGAAGAAAATTTGAAAAGCCTGATAATTAAAAATTCAGGAATGGTCGAAGAGAAAATAGTCGAAAAGCTCGGATGGAAAAGCTAAAGCAGACAATGGTTGAAGAACTAAAGCAGACGACAATCAAAAATGAGAAGCAGATAGAATAGCAAAAGCAGACAGTGAAAAAGAAACGCAGATAGACGATCTAAAAAGATAATGGAGATCCGCAAAATAAAAGAACAGCTAGAAACAATACAAAGGGGAGAACCAACAAAGACCAAAAGCAAAAACAGTCTGGAAGTAGTGGATTCGAAAACTGACCTCGAGGGAACACGACACAAAATCCAACCTGCAGAATTTAATGGAAAATTTTCATAGACTTATAGAATTATCGGCACCAATTCGATGCTGCAACAAAGCTAAACGGATGGTCGACAGAGGAAAACTGAAAGTTATATTAGTAAAGAATTCTATAATGAATTGAATTTGTGCTGCTTTTTCCAAATTATGATAAGAGGGCTGAGGTGGGAATTGATAAAGACATTGGCCTTCTACCACCTCAATGCACATACAATCAAAATGACAGAAAATCTCGAAGCTCTTACCATATCAAATAAGTCTAGGAAGAAGTTGCCGCTATCCTTATATTTAATAATTATACAAATAAAAAAAACTGCAAGTTTCAAAAAGCAAAAGAAAGTTTCATCTTGGGAACCTTTTCATATATTCACATGGAAGAATGAAGAAGTAAAGTATTTATAGTCCAATTATATTATTTAGCTGGTAATAAAACTGACAAAAAACAGCGTCCAAAATGAAAGAATTCAAACTGCACTAGTGCTGTCATGCGCACCTGCATCAATATAAAGAAGTGACCAATTTCTCAGATTATAATCATACTACACATTCTCCTTATAAACTACTATTTAGTTAATAGAAACCAGAATCAGATCATACTTATTGCCAGTCTTGACTATAAACACGACATTATAGAATGTCAAGAATACGAAATGTATAGAAGAATAACCAACTTAACCGTGACCATGGAGGAAGCACTTACTAAAGATGTAAATACGACACTAACATTCCTTAAGGTCAGCAACCTACAACATAAAATTTAGTTGTATTTTTAAATAATATCTTACATATATGCCACCTCACTAACCACTCTAAGTCCAGATTGGTACGAAAATGTTTGTGGTAAACATAGACAAATGGATGTTATAAAGTTAAATTCACTATTAAATTGTCAGATTTCACTGGTGTACATACAATTTAAAAACAAATATTTTCAAATTTAGTGACAGAATGCAATTTCCCAAATTCAGAGGTGTTCAAACTTAAAACATTTTAATGTGATAGAGCAATTATATTGAACAACTGACACTTTGAAAATTTAAGTCCAGGAGATATGAATTGTATATTTCAGAAAAAGTAGAAAGACATATTTTTATTGATTAAATCCAATACCCAAAAATATTTATAAGAAATTGGTCTAAACTAACATATAGAAGATCTAAGGAACAGTAATCTCCAAGTTACTTCTTTCACAACTAACATTACATTCATTTTCATTGCATTAATAACGAAGTGCGAATAAGACTTTAAAATGTTTTTAATTTTTAAATATAGGTTTTTTTTTCCAAGTGTGGAATTATTTCACAATAGAAGCAGTAAAAGAAACTAGAATATGCCACAAACAAACTCAGAGAACAATTTCACTCATATTCATTAAACAATAAAAAGTTTCGGTCTTATAGTATCAATACTATTAACAACACATATTCGATGCAGTTGAGAAACTAATTTTATTATATTTAAATACATACAGTATAAAATTGTTGTTGTACGAAACAAAACCAAACAAAACAGCTATGGAAAGTATATGATCATTAAGTTCATTGAAAAACTGTTCTTTTATACTATTTCCCGTCCCGGCTTCGCAGCAGCCAGACATTTGACGTGTTTATCTTGAAGATATTTTTCATATGGTAATTTTGACATCACCTTTATTTTTCCTTTTTCTTTTTCTAAAATTGTTTTTATCATCATTAATGAGCGAAATTTATATGGCTAGAACCGCTTCTAAAGATAAATTAATTTGGGATTTAATATGATGAACTAAATATATTTAAGTTGTTTGAGATTTTTAATATTGATATTATGTTTTTCCCGTTTTCCATTTTAGTTTTTTTGACATATGTTACCATTGTACCATTTTTGACATTTGTGACATTTTTTACATTTTATGGCATTTTTGTCATTTGACATTTTTGACAGTTAACATTTTTAAATTTTTCCTTTCTTTCACATTTACGATGACGTTGAGATTTTTTGACTTTTTGTGTATTTTAAATTTTTGAATTTTCTCTCGTTTTAGGTTTTCGACAAAATAATTTTGACAATTTTGTCAGCTTTTAGACTTTTGTTAAGTTTGATGTAATGTAATTAATATTGTTAACATTTCGGCAACGTGAGTTCGTTTCTGCAAATTTACATTTTCGGCACGCGTGACACAGAGAAGCTAGTGTCGCCTCTTTCGGGATTTTTTTTGTGTTTATGTGTCAGACCGAGATATTTCAAAATAAAGTTATTTGATTTAATTTTACTAAAAGGTAAATACGTTTTTATTAATGATTTCCTTAATAATATTTACAAATGAAATACATAAATATTAATGTAGGTATACATTACTATAACAGCTTTTAATAACACAATTAAGTGATAATGGCTGTAGACAAAATTAAAAACAGATTTAGTAACGTAGGTCATTGTGTTGTAATGTCACAAATATCATAGTAAAACGGCTATATCTTTACTTTTCGGTTTCCCGGAAGCCTACAAATAATTCGAGTGTATACAACAATTTGTAATTTGTGATATAATAATAATTTTATAATTTATATAGGGACCAGTACTATGTAGTTCAATTTATAGAAAATCAAAAAAAAACCTTTTATCTATTTCTCTTGAGTTTTTTGAATTTTGAACTTAAGTGACAACATAAATATGTAATTTTAAGAGAAATTAATACATTAGTGAAATAGTAATAGTAATAGTAGTAATAATATACTTTTGGGATAGCAGGATTAAACAATATCAGGTGTAAAATAAGAATAATAATAAGTTGAAACTCTAAGAAAAATTAAATTTTATATATTTTTAATGTCTTCGAATTCTGAGGAACTCGACGAGCTACAATCTTCACGTTCCATCATGACACATAACGTAAAGTAATAAATGTGACGTGAGTATATTGTGTTTCTAAGGCATGACAGCATCTGAAATTTCGTCGATGTGAACATATGAGCTCACGTGACGTGACGATAATGTTTCCACCTTAAAACTCTAGAAATATTATTATATTTCAATAAATACCTTTTAATATTATGTTACACTATAATCAACGACAAGAACATAGAAACAAAAAACATTAATGAGAAATGTCACATAGGAGTCACACAACTGAAACGGAAGCATATAATAAATGAAAATGTGCATCACAAAAATATGTGCCTACAGTTTAAAATTTTAGGCCTCTTATTGATACACAAAGATGGAACATAGGATAAATATGTCATTGTTATGAAAACCATTTGCCTTATCAGAGAACATACAAAAGAAAACGAATCAGAAAGCACCAAAGAAAATATCTACTTCAAAATTTTACTATTCTACAATTGTGATATAAACCAGTTAAAACTTATCACCAAGTAAACCTAATGTCTCCCATAATAAATATTATTTATCTTCTAGATGTCCTAAGTCATCAACGATCACTTACTTTTCAGTTCAGCTCCATCAGGAGTACATCTTCCTTTATCCAATAAACAATTTAAATAATTTTGAAGCAATCTCTCACTTTTTAAAATCGATTCAATATCGATATCGTCATACCTAGTAGTATATTTGTTGTCACAAGCTACATAAGCAATAACACTAATTAATACAAAAAGTAATGGCGCGGTTTTTGTCATATTTATGCCGAATCTTGCAACTGTCTGACACTAATGGAATATTGTATTGATTTTATACCTATATGGATGAGATCTTGAAGACGAGAACTGAACCGGTATGGTAAATTATGTTAAAGATATTATGAAATTACCAGATTTAGTAAGAATATACGAAAAACATAATAAGTCGACCAATTAATTTTACTCAGGTGTGATTTATTTTGAATAACTTCTGACGTGTTTCATGTGTTAAAATATCCCGAAAAGTAAACAAATATTTCTACATTCACAAGTTACGTTACACCTACCTGATTGTTGTCAAAATAAACTCAAAATCGTGAATTTAATCTTGATGAAATTTACTTATAAATTAACAAATTGGATCATTAGCATAAGAATGCCTTATATATTCGGAGCAAAACTATATTTATTAAATTAAAGCAAGTGCTTTCGGAATTATTGTCGAGGATGTTTTTGACTATTCTGTGTGTTCTGTTTGAAATCTTTTCTTTTCTCTTCTTTTTTGTAACAGACTAGTATTAGAAATTTTTAATGGAGACCAAGTGTAGTAGAGCAACTATTCTTTACAGATAGTCTTTCTTAGAGGTAACAAAAAGAAATGTCCTATTTCTTGGAGAAAGCTTTACCTCCAAGTCTAGAGTCGTTGCGAATCACTGTTTCATGTGTCATCAAGATCTTTGTAGTTTTTCCTTCTACTTTATGGCGACAAGGGTTGCTTAATATGTTGTTGGCTAAATTTCATTTGTCCACGAGTTTTCGGGAAATGTTGTAATTGTGCTCCTTTTGCATTATTTCTATAAGTCTCCCCCGTATAAGTAATGAAACTAAGCAATTACTCCACAAAATATTGTAAAATTGGTTTGATAAATGTGACTGTAGAAGCAGCTCAAAAGCTACCACCAGACGTATCCTTTGAATATCGAACTCGAAACAAATTACTCTTTATAAAAACCAAGAGCATGCATTTCAAACACATAACAAAGGCAACACAATTAAAATTCTACTACTTGAAGATCAAGGTACCACTACAGTTAAACTTGTATAAAATGAATGAAAACCAAACTAATGGAACTTAGTGACATAGGAACATACTCTCAAGCTCGAGAAAGGTTCCACAAAAAATAGTGAAACCGGGTACAGACATTATCACAAGGCATAATCACTTGCTTACAGTAGGGATATTCGATTATTTCCAAAGGATTCAGATTGTTTGACAAATAGTCGATCCAATGAAAGGTCGAACTATCTGTATTATCAAAGGTACTTATGTATAGTCCACTCATCAGTCTTACTAGGAAGCATTTATTTAATATATAATTTTAATACTGACTTTCGAGGTTAATTTACAACAAGAAAAGGATGTGAATCCCACGAATTTAACATCTATTTTGAAACAGCATCCAATAAAATCACCATGGCGATACATGTTCGTTATTTGTTATTTCACTGTATATTGCACCGATCGTAGAGACAAAATAATAAAGCTTGATTATAATTAACTAAAAAATTGTTTGTTCTTTTTTCAGTCTAAATTAAATACACCTATCGATTTCTTTAAAACCTCTTACTGATTTGTATAATTTTTAACATTCCGTATATACATATTTTAACTACTCACAGTGTATAGTTTAGTGACCCGATCAGGAGTAAATATCATAAATGACGAAATTGAGACTTTAGGGGTGTCTCTGGGGGGAAATTAAAAAAAAGACCATTCCCCACATATCTCCGAAACTATTCAGCCTAAAATTTTGAAACATTTTAAAAATAATTAGTTTATAAGATATTAACAACCATTTTCAAACATTTACTCAGTCCCACCCTTATCTCCGAAACTATAAGATGTAAAATTTTGAAAAATATAGAGAACTACAGAAAAAATAAGGAGAAATCCCTTATTCTAATTTTTAGGGGCAAATTATAGAATTAAATGAAAAACATAAAATTAAAATAAATTTAAATTAATTATTTAAAAAATATTGACAGACGTATAAAATTTTTTACTCATTCCCCCTTATCTCCGAAACTATAATAATAATTTTGAAAAAAAACTAGAGATATACGGCCTTACATGAACTTTACTGGAAAATAAGGACAAACCTCTAATATGAATTTTGTAGGGCAAATTACAGAATTAAATGGAAAATATAAAATTAAAATTGTTTCTAATGCATCATGTAACATATCAAATCAAAGGATTCATTATGACGAATACAATTTTTTCTCTTCATATTTTCAAAATAAATTATTTAAAAGATATTAATAAAAATATTTGAAATAAATTAGAGATATAGGGTCTCACCTGAACTTTATAGGAAAAATAAGGATTATGACGATTACAAATATATTTTTTAATATTTTTTAAATAAATTATTTAGAAGATATTGTAACGAAATTTCCCTAAGCCGGCCCTGGTTTCATTCCAGTACGACATTGATCGCTTTTAGGACAAAAAAAATTTGATCCCGAAATGGCTCGCCAGCTGTAGAACTGAGAATGGATTGTACGAGAGTTTTCGATGCTGGTTTTAAAAGGAGCGACCCATAATCGCGGCAGTTAGTTAGTGTTTGATGTAAATAAAAGTTCTGGAAAATGGTAGTGAGTATTAGTTTTTAAATTTTAAATTGAACCCACGGAGTATATAACAAATTTGGTAATCAGAAGTGCAGGATTAAGTGCAATTAAAATCGTTATTTGATTTATGGAAACACGAAGTATGGAAAAAACCGACGAATCTACCAAAAAAATTGTCAAAGAGGTTACGGAGGGACTAGATGAAAAAATAACTCAAATTCTGGAAAAACGAGATAAGAAGAAGAAACAACATCAAGAAGAAATTCAACAAAGGTTAGTGAAATATTTTGATGAAAAACAACAAAATTTTGTTTCCACGATGGATGAAAAACAACTAAATTTCTTGGAATGATTATTCTCGAAATTTGAAGAAAAGCGACAAATGATTTTAAAGTATTTGAAGAAAAACAAGGCCAAACTGAACAAAAACTGCAATTTGAACAATTAATGCAAATAGTATCGCAAGTTAATGACACAGTTAATGAACTAATGCAAATAGCGGAATCAGACATAAGAGAAATAAACGACGACATAAAGGTCCTAAAAAATACCGTGGATACTCTTGAAACCAAAGTAGATGACAACGATTCCATCCAGAACCAGATGAAATTTGAAATAAGTGCCATCCAAAGCCAGGTAAAAGTTGAAATCAGTTCAATTAAAGACGCAGTACACAGTGAAGTAAAAGATAAAGTGGAAGCAGCAATTAAAAAAATGCAACAAGATTTGCAGAGAGGGAAATATCAGCACACCGTGAATACCAAAGGTTCCTTTAGTAAACCACCCACATTTGATGGCAGTTCATCTTGGCCCATGTATAAACGGAATTTGAGGCCGTGGCTACAGCTAATGGATGGGATAACCAAATAATCTACCTCTCTTCTAATGTCCTTAAGAGGTCCGGCCTTAGAACTCCTCCAAAGCATTCCAGAATTCGAAGCAGAGATTAGACGGTTAGTACACTTGTCCTACCCAGACCTGCCAGAGGAAACCAAAGATCGATTGGCCACACAGACTTTCATAAACGGTATCAGAGATGTGGAAGTACAACAAAATCTAAGACTAAGTGGCGTCAAGAAAACTAATGAAGGTTTAATTCGGGCGTTGGAAGTAGAGGCCGTCATGAAGAAGATGACAATTAATAATTTCTTCCTTAATTGTCGGTAACCAGATACGATTGAATTCTACAGAAGTAGAAGCGATTTGAATGAAGACGATTGTATCGGTTCTTTTCCTATTTTGTAGATTTCAACGAAATGAACAAATGTCTTCATGGCCGCAAAGTCCGATGACCGATGGTTTTCAAGTTATGGTTAATTTTATATTTAGTGTCAGGGTATACAACGATGAGCTGAGTCGGTATGTATATCAGAAACTATTAGGAGTATTTTTTAAAGCTTTTTTAGAATCTACGATGAATTTCAATATAACTTTATTAAAAGTATCATATGTCTGAAGGGCTCCAGTTGAAAGTAATTTAAACTTTTTGAAAATTTTGAAAGACGCAGCTTTCTAAAAAATATATATATTTTTTTAAACAAAGAGGGCCAGGTCAAAAATTACCAGAATTTGCCTGAATAAAACCTTCCTAAATCTTTGGAAACTTTTCAAAAGAATATACGGAGTGTTCAGAAATTGGCCCCGAATTCGGCTATCTCGAAAATAGTGGTAACTAATTTTTTTCAAATGGATGTTATGTTTGAAACCCCTTACCTAAATTAAATGATTTTTATGGTTATGTGAGATATCTGAATTATCACTAGGCTTTTTTAACGAATCGACAAGAAACAAATGCTGAAATGTCAACAAACAATATTTGCTAATAATTCGGTGTTAAAGCACAATTAATATGGAAAGCATTTTTCATGTCCCGTTTAGGATTTAGTAACTAAGTTCCGTTCGCGATACTCGAATAGACCAACCTGTCGTAGATAATAAAGTATACTCTAACCATAAATATAAAATTACCATAACTTGAAAACCATCAGTCATCGGACTTTGCGGCCATGAAGACATTTGTTTTTGTGATGGTGAGAGATATCTCGAGATCTACAAACGACCTCATCCATGTAAATAACCAATCATTTTGAAGATCGGGATAGAGAATATATCGTTCTCCCGATATCTTTCCGAATAAGGAATGTGCCAGGAAATGATCGGTCATTGGTCCTATGCGGAGATCGCAGTGGAAGGTTTCACATACTTTTTTTATAAACATATCAAATTCTACATAAATTGAAAAAAGAAATTATTATTCCTAAAGTTATATAAACACAAAAAAAACAGATGTTCCATGTTTTCCACTTCCGGTAGAACCGGAAGTTTTTTAACTAAAACCGGCTCCTCGAAACTCCCTGTATACTAATTTTCAGACACATATATATCGACTCAGCTCTTCGTGGTATACTCTAACCATAAATATAAAATTACCATAACTTGAAAACCATCAGTAATCGGACTTTGCGGCCATGAAGACATTTGTTTGTTTTGTTGAGATCTACAAATCCACCGGCGGGCACTTTCCATAAGGAATGTGCGGGTCCTTTTAAAGATGTTCTAAGAGAAACTATTTTCGTTTTGTACTTTGGTGACACTTATCACTGTTTTTTATTAATTTTCGCATTGATATACATTTTTTGTTGGTTGGTGATGGCAACTAGTCTTAAGTAAATATGGTTTTCATATTCTTCTTTTCTCTTATCCATAAATCTTTTGTTTCCTATCGCTCCGTTGCTAACTTATGTACTCCGCTATGAGCTGATTTATTGAATTACCCAAAATAATTAATAGAATTTATTGATAGCCTTGAGGTCGACAAAATTTAATTTTAGGTAGCAAATTTTCAGTACTCACGCACATACTGTATGATGTCTAACCAACCCGACGTAAACCTATAACCAACCGGTAATCGTATGGCGCGTAACGGTAACTCGTCACCGCGCACGACGATTATCAGTAGTGTATGGGTAATTCGGTCTGTTGGAACGAACCTAGAATATTTCAACCCTTTAAATTTCGAAAAAAAATCTTTTTTTATCATTTTCAAATATTTTTTAGACGTATATATGAAAAATAAAAATCATCTGTATAGTTATGGTACAAGATACAATTTATTACGATATTTCAAACCTTAATGACAAAATTACGAAAAAATTATTTTTTTATTTTCAAATATTTTTTAGCCGTATATATGAAAAATAAAATTCTTCTGTATAGTTATTTTACAAGAAACCCTTAATCACAAAATTACGTCTGCTACCTGCTTGAATAGACTAAATCGTGTAAATGACATCAGTTTTATAACAATAACCTTTCTTAATTTTAAAGCTATTAAAGCTAACACTAACTGATATATAAACGAACCTTCACGAGATTCAGAGTATAAATCTTAGTAATAAAGACATTCAGTGTGTTCTGGCTCACTATCTTATTATATATTCTGTTTCTTTGTTTATCTTTATTTCGATCACCATCTTATCACTTAGTTTTTCTTATAACTCTTAATTGAAAAGCTGAAACGTGTTTATAGATGTTTTACCTCATTTGCGCACTTCTCTTTTTCTTGTTTGATTAATTCTGTGACTAAGGAGATGGAATAAAGTACTAGGTCCTGACTGTTCCTGTGGCAAAAGTAACGTTGTGGATTGATCATTAAGCCCATATGATGGAACGTGCGATAGAACATTTATTTGAGAAGCACTTGACTGATTTTTTAGCTCTAGGCTAAGAGCGGTGCTCGTTTGATGGGAGAAAATATTAATATTAAAACGGAACGGATCTCTAACAGGTAAACTAGGAGGTGTTAATGGGATGTTAATTCCAAATTAATTTGGCTGATCGCGGGACTATTGAATCTGTAGAATATAAGTATTGGTTGCCTGATTGGTTGTGTGAAAATGACAATTAGAATATATTAGTAGCATTGGAACACATGGCGGCGTCGTAACTTGGAAGTTATCGGTGTCGGCTCTAAACCAATTTTAGTAGCCACAGCAGCAACAAAATGAACACCTGTAAAAATTTAAACACCCAGACAAGATGGGGTATCATAAGACTTTGTCTACTTTAAAACCTTTGCATTAGTGACAATATAATGGAAAAAATCGTTTTTTACTGATAATAAATAATATTGAGTTTTAGCAATCGGTGCACCGAATAGTTTCGGGAAAAACTGCAAGACGGCATCGTAGTTTTATCAGTCTTAGCTCCCTTCCCTTATGTATTTTTCTACATTTTGTGTACCATTACGCTTCTTTTTGTTCTCTGGTATCGCTGTAAAACCTATTTCAGGGTGGTTTAGAAATTCCGTTAGTCCTACCTCTCTGAGTGTGATGCCAGGTAACTTATTTATCTATGTGTATTTGTTCGACATCGGGAACATCCCCAGGAACCAAGGCATAGACTAGAAACTTCAAGGAAACATTAACCAGTTTAAAAAAAAATTGGTCAAGTGCGAGTTGGACTCGCATACTAAGGGTTCCGTACCACCTTCAAGATTCTAATATTCCAGTTACACACAAGCAGAGAATGAGTGCAATTTCTTATATTTACCTTAATATCTTTTAAAGGAAACATTTTAAATTTATAAAAAATATACACTTTGATTTTCCACACATAGACTTTTTATTTTATCTGCTTCAGGATTAGCTTGATTTTTATCAGAATACATATGTATTTAATTTTCTAATTTGGCGCCCAAAAATTAATATTAGAGTTTTATTTTATTACGAAACTTTCAGAGAAGCTTTTATAATCTACTGTCTGAGTTTTGAGCCTCTGTAGATTGAAAGATAAAGGGCAAAATAGGTCAAGTTTTAAATTATAAATTATTAAATCATTCATTCAAATTATTTAAAAATACAAATAAAATATATTTTTTTAAATTTAAATAGTGTAGTTTCTAAAGTGGGAATTAAGTCGATGTTAACATCTTTTAAACAAATGATTTAAAAATATGATATATTTGTAATTCACATAATGAGCCTTTTATCTGATATATATTACATGATGCGTTTGAAAATTTAATTTTTATTTTCCATTTAATTGTATAATTTGTCCCTAAAATTACTATGGGGGTTTTATAATAAGTTTTCTTATAAATTTCAAGTGAGCCTCAGTACCCCTAATTATTTGAAAATTTTAGGTAATATGGTTTCGGAAATAAAGCGAGAAATGAAATTTTTTTATAACTTTATGTTAATATCTTGTAAACAATTAATTTTAAAAATATGAAAAATATATATTTCCTCGTAATGAGCCCGTCACCAAACTATACATTCATTCCAAATTTCAACCTCTTCCGTCCAGTAGTTTAGGAGAAAATTGCTGTGATGTAACAGAGGCAGAAATCCGGAGTGATATTATAAGGGTATCCGTATATTGTATATACGGAACCCTAAAAACGATACACCTTAAACTCCAAATCGGAAGCTGTGCTCTGTATAACTTCATCATCCTGTGACTCAAGACAATAAATTGTTTCCGTGTCTATCTCTAGTTGCACTGGACTCAAAAATATCAAAATCGCGAAATATTATTGGTGACTTTCAAATATAGATTGACATTTAAATGAGAAATTTATGAAGCTACATCAGCAAGTTCAGGAAAACGATCCGTCGTCATCATCATCAGGGACTCCAATTGAGACCCGCACTATAAGTATTTATGAAAAATGTGCAAAACTGAGTAAGAACTGTATATATTTACCGTTAATATATATATATATATATATATATATATATATATATATATAAAAAAATAAGAGAGAAAAGCATCCATAACTCCGTTATCATATAACTTATAACATAATAATATAATCTATATCGAGTATTATATCGCTGAAAAGCTATACAAATGTCCGATTTTTTGAGGTCATAGCCAACTATGGTTTCCATTCAAAAAAAGATAAGTTTGTGTCATATCTCGAAAACGAGAGCTGTCATGCAAACGAGGACATGACAATCATATTCGGGATACAATTCCATTCAATTTTGAAATTTACACTTTTTTTATAAAATCAAAAACAAATGAGCTAGAGGGATTTGACTAAATCGACAGAATTTCGTTTTTTTCAAAATATCTAGTAAGCCATGACTTTTTACAAAATTCCGAAAGTGTCATTAAATTGGGCAGTAAAACTGCAAATCTTTCCCAATTTAACCATACTGATCATCAAAAAAAACTCACCCTGTATATATATATATATATATATATATATATATATATATATATATATTGTGAAGAAAGTACTACTGGTAATACCTACAATCAAGAACGTTATAACCAAGTAGAATAACTTTTAACAAGTCGTCTTAAAAAATTAATAAATTATGTCACTAAAATCAAAATTCTTGACAAAGCTTGTTATTATTAACTTTGTTTCAGACTTTTAATCAATGTCTCTTCACATTGTAAACATCAAACAAGACGAACTATTCTGAGAATACTGATGACGAGGAACACTGTTTTTTCCAGCTCGACCCAAAAAAAATTAAATTATATACTAGTTTTTCTTATGTACGCTCAAAGGCTAATTGCTTAGGTACTAAAACAATAGCTAAACAAGAATTTTATTGTTCGTTCTATAAATATATTTTTTTTGGTATAATTTTCTTCGAATGCTATGTCATAGTCTGCCATTCAGAAGGTCACTCGTGCAATTTTTTATTCCTATATATTTAGAGTTTCTAGTGAGGAGCTTCAGTTTGTGATAAAACAACAATGGCACTTAAATTTACACTTTTAATATTAGTTGCACTTTTTGCCGCGTGTGTTTGTGAAAATAAATACTCTTATAATACTGACAATATTGATATTAAATCGATTCTAGATAATGACCGACTTTTGAATAACTACATCAATTGTCTTTTGGATAAGGGCCGGTGCACTAAAGAGGGTGCTGAATTAAAAAGTATGTATATATAACTCCTTTTTTCAAAATCACTTATCAATGTATGAAATACTATTGGAATTTACAGTAATTATGCAGTAAAATAGTAATTATATAAAATAAATTATTGTTATTTATTTATCGAAATATGTTGTTTAGAATTCTCATTTAAATTTGTCATTATAAAATTATGTTTTCGCCAATTGACAAGCTCTATGGTATCAAGTCTTGCTGCAAAATACCCCTGCTCATTGGTTTCAAAATGACTTCTATAATAATGTGCGAATCTCTCCCATATAAACAATTACTAGCGTTATTTGCAACAAGGAGCTTAGTTTTGTACAATAATTAAAAAGTTATGACAATTCTAAAAAATGGTAGAAATTACAAATTGGAAAAGTCCCTCAATTTTATTCCAACTTAATTATTTTAATTTTAATATAACTTCATCCTATAGAGACGTTACAATAAATATGTATTTTTAAATACCAATTTAAAAAAGGTAGAATTATCGAGTTAATAAATTGAGGTCGAATAATTTTTTAGCAAAAGAGAATAAACCTCTTTTTATTTCTTAAGAAATATTAGTTAAAAAAATTTCTTAATTTTTAAAATTATTTTTTATCATTTTTTTACTGTTTTATGATTTAATTAAACTATTTAAAAAAGTTATATTAATTAAAATTAAGTTTTATGACGCTTAATTGGGTTTTAAGTGTTATTTAATTATTAATTTGAAAGTTATTTAACAAACAAATAATCAAGATTAAACATGAACATAATACTTACAATGAGCAGGAATGGACTAAAGAATAAAGATCACCTTTAACGAAGTTATTATACCACACATACCTCAGTAAAAAAATGCTTCATTAAAAAATTATGAGGCCCTAAAGAAGAAAATGGAAGAGCTAATATTTTGTTTTTTTCAGTAACCAAAATGGCCTTCAAGCTGAAAAACACTAGCGCATAAGTTTTACCCAATAATGTAGAGAACGTTGTCGATTTTTTATTACTAACCCCTTTTCCATATAATAAGTCTAGTTAAAGAAGACTTTGGAATCAGTATTCTGATCTATCAAACAGACATTTTCTGTCATTAGTTATGTAATAAGCAAAATAACAACCCGTCTTTTTTGGGTAGGATGTTAGTTTCTGATGAGGTCATTCCCATACTTGGAGTGATAGTAATCCCCGTATAGCCAAAACGAAGCAATTTTCCATTAATGAGTGGTGTGGAATGGTGTGGAAAATGGCCATCGCGGAGCCCCAATCTTAACCTATTAGACCTTGGCTACATGAAATCCATTTGCAGACATTCTAGTAACACAAAAGAACAATTATCAATGAAAATTAGAGAAGCTGGAAATGGAAATAAAAATAATATACAGTTTTTTCCCTGTTAGACAGTATTAAGGTAAACGTTTACAGAAGTGCATTGAACCTAATGGTGGCCATTTTGAGAATCTTTTATGAATAAAGTAATGCTTAGGTACGTTGTTATTGAAAACGAAACTTTTTAGTGACACGAAACAAGGGTAACATTTTTAATGGAAAATAACACAAGGTTCAACAAATTCACTCAAGATAGTGAAAATGTTAATAACAAAAAAATATAGAAAAAGACCTACGATCAAAATTTGCCCGCAGCGCCCTTTACTTTATTCGGCAAAAACTATACGCTAGTATTGTTCGGCTTCCCGTAAAATCGATGTGCATCAATTGCTTGATCGTCACTTTGGTTACTGAAAAAAAAATGTCACATATTTGATTCCTTTAGGGCGCCATTACTTTTTAAGAAAACACTTTTGTAACGTATTTTTGGTTTAATCGCTTTAATTTAACATTAGAAAACTTTAGATGAGCTGTGTTCATTTAACATCTTGTTCTTCTCCGTTTCTTCCTAAGCTTTCCATCTTCTACCAATCTTGAAGCTTTCGTGGTTAGCTTGATTGCTTTCGTTCTGATTTTCTAGACTATAATTATTGTGGTCAAGGACATAAAGGTGAACTGGAAACAGTTATAAAGGAAGAGTAAGAAAGAAGTCATATAAAATATGAGTGAGGCCCTATATTTCATATTATTCTGGAGTAGTTTCGAGGAAAAGGGAAATGCACGATTTTCAAATATTATCTTCAATGTCTTTTAAATGATGTGTTTTAAACATTTTATATTTAAATGTCTCATAATAAACCTTGTCATTTAATAAGCTACTTTTGCTTCGTAATTGTCTAATGTGAGCTTCCAAAGTTCTACCCAGGATTTTCGTATACGTTTTCGGATAAACTTTACATTAAAGTACAGTACTAATGCGGCTCTGTTTCTTTGTCTTTTCATAATGATAATCTCACAACGAGATAAAGAGAGAGAATTTTCATACAATTCTGTGAAATGATTTCAACAACGCATTTTTCATAATGAACTTTTGATTTGATATGTCACATGTGTACTTCGTCCCTTTTCGGAATCTTTATATTTTTAATCCCCACTTTTAAAAGTTATTCCGTTATACGTGTTAAGGAACTTTTGATAACAGAAATACTGTTTAAAATACTGGATATAGCGCGTCTAGTGTATCGAACATGAAGAACCAGATTAGACATAGTTACTTTGGGACCAAGTCTTTCGATCCTATAGAAGACTATTGTCCTTTATTAGAAAATCCCCTGTTTAGGGTTTTTGTTTCACTGACAATTTATGTTATATTATATATTTTTTATAATAATGTGAAATAACTACTTTACTCATTTTGGAATAAGCTAAATGATTTTCACATATGGAAGATTAGATGTTAATGATTCTGAAATTACGTTCAAAAACGGTTCCCAAAACAGCTTCTCTGTTTGACATAACGTCAGAATGTACTCCAGTACTTTTCGCCACATTATCGAAACTGGAACCTTGAATTATCCGGGTCCTAAACCAAGAAGGCATTATTATGAGCAATTGCAATTGAATTTGGAATGTCATTATTTAAAACACATTTATGTTAAGTTATACCATTGAAAACGGGGTCTGATTTAGACCTTGAAACGTTTGGACTATTTGAAATATACAGATTTTCGAGTATTTGTGGTGTTATTCCCAAAGAACTCGTGCTCCTAAAAATGTTATACCAATCACTGAAAGGAGAATGATATTGTTTTAAACTCAAGTTTGTCTACTTTAAAACAGGAATCAGAAGACACACTATGCTTCCTCGTTTAGAACTTGAACGTAATTTTTTAGTTTTTCAATAACATGTTTACAGTTGTGTTGTTATTTGGTGTCAAAATAATATATTTTAAGACATTATCTAATATTACATTTCGAATAGAATAAATTCAATCCTATTGATAACTGAGCCTTCAGGTACAATTTGCGAATTTTTGATGTTATAACCAAAAAAGCAAACTTAATATGCACAGAATTTTATTGTGTCAACCAGCTCTCATGTGATACTCCAAATACAATTCATATTTTGATTTTAAATTTCCTCATTTACCTATATCTTGATTAATAACAACAATTCTGTAAATCCTTGTAAAATTGAAGCCATCTGATTTCTTATTAATTATTTTTTAGAGAGGGTCCCTGATGCAATTCAAACACAATGCTCCAAGTGCAGTGACAAACACAAAAGTCAAATCACAGAAGTAACACAATTCCTCATGACCAAGAAACCAGACATGTGGAAAAAATTGCTGGACAAATACGACCCAGACAGAGTCTACTCCAAGCGTTTTCAAGAACTGAAGAAAAAGCAAAATGTTCATTAGGAAAATAGATATTTTTTAAGGTGTTTTCTTTGAGAGGTTAAATTTGAAAAAATGTATAAAACAAAAATATTTAATTTAATAAATAAACATCTGTTAGAACGCGTTAGTTAAAAAGTTTTTTATTATTTTAATTTATCATTTTATGGAATTTATTGTCAGAAGATCAGAATTACATATTCGGTTTTGACAAGTATAAACATTCACTAGAAGTTCTAGTAACTTTTGGGAATCAATTAAGATAGTAAACTGGTTTTTCTAAACTAAAGAGGTAAACATTTTTTGTTGCTTTTTAGGTAATCTCTGAATTATGGAACTAATCCTAAAAAATTGTTCACCAGTAAAAAGTTTTACTATCCTTAAGTAACTATGGTTATATTATCTATTTTCCCTATTCATTGGGATTTTCTCTCCTCAAAATTTTTTCCTGCTACAGATAAGTATTTAAAATCGTATTTGTAGAACAAAGTGTAGTAAGGCAATTTCGTAAAATTGCCCGGATTAGTGACTGTCCGTACAGAAATTCTTCCTCATAGTTATTCTGAGAGATAGAGATGTCTTAAAATGTATTCCTGTATATAAATAGTGTATTGTATATTGTGCTATACTTATCTGTTTGGAGACGTTTCAACTCCGACTATGGAGTTGCCAATCGTTTTGTTGAGTATATCGAGGTGTATTTTGTTGTTGTCAAAAAATGTTGACAGTGACAATTTGTCATTTGCCGATCACTTAATACTGAGGGTACCATTTTTAGCGTTCCGTATATACAATATACGGATACCCTTATAATATCACTTAGGATTTCTGCCTCTGTCACATCACAGCAATTTTCTCCTAAACTACTGGAAGGAAGAGGTTAAAATTTGGTATCAATATATAGTTTGGTGACCCGATCAGGACTACATATCGTAACTAAACTAAAAAATCGACCGTTCCCCCCCCTGATCTCCGAAACTACTGAGCCCAAAATTTTGAAAAAAATAGGAAATATAGAACGTTGCCACGTTGCCCGAACTTTACAGGAAAAATAAGGAGAAACCATTAATATTAATTTTGGGGGGCAAATTATAGAATTAAATAAAAATATAAAAATAAAAAAAAATTTAAACTCATCATGTAATATATCATTCTGAGGAACACAAATAAATTTTTTTCATATTTAAAAAAAATTATTTAAAAAGACGAAAATTTAATTCGAAACTATATACTGACCTGAAGTTTACTGGACCTGCTACTTTTAATTTTAGGTTCTGACCTGAAGTTTACTGGAAAAATAAGGAGAAACCTGCTACTTTTAATTTTGGGGGGCAAATTACAGAATTAAATGGAAAATATAAAATTAAAATTGTTTCTAACCCATCATGTTATATTATCAAATGAAAGGGCTCATTGCGACGAAAACAAATATATTTTTTTCATATTTTTAAAATAAATAAATTAAAAGATATTAACAAAAATATAAAAAAATTTACCCATCCCCCCCTTATCTCCGAAACCATAAGCTGGAAAAATTTGAAAAAACAATGGAGGTATAGCCCCTCACCTGAACTTTACTGAAAAAATAAGGAAAAACTCCTAATATTCATTTTGGGGGGCAAATTATAGAATTAAATGGAAAATATAAAACTAAAATTGTTTCTAACCCATCATGTTATATATCAAATGAAAGGGCTCATGATGAAGAAAACAAATATATTTTTTTCATATTTTTAAGATAAATTAATTAAAAGATATTAACAAAAATATAAAAAATCCCCTTATCTCCAAAAACATGAGCTGAAAAATTTTGAAAAAAAATGGAAGTATAGCCCCTCACCTGAACTTTACTGGAAATTTTAGGAGAAACCCCTAATATTCATTTTGGGGGGGCCAGTTATAGAATTAAATGGAAAATAAAAAATTATAATTGTTTCTAACGGGTCATGTAATATATCAAATCATAGCGCTCATTATGACGAATACTAATATATATTTTTTAAAAATCCCTAATTGTATTACTTGGCCCCCAAATAATAGAATTAAACAGAAAATTATTAGAAAACCCCCATAGTAATTTTAGGGACAAATTATACAAGTAAATGAAAAATAAAGATTCAATTTTCAAACGCATCATGTAATATATCAGATAAAAGGCTCATTATGTGAATTACAAATATATATTTTTAAATCATTTGTTTAAAAGATATTAACAAAAATATTAAACATTGACTTAATTCCCACTTTAGAAACTACACTATTTAAATTTTGAAAAATATACTTTATTTGTATTTTTTATAATTTGGATAACAGATTTAATAATTTATAATTTAAAACTTGACCTATTTTGCCCTTTATCTTCCAATCTACAGAGCCTCAAAACTCAGACAGTAGATTATAAAAGACTTCTCTGAAAGTTTATTAATAAAATAAAACTCTAATATTAATTTCTGGGGGCCAAATTAGAAAATTAAATACATATGTATTCTGATAAAAATCAAGCGAATCCTGAAGCAGAATATTGGAATCTTGAAGGTGGTACGGAACCCTAAGTATGCGAGTCCAACTCGCTCTTGATCAAATTATTTTGCTCTTCTAGCAATAGATCTCTCCAGCCCAAATGAAGGTCGATTGAAGGGGCGCCGATTTCCGTGTTGTTTATCATCATACAGCTGGTTTCTTTAAGTTTTCTCTTTTTTATATTTTCCTCTTTCATCAAGACCTTTTTTTATCTCAGTCTGTTCTATGGCTTGTAGTTCTGGTTAATACATGGTTGACCAAATTTGATTTGTCCACATGTCTTCTTGGTGTTCCGTACTTCTAAAGGTCTTCAAGTTTCACCGGTATAACTATGGCCACAGTCACACAACACTGTACACACAATTTTTGGAATTTTGAGTTGCGTTAAATGGTTTGGTATGTGTGAGAATAGAGCGCAATGTATTATTTGTTTTGAAAACAGTTTTAATATCGCATTTATTTCCTAACCGCTTAATTTTTTCGGATACACCTGGGACGTATGGAATTATATTCATAATTTTGTTTTCGAAATTACTTATATTATCTATATTCATTAAAATAAGTTGTTTGTAGAAACATATGTAAATCAAGTTAGAACGAAAACGCTGAGTGGCGGCCTTATCGAAATGGGAGACCAGTTGGTTGGTGAAATAATATGCTGTAAATGTATTAGTCATTGGCTTTGGCATTTAAGCCACAATAATGTTATGTATTAAAATTAATTGTATATGACGATGTATATTTGAATTTATTAACTAAATATCTTTTGAAATAATACGAGTCACAATGTCTTAGCATTCTTAATTTAATAACAATACTAATTAAGGAACATATCTTGATACATAAATGAAATATACCTACTACCTAATTGTCATTTTTCAATTTGAACAAGATAGCTTTTAAATATTTTCAGTACCTACAACGTTTTCTTTTCGACAAACCATCCTCAACTTATGATACGGTCATTTTTAGTTGAAATCTAGTCATTTTTAATCCTAAAATAGGGGATATGTCACGTGTAATTATTTAAACATTTTGCAGATTTTTGTTATCTATCACTTATAATTAGAAATATGAACATTTCGGCACTGAAGGCTCCAAAAAGGTGTTTTAATAATTGAAACAATAGCAAACACGTAATCAAAATACTATGAATAAATGAGAAAAATTTATGTTTTGAAATAAAGGCTCTGATTGACAATATGTGGCATCCAGAAAAAATTAAACTAGCGGCATAAATAAAATCATTAGTACTAACATTTTTTAAAAAGGATATGCCTTAGTAAAGGTGAAGTTATATAGTTAGAGCTAGAGCTGGTTTTTTTGTTGGTTCGTTGAACTAATGGTACGACATATCTTTTGAATACCGGGTGGAATTGTCGATTAACTGCCTGGATGTTTTGCAATCGCACCCCAGTTTGCCTTTATTGTCTGTTAAAAAGCAATGCATTCGATTTATGTAATGTTGTATCGCAAACGTAAGAACAGATAGAAATAGACTTCAATGAATAAAAAATAATTTTCATGTTATTGACATTTATTAAAGGTAGTAACTTTGTGAATTAGAAAATCTAGCATACATGTTACAAAAGCTTAGCATAGTATAAGCACTAGTTCGTAAGTAGTTCACATCGCATTTACATGGAACACAAACGCAAACCGCAATTTTCAGCGGTGCGTGCGATTTTTGCACCTCCGGCACCCTAGTTGTCTTTACTGAGGATACAATTTGACACTGATTATTAAAATGGGTTGTTGTACAGAGGCGGATTAAAAGCTCTTCTAAGATACGGGATGGCGGAGGCGATCGCCCCTCTCAAACCAAAGTCATCTAATTTACAAGTAAAAGGCGGAAATTTTAAATCCAAGAGCCTGGAAGAAAGTAGCTAATAGGGATTTAAACTGCTGATCGGGTACTCTTAATGAAACTGCCTGGAAAATGTCAGTCCTAAATGCTAGAGAAGATCCTAACCTACTCTAGTAAATTTAGGAAGATATTCCTACTCTTGAAGTTTTAGATCTCCATCGCATTCTAAATTCTCTCCTGGTTATGTTTCACAATTTCGACATACAGCTACTCTTTTTTTCCAAGGTGCTAAATTTCCTGAGCTCATCTACTTTATTGTTAGGTATTGTCGAAAACGAACTTATTTTTGATTCATAATCAAAATTTAGGATTAGAATTAAATTGTCTAATATATTTTTGTTACAGTAGTTTAAATATAACTTTGTTACCATCTCATAATTGAAAACAATAATTTTATTTACATAAGCCGATTTGTAGCGATCTACCGGTTATAATTGTTCCTAAATGGTTTGAACCAAACACATTCTATCGGTTTTGGTTAATATCAATGACGTCAGAATTCAGCCCATTGTTAGTTCATAACCCAAAGCAGTAGTTGTTTTTAATTATCTATTTAATAATCTCTTACTTAAATGACATTTAAGGTTACATATTTACTATTTTACATATTTACGTGTACATTTAACAATAAATTTTGATCAGTTTTGTGCAAAAATCACTTAAGTACCACAAAGGAACCAAATTACATTCTAGCGAATGAGTATTGGTTCTACTTCAGTGTTATAATATAATAATAATAATAATACCCGGGGTCACCAGGGTCAATTGGTGACAACACCCATGAAAATGGAGCTAAGGAGTAGATGCCTCGGAACAGAGCCGCTGCCTGGGGATCGCCAGGGCATGTCTGGAGCCGGCGCTGGACATGACAGCATGCGGGACGTCGGTGGCAGGGTGCTGAGGAGGCGGGCCCCTGCCGTTCAAAGAGCCCAAGAACCAGAAGAACCACAACAACACTCACCAATACAGTCACAACAACAACGTGACCATCACCAACGGAGTCAAACGAGAACGAGAACTCCACCCGCAGAAAGTGTTGCGCAGGATCAACAGCCAGCGCTCACTCAAGAGGGACTGAAAAGACAGCGCTTGAAATGGACTGGCGCCATGAATGAATTTATAATGCGCACGTTTTACAGAATTACGAACCTTGGCCAGGACAAGACTGGATATCGCCAAATACTCTATCAAGAGTTCTGTCGTGAGTACCCAGAGCTTCAAGTTACTGAACAGAGAGTCGCAGATCAATATCGTGTCATCTTGAGAAATGGCCTTATTTTGCCGGAACAACTAAACACAATAAAGAGCGAAGTAGAGCGCGAACTATTTGGTCGAAATACAATAGATCCAGAGCCTGAAACACCTTTGGCACAAAGAGCGGACGAGACTCAAGAACTACAGCAAGAACAGCCAACCAACGCTGACCTGCTTGAGAAGATCCAAGCAGAAATGGAAGGAGCTCTTAGAGAGTATAGTGGAACAGATCCACTGACTAGACCAACTCTTCCCAAACTAAGATCTTCTAAGAAATTGGGTATCGTCTTGCAGGCTATGAACAAATTTATCTTGCCAAACTATGTTTTAGGTGCTAATATGTTAGAGTCGCTACACACAATTATTTACTGTGCTGAAACTTCCATCTGCAGAACAATTGGGGTCGCAGTAAGACCAAAGCAAGACCCTCCCCAATTTAGACAAACCCCTCGAATACCACCTTGGCAAAGAAGACTTGAAGGGAAAATCAATTCTCTTCGGAAAGACGTTGGAAGACTGACCGAGTACCAACGAGGAGTCAGGAACAACAGAATAGAAAGGCTCGTCAAGACTATCATGGACAATAACCGAATACACTCCCAGTGGGATGGAGAAAACATTACATCTCAGCAGTGTCTGGACAGTCTACGACTAAAGCTCACCGTCTGCACAAGTCGATTGAGAAGGTACAAAACCAGTAACCAAAGGAAACTAGACAACACACTCTTCCGACAACCAGAAAAGGGGTTTTATAGAAAACTTAACAACAACAATAATAATGAAGCCCCTAGTTACCCCAGTAAAACAGACATCGAGGAATTCTGGAAAACACAGCTTTCCACAACAATCTCCTATAACTCCAGAGCCAGCTGGATTAATGAGGAGGAGGCTGCATCTCAGAACTGTGAGGCCATGCAACACCAGCCATTTACAACGGAAGATACATCCAACATAATGAAGAACCTCCATAACTGGAAAGCACCAGGACCAGATGGTGTAAAAAATTACTGGATAAAGAAACTGTACGCAACCCACGAAACCCTAACAGCCCTTATAAATGACGTAATTACCCACCCACACAAGATGCCTAGTTTCCTTACGCATGGTGCTACATACCTATTACCAAAGGACAACCTATGTGCACAGGACCCAGCAAAGTACCGACCAATCACTTGCCTTCCAACCTTATACAAACTCATAACATCGTGCATTAATCATCGCATTTTCAAACATTGTGAACTGAACAACATAATTACTCAACAACAAAAGGGATGCGCGAAAAATTCGATGGGTTGCAAAGAACAACTGATAATTGATTCCGTTGTCTGCAATCAAGCCCACGCCAAACGACGAAATCTCTACATGGCATATGTGGACTACAAAAAGGCCTTTGATTCAGTTCCACATGATTGGCTCATTAAGGTGCTGAAACTCTATAAAGTGAATAATTGTATTATTAACTTTTTAGAATATGCCATGGCCACCTGGCAAACCAAAATCTCACTGAATGAAGCCAACTGTTCGATACAAACTGACCCTATTCCAATCAGAAGGGGTATATTCCAGGGAGACTCTCTTAGCCCGCTGTGGTTCTGCCTTGCCATGAACCCTCTCTCAAACAAACTGAACTCAACCAATTTTGGGTTCAGTCTCAAACACAACAACGTACAAGCATTGAAGATAAACCATTTGTTATACATGGACGACTTAAAGTTGATGGCAGCTACAAAACAACAGCTGCATGATATGCTTAAAATAGTAGAAGGGTTCTCTAGTGACATCCATATGAAATTTGGCCTAGACAAATGCCGAATTATTAATATAGTTAAAGGCAAAATACAGCAATCACTTCGAAATGGGAGATGGCACCTCAATTGAATCTATGGGGGAAGGTCATACTTATAAATACCTTGGAATAAAGCAGGCTCAACGGATTGATCACATGACTATGAAAAAGGACCTAACAGCAGAGTTTTATAGAAGGGTAAGACGACTGAAAACCAAACTAAACAGTAAAAATCTGTTTCAGGCTATTAACACCTATGCGTGTTCAGTGCTCAGTTACTCTTTCGGTATAGTTAATTGGTGCAAGACTGACATTGAACAATTACAACGAAAAGTTCGAGTTTTACTAACAAAAGCTCAAAATCACCATCCAAAGAGCTCTGTCGAACGTACAACTTTGCCACGGTATGAAGGAGGAAGAGGATTGACAGATATAAGTAAACTATTAGATAAACAAATTTCTATTTTGCGTAGTCGTAGTCATTTCCAGAAACTCGCAGAAATTTCTGATCTACATAGAGTCATGTGCCAGGTTGATGACTCAACACCACTGCGACTGACACAACAACATGTCCAATTACACCACCAGACCACAGATCAGAAACTGCAGAAATGGAAAGAGAAGCCCCTTCATGGAAGACATATAAATGACATCAAGCAAGATTATGTCGACAATGCAGCGTCGAACTACTGGTTGATCTCTGGTAATATGTTCCCTGAAACGGAAGGCTTTATATTGGCAATCCAAGATCAAGTAATTCCAACTAAGAACTACCTAAAGTACATCGTTAAAGACCCTTCCATTAACAACGATAGATGCAGGTACGGTTGCCAAACATCTGAATCTATTCAGCATATCACAGGAGGTTGTCAAGCGTTCGCTGCAACTGAATACAAAGAACGACATGATGCTGTGGCAAAAAATACTTCACCAGGAACTAGCACTGAAACATGAATTATCACAGTCGGTAAGATTACCATACTATAAATATAAACCAGAATCTGTTTTAGAAAATAACAACTACAAGCTGTACTGGGACCGCACGATACTGACCGATCGGTCTGTTACTCACAATAGACCAGATATAGTTTTGGTAGATAAAGTCTCTCGGAAAACAACTTTAATTGACATAGCAATTCCCAACAACAATAATATAAATATCAAGCAGGCTGAGAAAATAACCAAATATGAAGATTTGGAATTTCAAATAAAGACTCAGTGGAACATGAACAACACACGAACTGTACCAATTGTTATGTCAACAACAGGACTAGTCCCAAAACATCTATTAAACAATTTAAAATACCTCGGTCTGGACGAACATCTCTACAAACAAATGCAAAAAGCCGTCTTGTTAGGGACAGCCCGGACGGTCAGGAAATTCATGGGAAACTGCCGCCACGACTCCAACCACGGGCCTGAAAACCTGGCAAGGGCTCCCACAGAGCTAAACCCCTTTGATATCTAGGATATCTGGGGTTTAGTGAATTTTCCCCTAAAGAGGGAGTGTGATGCCATACATTGTATAGTCAAGTCGGGTAATATTAATAATATAACCACAACAACATTCACCAATACAGTCACAGCAACAACGTGACCATCACCAACGGAGTCAAACGAGAACTCCACCCGCAGAAAGTGTTGGGCAGGATCAACAGCCAGCGCTCACTCAAGCGGGACTGATAAGACAGCGCATGAAATGGACTAGCGCCATAAATAAATTTAAATACGTTTTACAGAGTTTGGCCAGGACAAGACTGGATTCATCAAGAGTTCTGTCGTGAGAAGAAAGAGAGTGGAAAGTGTCATCTTGAGAAATGGCTTATTTCTTATAGAGTATACAACAGTCCAGGCCTGAACACCTTTGGCGCATCAAGAACATTGCTTGATTAGACCAACTCTTCCCAAACTAAGATCTTCTAAGAAACTGGGAATCGTCTTGCAGGCTATGAACAAATTTATCTGGCCACACTATGTTTTAGGTGTTAATACATTAGAGTCGCTACACACAATCATCTACTGTGCTGCAATTTCCATCTGCAGAACAATTGGAGTCGCAATAAGACCAAAGCAAGACCCTCCCCAATTTAGACAATCACCTCGAATACCACCTTGGCAAAGAAGGCTAGAAGGGAAAATTAATTCTCTTCGGAAAGATATTGGAAGACTGACCGAGTATCAACGAGGAGTCAGAAACAACAGAATAGAAAGACTTGTCAAGACGATCATGGACAATAACCGAATACACTCCCAGTGGGATGGAGAAAACATCACATCTCAGCAGTGTCTGGATAGTCTACGACAAAAGCTTTCCGTATACACAAGTCGATTGAGAAGGTACAAAACCAGTAACCAACGGAAACTAGACAACGCACTATTCCGAAAATCAAAAAAGGGTTTTATAGAAATCTCAACAACACCAATAATAATGAAATCCCTAGTTATCCCAGTAAAACGGCGATCGAGCAGTTCTGGAAAACACAACTTTCCACAACAGTTTCCCATAACTCCAGAGCGAGCTGGATTAAGGAGGAGGAGGCTGCATTTCAGAATTGTGATAAGATGCAACACCAACCATTTACAACGGAAGACACGTCCAACATAATGAAACACCTCCATAACTGGAAAGCACCAGGACCAGATGGTGTGCAGAATTACTGGATAAAGAAACTTTACGCCACCCACGATAAATTAACAGTACTCATTAATGACATAATTATCCATCCACACAAGATGCCTAGTTTCATGGTGCTACATACCTCTTACCAAAGGATAACCTATGTACACAGGACCCAGCAAAGTACAGACCAATCACTTGCCTCCCAACCTTATACAAACTTATAACGTCGTGCATTAATCATCGCCTTTTCAGACATTGTGAGCTAAACAACATAATTACCGAACAACAAAAGGGATGCGTGAAAAACTCGATGGGATGCAAAGAACATCTAATAATTGATTCCGTTGTCTGCAATCAAGCCCACGCCAAACGACGAAATCTCTACATGGCATATGTGGACTACAAAAAGGCCTTTGATTCAGTTCCACATGATTGGCTCATTCAGGTGCTGAAACTCTATAAACTGAATAATTGTATTGTTAACTTTTTAGAATATGTCATGACTACCTGGCAAACCAAAATCTTTCTGAATGAAGCCGACTGTTCGATACAAACCGACTCTATCCCAATCAGAAGGGGTATATTCCAGGGAGACTCTCTTAGCCCGCTGTCAGTCTCAAACACAACAACGTACAAAGCACTAAAGATAAACCATTTGTTATACATAGACGACTTAAAGTTGATGGCAGCTGCGAAACAACAGCTGCATGATATGCTTAAAATAATAGAAGGGTTCTCTAATGGCATCCATATGCAATTTGGTCTAGACAAATGCCGGATTATCAATATAGTGAAAGGCAAAATACAGCAGGGGCCCTACGAAATGAGAGATGGCACCTCAATTGAATCCATGGAGGAAGGCCATACTTACAAATACCTTGGAATAAAGCAGGCTCAACGAATTGATCACTCCACCATGAAAAAGGACCTATCAACAGAGTTCTATAGAAGGGTAAGACGACTGTTGAAAACTAAGCTTAACAGTAAAAATCTGTTTCAGGCTATTAACACTTACGCGTGCTCAGTACTCAGTTACTCATTCGGAATAGTTAAATGGTGCAAGACGGACATTGAACAACTACAACGGAAAGTACGAGTTCTACTAACAAAAGCTCAAAATCACCATCCAAAGAGCTCCGTCGAACGTACAACGTTGCCACGGTATGAAAGAGGAAGAGGATTGGCAGATATAGGCAAGTTACGTGATCAACAAATTTCCAATTTGCGTAATCATTTCCAGAAACTCGCAGAATTTTCTGATCTACACAGAGTCATATGTCAGGTTGATGACTCAACACCTCTGCGACTGACAGAACAACAAGTTCAAGTATACCACCAGACAACTGATCAGAAACTGCTGAAATGGAAAGAGAAGCCGCTTCATGGAAGGCATATAAATGACGTCAACCAAGATTATGTCGACAGTTCAGCGTCGAACTACTGGTTGATCTCTGGTCATATGTTTCCTGAAACGGAAGGCTTTATATTGGCAATCCAAGATCAAGTAATTCCAACTAAGAACTATCTAAAGTGCATCGTCAAAGACCCTTTTATCAACAACGACAGATGCAGATATGGTTGCCAAGCATCTGAATCTATCCAGCATATCACAGGAGGTTGCCAAGCGTTCGCTGCAACTGAATACAAAGAACGACACGATGCTGTGGCAAAAATACTGCACCAGGAACTAGCGCTGAAACTCGAGCTATCACAGTCAGAGAGAACACCCTACTATATATACAAACCAGAATCTATTTTAGAAAATAACAACTACAAACTGTACTGGGACCGGACGATATTGACCGATCAGACTGTTGCTCACAATAGACCAGATATATTTTTGGTAGATAAAGTCTCTAGAAAAACAACCTTAATTGACATAGCAATCCCTAACAACAACAATATAAATATTAAGCAGGCTGAAAAAATAGCCAAATACAGGGACTTAGAATTTCAAATACAGAGACAATGGGACATTAACAACACTCGAACAGTACCAATTGTTATGTCAACAACAGGAGTAGTCCCAAAACATCTATTAAACAATTTGAAATACCTCGGTCTGGACGAACATCTTTACCAACTGATGCAAAAAGCCGTCCTTGTTAGGAACAGCCCGGACGGTTAGAAAATTCATGGGGAACTGCAGTCCACGGCACCAACCACGGGCCTGATAACCTGGCAAGGGGTCCCACAGAGCTAAACCCTTTTGATATGTAGTATATCTGGGGTTTAGTGAATTTTCCCCTAAGGGCACACTATGTGTGCCTTAGAGGGAGTGTGATAATATAATAATATAATAATAATGTTTATTTCTCAAAAAAATCACAATAAATAACAAACACTAATAATACATATATATTTTTTAACAATTAACATAGATAATTACATGCTACTAACATTTAAATTGATAAATAAACAATGGAATGTCACCAGAAGGTAATACCTTGAGTAGGACAGAGAATATCAGTACACTACCACTTATATCATTTTTACACAAAAACAAAAAATAATATCTACATTAACAATACTAACATATTTCACCACAATAAACCGTAAACAATTGATATCTCAAAAGTAACTCCTTGTACGAGATTCAAGTAGTCCACAAGTAAAGTGTAGTTAAATATTTTTTTATTATTAATTTACATCTTAGTAACATTCGCATGTAATAGTTTTATAGTCTTAACAAATTCCTATTAGTTGTAATATTTTTCTTCTGTTTACATTAAATATCCATCTTTTAACATTAATTTTAAATACCATATAAGAAGAAGACATCTTAATATCATATGGCAGTATATTGTATATTTTAGGCAAAATAAACATAAATGACCTTTGACCAACAGATTTAATCATTTTTGGTATTTTCAGTGTGTTTTGATTGTAACGGGTATTGCAACTATGGTCAACTACTTGAAATAATGTTTATGGTTAAAATAAAATAATAATATCTTCTTGCAGTATTCTTGTCTAGGATCCATTACAGCACTCTTAGTATATATTAAATCTGATGCATAAAGTAAAGGCTTCTTATAAATTATCTTTAATATCCACTTTTGTATAATTTCTAGTTGTCTCAAATAACAACTTACTGCGCCACGCTAGAATTCCATATGATATATGTGACTGTACTAAAGAATAATACATTATCTTTAATTGTTTAATATCGAAGAAATTTCTTAGATATTTAAACTTATATAAGTAAGGGACCTTAATTTTGTTGTTACATTTGTTATATGCTTATCCCATCTTAACATATGTTGTTATGTGTTGAAAAGAGAAACGTCAAAGTACAACTACTGTCAAGGGTAGAACCAAATTTAAAACTGGGTGATCTCTGCAAATCGGCCATATATTTTTTAGAAAATATTTCAATAAATTTGAATTCCGACTTTTCTACAATGAAGTGTATAAATATATAAAAGAATTATATATATATATATATATATATATATATATATATATATATATATATATAATTATTAGTATTATAATGTAATATTGCAAAAAATAGTTAATATGTTTATTAATAAATGCAAATTGTTTCACTTATATGCGCATTACAATTATTCTCTGTCATGAATATAATTGCAAATCAACATAATTATAATTGGCTACACTTCAATTGATCTAAATTATTTCACAAATAAAACAAAGAAATTCGCATGATCACTAACGTTATTGTTTTCCATTCAGTCTTATTCATAAATGGTGATCTAATCTTAATATAAATTGGTCAAGTACAAGTCGTACTCGCACATTAAGGCTTCCTTACCACCATCAAGGTTTCCTAATTTCCAAGTAAAATATAATACAATGCCTTAACATCTACAGGGTTGCCATATTCAAAATTTTCCCCCCATTTTGCAAAAATTTTATTTTTGGGTACAAAATAGTATGAGTAATATTTGCGGAAAAAACGGAAAAAACTTTCATGGGGAAATCCTGGAGAAATACCACTGAACTTTCGTAGCTGTCATTTTACTTAGGGATTGAACAGTCGACTGAACTGATCTGTACGTCGGTCTGTAAACAAAGAGTGTCATTTTAGAAGCCCAATAAGGCTCCAAAGATGTTATCACTTTTTCTGTCGTCACCCTTACACTAGCAAACGCCATTGTTGAGAGAGAACGATGCTGACAAAAATAAATACTGATCTTGGACGCTGTAATAAATTTACACCGATATGTCAAAAAAACTGTATAAAACACTTAATTAATATATTGTATTTTATATATATTAACAAACATTTAGATTTTTTTTTAACTGTAGAACATATTTTCAGAATATGCCCTAAATGACTGCAATTTCTCTTTTTATGTGAGAATTATTTGTTTAAGAGCAATGGTTGTTTCTGTCTTTATTTTCCCACATCTGCTGCTGATAACTAACTAGTTAATAGTTCATCTGCTTATGGTATATGTAATATTTTGTGATTGTACTATTACAGTCAGTACATTCTATACACATTATAGCTGCAAGCAGTCTTAGTATGATGTTTGCAGCAGTACCTTATCTTCATGTAATTTTCAAATGGTAAGGTTTATAGTTGCAAAAGTTTCGTTCTTGGAGATTCGCTCTAGTAACCCAAAACTGCTTTAAACTGCAGAAGTTAAAATTTGTTAATGAAAGCTGTACTTATTGCTAACGGGATATTTGGACGCACTTCTAATTAGGGAAGCCGACTACAAAAGGTACAGCTGTCAGGAGAGAGCCCGATGCGGCCTCACTATACAAGTCCAAGTTGGAGACGTATTTATTGGAGCTGATATAGCATTCATTATTCTCATTATCAGAATAAGTATTAATCGAATCATAAAACACACCTCACGAAGTCAAATAAGATGGACTGAAGCTGATAGAAGAAGGTTCACACTATTTTTTCTAGCTATTGTGTACATTTTATGTCAGTTTTTGCGTCCACTTTTAAATATGCAGCCGTATTCTACCATATAAAAAAAGTTTAATTTGACATATACTCCTTTGCAAATGCAACAATCTGGGCTTCACATTTTGGAAGTGCTCCTGTGTTTCTTTGTGATGGTATATTTATTGATTATATTATACTGCGGTTTATTTTTCTATCTAAAACCCAGGCTGACAAGACAAATCTTCTTTTTAAGTTATACTTATTTTTATACAGCCATACAAACAACACTCTTATGTTAACTCAAAATTCGTTTTTCTCACCTGATTTGTTTTTGCGAATCCGGCTTCTAAACTCTAAACCGACAAAGTATCATCTGTACAATGACGTAAGTATCAAGTCTATCAAGTTTTGTTTCTGCTTAAGGTTTTGTTTTTCAACCACACTTATTAAGCATTGATGCAGAAACTGGTTTACCTCGACAACATTTACCTTTACTGGGTGTACTTCTATTCAGAACATTGTCAACTATATTTACATATAACAATAATGGTTTATCACTCGGAAACTTTAAACGTATATGATCACAACAAGTGCTGTGTTCATTTCAAACTCGCTTATTGACTGATGAGTGTTTATAAAGGCAATATTGATAGATATATATATATATATATATATATATATATATATATATATATAGCTATTCATTGGGATTTTCTTACCTCACGCATTTTTTTCATTTACAGAAAGGCATCCCCACAATTGAATTATAAAATTAATGTATTTAAAAATAAATAATAAGTATTTTTTTTAAATTTTATGGTGACAGCTACGATGTCCAGAACTCCATTCGTCACCGTACAATTAACAATAACACAAGCTCATTAATGCATCCAGTAGTTAATTAATTAGGCCAAAGTATACTTGTTCTAACTTATTTTATTTCATATTAAAGTATAATTAAATCTGAGTGAATATATATATCAAAATTGACACAAAATTTCAACTTTGCTCTGTTGTCGTAGGTCTACCGGTCTATCCAATAAAAGCATGGAGCCGTTCAAGTTCTCTTCTTAAAACAATATACTGGCAAAAGTGGTTTAATAAAGGATGCATATTTGAAAATAGTTTTAGCCAGTATTTTATCTCACTCCAATTAGTGATCATGTACACTAAATGCAAAACAATTTAGCTGAAGATTTATGCACAAATATATAGTACAAACCTGTGCAATATTTAATTTATTTGTATTATTTATTGTAAATCAATCGATATGATACAAACACTTTTATAGAAATATGTTTTCCAGGTCATAAAATAAGCAAAAACAACTGGTGTACTGCAAATCTATTTTCTTATGCAATAACTGTAATTCCAATGTAATTGCCACTATTTGTAAGTCCACTTGTTAATTTTGTTATTGTTCAGTTTTTAAATTACCATTTCAGCAACTTTCATGCATGTCAGAATGAAATCCTGTCATTTAAGTTAATAATTTCCCAATATTAATATCAGTTTTCCTATGGAAGATTCATAATTCAGATTGCTTTCAAACATTAAAGACTAATGATACATTTAGTTGCCTTGGTGACAGTGATAAAAAGTATTTCACATGTGGGAAGTGAGAAATCACAATACACTACAAAATATGACAGTATCAAATTTGAAGAGATTATTAAAAGTGACCGACTCCTCCTGTTTTATGTGAATTGTTTGATAGACGAAGGGCCTTGTACACGAGATGGAATCCAACTGAAGAGTACGTATTTAGAATGTTTATTTGAAGTGAACTAAGGATCAATTTGCTGCAATTTGCGTTTGGTTGCATACGAAACCGCGTTTTATTACTAACTGTAGCTAATTCAAACATTACTTCTTCTGAGCATGCCTGTTTGTCTGCCTCTTATTCACTTTTTAAATTTGTCGACTGTAGGTTGTACTTGCCTCTTTTAGGTGATTTTGCAGGTGGCATTCTGCTATCAGGTTTGTTGTTCTTACAGATGTTTGCTAGCCTATATTGTGTCATACTATCCAGCGTTTATTCTGTTGTTCATTCCACTTCTTTTTCTCGTCTTTCTCTATTTGTTCACGTTCTGAGTGTCACATCGCTCTTCTATGTTATTGTTTATTTTTCTATATTTTAATAGCAGCTCCTTTATCGACGTTAGCATTCATTGTTTCTGTTGTTCTCTTTATTTTTATCCTTGCTTCTGCTGGGTATGTTAAAAAGGGTCTCACTGTTCTATTTTACATCCTTACTTTACTTACTGTTTTCATAAATTTACTCTTTCATACGTTTTCTCTTAGGCAACTGCTGACTTTTGTGGTTAAATTTGTTTGCCTCATTACCTCTGTTAGTAAATTTCGTTCACTGCTAATCTCAACTCATAAGTAAATAACTTTAATTACCTGTACTATGATATTTCATCTTAGTCCCCAATTGGCATGTAAGTTGATGCCCCGATAATGTTCTGATTTTTTACTGTCTCCTGTTTTAAGTATCAGTAATGATAAACTGCTTTTCGTACTTCTTCTCATCCATTACGCTGTTAAATAGTTTTGAAGCCATATGAATAATGTTCTTCCTTCTTACCCTATGTGTTCATTGTTTCCTCCTCTTATTCCTCTTTTTCTCCACAGAATTGTTCAATCATCTGTTACTCAGTAATGTTTCCTTCCCATTAATGTTTTTTTATAATTCTCCATGATTTCTGAATTGTCTGTGTGGAATTGTCTGTCTCCCATAGGACGCGTGTCCGAATAGTGTGGCTAATAAGGGGAGGTCCTAACCAAGGGAGAAAACCACGTAAAAAATTCTGGTCCTCGAATAATTATTTATGTATATAGCACATATAACTGAATTTAATATTTTATCGCGAAATGAATTCCGACATCCAGGAGTTTCAGGAAAATTTAGCTCACACAGACTCCAAATCGGGAGTCGTACTGTGTGTAACGCCATTTCCCTGTGATTCCTAGGTTAGACAAAAAATATCAATATACCTGTTCGTCAACATTTAAAAAAATTGTATACTTTATATAGATGTTCTGTTAATCAATTTCAGCTATACTTCCCGAGGCTTTAGAAACTGACTGTCAGAAATGTAATGATAAACAACGTGAAGCAGCTAAAAATGTAGTAGCGTATATAATTATAAAGAGACCTTATTTATGGACGAAACTAGCTGAGAAATATGATCCTGACGGTAAATATAAGGATAAATTTGCCGAAGTATGGTTGAATAACCGAAAGAAGAGGTAGAAGAATTACACATATACATATTTGTAATTTCGTCTAAAATTATAATATTATGGCTAATTTATTGTGTGTATTAATTACGAAATGGTTATGGTGGAGGTGTTTATTGTTGGGATTTCACTAGGTGTTATTTTCGTTGTCTGAACTAAAATTTATAAGGCTAATTGTATAATACAGCAAAAAGGATAGCAGTATCCATTGAAATATTAGTTATAAAACATTTAATTTAAAAACGTAGGCTGGAGAAATCCAACCAAATAAATGTAAAAAGAATATATATAAACATGGTACCATAGGTTCCAGATTTATCTGCAAAAATATGTGCTACACTTAGACTTCAAAAAGGCACTCCTTACGACGTAATTTAATCAAATTATGCTCATTAATAAAATAGTAGGAAACTAATTAAATCATAATATTTACGAGGACCATGCTATGCAAAATAATACCAGTAGTCCGGACAAGTTGTCGAAGCTTTAGCTGCAGGTTATATGTCCAGAGGTTTCTCCACCTTTAATATTGTTTAAATAAAGAAAAAATGAAATCCACAAATTCACTTGAATTGCAAAAACCTTATGAGATCTGAGATCTCCTAATGTATTCAACTTGTTTATTTAGCAATAGCCTTACTGACTGTGCTTGCCTAATTTAATTTCTTCTGATGATAGAAACCAAGATAGGGCATATACGCGAGCAAAAGTGTATTGGAGCTATTAGCGGGTTCAGCAAATGCTTTATTTGATATTGGAATCTGATAAACTGTATACCAATGTGTGAAAAAATAAAACTGTCATCAAAAATAAAATGAATTCCTAGAACTCGATCTTAGTACCACCTATCAAGTTCAATTGTGAATCTAAACCGTTCTAAGACCCACCCAAACATACAAAAAAAATTTCATTGAAATTCGTCCAGCCGTTTAGGAGGAGTTAAATCCCGATTTTAGTGCCACCTATCGGGTCCAATTGTGAATCTAAACCATTCAGGGACCCACCCAAACATACACAAAAAAAAATTAAAATCATTCCAGCCGTTTCAGTGGAGTTAGAACCCGATAATTTTTTAAGGCTTTAATTGCAGATACTCATTTTTAGAAAATTCTGGTTTAATTTAATTAAATGAAAGCGATTGTATAGCTAGTACTTCTATAGAATTCAGCCGTTCCTGGTTACCAATAATCAAGATGAAATTAATAATGGTAATATCCTTTTGAACAACCTTATATCGGGATAGTGCATAAGGTTTTTCCTAGGATTTCCCTTATGGACTTTAATGAGATCTCTGGGAGATCAGAATTTCTTTGGTTTCATTTTGGCGAATGCCCTATCTTGTAATAAAGTCGTACCTAGGAACGCCACATCAAATTCTAGAGATAATTTGAAAGAAGCTTTGTTATTTCACATGATCTTTAGAATTATTATTGCTATCCTGCATATATCAAATTTGCAGTAAATTTCCTTAGTTACATCAGTTTGATTGTTTAAATTTTTTAATTTCTTGTTAATTTGTGTTAATGCCATTGAAAACGGGTCTGATTTAGCCCTTGAAACGTTTGGACTTTTTGAAATATACAGACTTTCAAGTTTATATGGTGTTATTCCCAAAGAACTTATAAACAATAAAAAAGAATGTTCACATGTAATAACAATAAAAATGAAACTAAATTTTGAACGATTGTTAAAGTGATCTTTATGATGTGGCTAGCACATGGGTACTTCTCTCGTTAGTTTTTGACTATAACAGGTGAGTATTTGAAGTTAATAATTTGAACAACCTGTAGGAGGATAATTTCGAAAAACTATTAGGATTACTGGTTGGCCCAAAAGAAATTCCTCACAATTATTCTGAAAAATGATATCACTACAATATGAACAATTAGTACTCCTATTCCTATGTATTGTAATGTTTTTATTTTCACACTCTTCGGGTTCAGTTAAGTTCTGGGATTTATTTAAAAACGCAGTCCAACTCACTCTAATTTATTTCCACTACTTTAACACAATTTGTATTCACAGAACTATTTACAATTTATCTTTACATACTAAGGGCAGTCGAATAGTTAATGTTGCTTTTAAATCTCTCGGCATTTATATATTTCTTTTAGGAATTCTCCAGAACGTCAAAAAGCCGCCGAGACCATTCTTGGAGAAGTACATCAAAGCTAAGCCGCCGAGGAATGTCGCTTCCACTAACCATCGGATGAATTCTCGTAACAGTATGAATGGTGTTTATACATTGTGTGATACTTACCAAAAAGAAGAGAGAGAGAGAGAGAAAATATCAAGAAAAAGTATAGTTGAAGAATTTTGTAATGTAGGCAATATAAATAAATATCCCCCACATTTTTGAAGGAATTAATAAATTTAATGTATCATATTACGTACTTAATGAGATTTATGAATGATACAGAAAAATATAATTCTTTGCATTTTAGTTTGGATGGTTTTTTGTTATTTGAAGTCGTTTTTTTATGAATTCATTAGTGATTTAATTTCAACTGTTGTCAGTAATTTATTCCAAATTGTTTGTTATGGTGAAATGTTATTTTTTGATAATAATTAATTCAAAGATTTCAAAATAAACTGGTTTAATAGATCGATTCAGAATTGTTTTTTATATACGAACAAATATGTCAAGATCTATTGATAGACTGTCTGAGTTAGCTTTTATTTGATGTTTTTTAGGACCAGAACGGAGATTACCATATATTTTTCTCTAATCTGATATAAATAAAATTTTTGTGAATAATATTTAAAACTAAATTAATATGTGGAAAAAAATTGACAAAGATATTTTTTAATAAAGTTTTCTACAAATGGAAATAAGTGAAGAAAGTTAAACATAAACAGTGAATGTAAGATATTCCTTAAAAGTCTTACATGCATAAGTTTGTTACGTAAATGTGTTAGATCCATTATTTTGGAAATAAAGCAAATGCCAAGGTGGTCATTTACAGTTTACTAGAGTCTGGTATAATTTTAATGTTTTGTAATACTTTTTCTTATATATATATATATATATATATATATATATTATCATCATGCTCAGCTCAAACATTATTTCTTGGTGTAGCCTCTCTTACATATTCGTTTTTCAGTTCTTTCCATGTTGTTCTATTCTTAGCTTTTTGGTACCATGTTATGCCTTCCTAATGTCATAGCCCCATCTTATTTTAGGGTCTTTACTTGGTCTATTAACACCATTATCAAGAGACAAAAATTAAAAACAAAATGATAATGATGAAATCAGGTTATAGATTGGACTTGGGGTCTCAATCTGCCTACTCCCCAAGCCTCACTAAAAGACTATAATTCTGCTGGAAGCTTGTTCTCAAGAAACTCGCATGAATATGTGATATATGTATGATGGTGTTTGCCCTCATTTAATCACGACTTCTTTAATTTCCTTAGCCAACAAATAAGATGTGTTTTATTCATTACTGTTAGTAATGCTCAATCCTTGTTTTTTCACCGACTTTGGTGGGGGCAGGTTTCTCAATTGGTCGGAATGTTTATTTATGTATGCTCACCGATTTCTCCGCCCTCAATTCGGAATGGTCAAACATTGTTAAAAAATGATCCTTTATAATTTTTTATAATATGAGAATTCCAATTTACCAGAAAACAAACAAATACTTATTAATATCGTCTCTTCTATATATTTTACGTTAGTAAAACATACTTTTTCTCCGATAATCACCGATTTTTGTTTATAATATAGAATTTATAATCTCTCTTATTTGCGGATATTTTAATGTTTAGTCGAGGTTAAAATGTTACCATTAAGCTAATTTGAAAATCTAATTATTATTTTCGGATTTTAATAGGCACTTAATTACTGTTCTTAGACTTCATACTCATTTACTCCTTATAAGATCTTATAATATATGAACAAACTCTGAATTCCAAACATTTCGTCATCAATAATTTTATTCGCGGAACGATATAAAAGTACTGGTTAGATTCATTGGTTACAAAAATTTGATTTCATGGCAGGTGGAGACCTCAATTGTCTAGTATTCAAGTTAAACGGGAGAAAGATTGGAATAAAAAACATCTAGATTCAGGCAACCCTTTAGTGATTGAAAGATATTTAAAAACATCATCTGAATCATCATTAAAAGATGTAAAACTTACAGTAAACGAATATGTCATCATCATCATTACATAAACTAAATGCGTAAAATTTACAGGTGATCAAACCTTTAGAAGCAAGCACATTGATGAAGAACCAAACTGAGGTGATTGTTATCAATGTGCTAGGATTTAAATCAGTAGAGACATTAAGATGCTCAAAATATTTTTTCAAATAATGAAGGTTGTTTAAAATCTCACCAAATAAACATTCTGCTGATAACGCACGAGTTAATTTTGGAGTATGTGAGTTTGTATTTTACAACATCGGAAAATCACCAGGATTATTTTGTTACATACACACTCTAGTACTGAAAGTTAATTCCAATTTTTCGATGCAGAAAATTTCAAACAATTTTTGAAAAATTTAACTTACAGTGTCATAAAATCATTCCTCATGTTGCAACGCAATGGTTTTCTCGAATCCGATGTATAGATTAACTAATTTTAAATTGACTTACTCGATGGGCAAGATAAATTGTGAACCAGCAATCATTAGATGAATACTAACAGGAACATTCCACAAAAAATGATAAAAACATTTTTATTTTAATGTACCGAATTTTACGAATTGATGAACACCTGTATTAATAATATTACAAACTCGGATGTCACACAGTGGCCAGTATTTTATATGCAAGGCCCATCTCGATTAAATTCTAAAAATGATCGGTGTTATTACATTGTTGTTAGTTTAACAGTATACCAGGGATGGATTCAGAGGTGGTGATAGCTCCTACAGCCTCAAGCTCAGTGAGTTCGACACTAAATCTAGAATAATCTTAAACCTAAAAGTTTAAAATAAAGCAATTTCTGTGGGTTTAAACCAAAGATTCACTAAAATATGTACCTTAATATTAGTTTGAGGCTAACTCTCATTTCCTCACTATTTACATATTTATACAGACTGACGAAAATGGACAAAATATGAACCAATCATAATTTAGCATTACTTTATGTACCTGAATTATTAGGTAGCGTTACATTTACATTTCCTTGAGCAACAAATATCTACGTATTCTACTGGAATATTGTTCTCAACAAACAAGCAATAATATGCATGATGGTGTTTGCCCCCATTTCAAGTTGTGAGAATACTTAGTATACTTAGGAACGTTGCGTCACTACTTATATGATACCAGTATCGATACTTTGTCCTTCTTGTTATATTTGGATACTCATATGAGCATTTTTGTTTCGATACCAGTATCGATACTTCGTGATTTCGATACTTTGATGGTATTTATCCTTCGCTAAAGCTTCCAGATTTAAGGATTGTTCCCCCGCTAAATTAGTATCGACACTTTCTCTCGCTACCAGTATCGATACCTTTGTTTTGATAGTACTACTGATACCGGTAATCGATACCGATTTTGTTTCGATGCCCCCAACGATTCCGGTATCAATATTTTAGTGGCATCGCCACGTCCCTAAATATACTTAAACATTGTGCACCTTTTTATGAATGTGTTGACTGAATCTATATTATGCTAGCTCAGGGGAAAAATACATCATAGATTGCATTCAGAATTTGCCTGACAAAGAGGAAACTAAACAACTTACAACTTTTGATAATAATTATTTTCAATAAGTGTCTATTGTTGATCTCAAAACTCACATCGATTATAATGCTGTTTTAAGTTAGCTCAGATATTAGTTATTAGTATTAATGAAGACAATCTGTTCTCGAAAAAAATTGTCGAAATGGATATTCTATTGACAGAAAATATCAGTATTGTTTTCAGTGCCCGGAAACAATGATATTGTTGCAAGAATCGTATCTATAATGGTTAATTTATGTACTGAGGAGAGAAATAAAGAATTTCTGTGGTAATTGATATGTTTTGTATATGGGCAATTCATGAACTGTACTGAATATTTAGTCTTTATCGGTACATATAACCAAAGAGCTGTTGCTGAAATGCTGAAAACAAACAATAATAAACTACATTAAATTCGATAATAATAATTTATATAAATTTTCATATTTATTACATAAAATAACTTTTTATTATAGCTATTCAATAAAATAAAGACAAATCCAGGTGCTTAATCGAAGGTGAGTCTATATGCCGAATCTTTGGGGTGGAAACCAAGCAGATTTTAGAGCAAAGAATGAGGCATCAAAATTTGTATCGTGTTATTTATTGAATTACTTCAATGGTCTCCTCTATATGTCTGGCATTAAATAAGGACTCATTCATATTTTTCATATGAGAAAAGCCGTTATACCAAATGTTAGTTCAAAAATTAAAATACGTACCACGTCATAAGAAAAAGAAAATTATAGCTGACGATCTGGTTTAAAGACACTGTTTTAAACAAATTAAGAAAAACCTGTTATAAATAGAATTTTTTGTTTTTGACACGAATTATTCTTCTAATTTGAAAATTCTAAACACTATTTCTCAAAATATATCTTTTATTCTTTGGTTATTTCACATTTTATTAGTATTACATCTCATAAATATGCAAAGATCTCAATGTCTGTTTTTTTCCTCTTCTATATTGTGATTCCCTCTTTGGCTAACTCATCTTTATGCTTCGCCCTATATATTCCCTCAGGGTCGTACTTGTCACTTAATTCTTTGAACAGTTCCGGCTTATTTTTAGCTAAGAACTTGATAACTCTCTTTGTCCCATTCTTCTGTTTTTCGCTGCATTTGGAGCATTCTGTTTGAAGTCCATCAGGTATATTTTCTGAAAAAAATATATTTAGAAATTATATGTTTTAAGGTTTAAATAAGTAAGCTAATATAGATTTATTTAAAATGATCTTAAGAAATAAATTTGCATATGGAATTAATACATTTTATTGTTTTCGCCTATCACCATGGTTACAATTATTATTTAAATTTGACTAAAACCGGAAAACACTTGTAAAAATAGTTTGTCTCTCTGTTAACCTGGAAAAATCAACAAAACTGAGTACACTCACAGCCAGGTAGTGAGCATTAGATGGGTATGGGTTACATATCTTACGCGGACACATGTAGTTAACTTTTACAAATATTTCAAATAATTTAGAACTATCGAGGGTAAACATACATCAGCTGTAGATATGCGAGACAAGAAGTGGTCTCATTTTGTTTCAATGGTTATTGTTTTTTTGAAGTCGGTGCCAAGTAAAATAGAATATAAATAAGTCTGTCATAATTAGATTAGTATATTATTATATTATTTTGCCCGTTAATTGGGTTTTCTCTCCTTAATTTTTTTCCTGCAAGATAAGTATTTGAAAATTGTATATGAAGAAGAAAGGCAATTTCGTGAAAGTCTGGTGGAGATACATTAATGACATTTTTGTGGTTTGGGAGTATGGTGCTAAAGAACTGCACTAATTCCTAAATTACATCAATAGTCAAGAACCCACAATAAAATTTACAATGCATCTAGAAAATTTGCATAAACTTGCTTATCTTGATGTACTTAATAGATAGAACAAACAACACAATAAGTACAAGCACTTATTGAAAACCTACGAATACTACTAGATATTTGAATTTTAACTTCAACCATCCCTTTAATGTAACGAAAGGTGTTGTAAAGGGCTTATATGATAGAGCGAAAAACATATCTTCATCCACTCATATTTAACGACGAAGTCAATATTATCAAAGAACATCTACTTCAAAATGAATATCCCTAAGACTTTATAAATAAAACTATAAATCAGCTAGAAGGAAAATCGCAACAACAAACCAGTACAAATAACCGACACACCACTAATACCAACCAAACACAAGAAGACAATCAAATTATGAATATAATTCCATGTGTCCCAGGTGTATCCTAAAAAATTAAGATGTAAGGAAATAAATACAGTGTTAAAACTGTTTTTAAAACAAATAATAAATTGCGCTCTATCCTCACACATAATAAATTTTTTAACGCATTTCAAAATTCCAAAAATTCTGTGTACAGTGTTTTATGTGACTGTGGCCTTTCTTAAACCGGTGAAACTTGAAGGCCTTTAGAAGTAAGGAAAAAAGAACATCAATATAACCTTTCGAAAAGACCTGTAGGCAAATCAAATTTGGTCAATACTTATCATGCTACATCACTCGTCCAACTACCATAAATTAGCCGCCTTCTAGCGCCGCAAACTGTGGCGCAATTTTTCAAAACTTCAAGCTTAATTAGCTGTCTGACTCTGTAAAACAAACTTCGAACATCGAAAAAAAAAAAAAACTCATCATTATTAGACATTTAATTTTAGTGGCTATATTGTTGCTTCGTTTCAAGGTTTTACCTTGGAACAAAAGTTGCGATCATTTCGGAATTCTTCCTTCAAAGCACGTCATGCTTCCGCGGGACGTTGTTCCTGTTATGCAGTTAGTAATCGAGCCACCTATCTCATCTCCAAATCTTCCATTTACATTCTCTGAACTAAACTCTTAGTCACACCAAACAACTCAAGAAATGTTTCGATGATCCCTTGTCGATCTTTTAAAATGAGTTTATCAATTTTATTAAGATCCTTTTGGGCCGTCGATGGAGGCGGACGACTCGAACACTTGAGTTTACCTAAAATCATCATCCTTGAAAGCCATCTCTAACATTTTTAAAAATCTTCCATTAGTTTAAAAAGCAGAAATTTACAACCACGGTCATTCCAAAAAAGACGAGCACCTTGGCTGTCCCTAAAAAATTCCTATAAGGCGAACGCAACCTTCTATAGCGACGACGATTTGCTTAATGATTCGGTAATAACTGTTATAGCTCTATACGCAGTAAAAAGTGGTATTTCATAAACTCCGCCCTCACAACACGTACATTTTTTGTATTTAAAAGTTTCTGTTAATTATTGAAAGTAGAGTACTCAAATTATTTCTTAATACAGTGCAGAAAATTGTAGCAAAGATTAATGGCTGGTTCGAGTCCACGATTCCCCAGAAATCTGGAGAAAATAATTAAGGTAGATTTCAGCTCTTAAACGCAAGCATGCGAAACAAAATTGTCAGTAAAAGTAGCATAAGAAGAAAAGAAATGATGTGCCAAGGCAATTTAAGATAATGGTTCAACTGTTCATAAGTTCAACCGTTTAGTTCAGCAGTAGGCAGAACAAACATTGTGAAAATGGTCGCCAACCTTCTAACCAGCAGGGGATCCTAAGAAGAAAGAAAACCAAAAGTTACTAAATGTGTGCGATCAAATAAATGGAATGCTTGTTCCAACGTTCAATACATTGGAAACATAGATAAAAGCTCTATTTGAAACACAAGGACATTTAGGAGATTAAGAGTTTAATACAATTATTTAAGACGTTTGGGAAGAAAAATATCCTGGGATTACTTACAAGAAACAGAGGCAACAACTTATCTACGTGGAACAGGCTACTGTCAAATGTGTTTGTATATTTAAGCTCCTATATAATAAATTGTAAGGATTCCCAAAAAATGTTGAATAATTTCAACACTATGTTACCTTTCGTTTTTAGTTTTTACGTTTTAACATGTTACTTTCAAATTCAAAAAAACTTGTTTATCTTGATTTAATCTGAAACTACAACAAGATGCCTAAAATTATTAAGATAACAGAATTATTGTAGAAAATAGCTTGAAATCTGCCATAGAGGCCATCCTAAAATCATTTAAGGATTATGAACGTTCTCGACAAATTAATAATGGCAAGGGACATATTAAAGTGCTACAAAAGTAGCAATTATATAAATAAATACAGTATTTTGTATCAAAAAGATGACTAATATTATTTGTTATTCAACATTCCCAAAATTGAGGCGTCGGTGTGCATTCGACAAGTCTTAAGTGTAAGTTTGAGTGTGAAAAAAGAAAATGTTCCAGAAACAAAAATTCCCGAGGAGTACTTTTTACAAAATCAACTGAAAATTTATGATGATCTTGATGCACTTAATAGTTTTTTTGTATTAACAAGTTGTGTTCAATTGAAAGTGAGTGTGAAGATAATAATATATTAAAAGAAGGTTAATGTAATTACTTAACATTTATAATAGAACAGTTAAGGTTGTAGAAAGTAAAACACAATTCTCGTAGGTACTGTGGAGATACGAAATTAATTGATGAGATTTACATAAATGCACAGCTTCAGTTTAAAGGTGGTAGAATTTTTGGTAATTCCTGCAAAATTGCCAAAACTGCTCAAGTATTAATAATTTCGAGCATTCAATATAGTGTGCATTATACCAGTGTCTAATATGACTGCTAATCAGCTTTAAAAGCTTTGTTACATGTAGTTCAGGTTTAGTTAATAGGGTTTAAAATCATTTCTGTTATTTAACGTAATGGGTGTATCCATAGAAAAGTTTAATAATTGATAAAAAAGATACTGATTATTGTTTCTACGATTATATTCAGAAATGATGTAGTTAAAATGCATATAAAACGATAATATTCCGTAATAAGGTATTGATTCTTGTCGCCTTGGATAGTCACAAGACTTTCACAATTACTTCGTTCGCCAGAGGCATTTGCTTATTAATGGGCATTGGAGTCTTTTAAATAGTGTTATGGGGTGATGGGGAAGATGCTTAGCTTCAAGGAGAGTTTTTCAGGGACAGATTGAAAACGGTCAAACTTTTTGGGAGAATTGTGGTAGTTTTAACAATGACTACGTGGAAAAATAAATATGTACCTTGCGTTTAGTTCCCAAAGGAAGTTGGAAACGCTCAGAAATATGAGAAAAATTATAAATGGTTGATCATAAGATTGCGAAGAACGACTGTAGGGTATGAGAGTTTATGTGTTAAATAATTTAAGAAACTCTCAAGAACTTCGACATCATCCTTTTACTACGATACGCAATAATTGCATCATGCTTTTCTTTTGTCCTATGAATCAGAAGAGTTTCAGTGTGTATATTGGAAATCGAAAGTTTAATACCAATGGAATTAAAATGGGCCTTGGAGCTATCCGAACAGGATAGAAGTTTGACCTCTCATATCTGATGGAAGGGTTAATTTAGAACTTTGTTCTAAACTTAAAAAATATCATACTACAAGTTCTGACTTTAAGGTAATTTCCAGAAGACTAAGGTTGGTACAAATTTGTAAAAAATACCCAAAACAGATTTTGCATGATAATTGGGTCAAACTGCATAATTTGATATAAAAAAATGGTTATTGTCAAAAATAAAGGTACTTTACTTTTTAACAAAATTCATATTTTTGAGAATAATCCTCGTATATAAAGTTTAGTTTCCAACTTTTAAATGAAGAATAACTTTTTCCCTAATAATTATAAAGAAATTTTCCAAATGATTTCTACTTATGTAGATATACTGTACTACATATAGACGAATTGCACACCTTCTTTTTTTTGAAGTAGGTGAATTAGCAGTTACATCTATTTAATTTCATACTATTTTCAATTATTTATTATTCGGTGGGTGCGTTATCACCAAATTTTATCATAAAGGTGTATGTTTAGAAAAAGTAAAAAGAAATGACTGTACAAACAAACCTACAGATATCTTTGTTGTTAGAATAAAAAGGCAAGATCAATATATTCAAACCCAATGATTTATGTTTTTAGGGGCGCTAAAGTTCCTAGGCCTAAAAATGTAAGAAATGAAGACATTAGAGAGGAAAACAAAAAATTATAAAACGAAGGAATATTTGTTAATGATATCACACTTAAAATAAACTATTATAAATTATATGTTAAATGAAGTATAAAAAAGATAAGCACTATAACATGCAATATGCCAAATGCCTTCACCAAAGAAGGATAAAAAGAGGACCATTTCATGACAAAAAATCGTGTTGCTTTAATGTATGTTATATATTAATTTACGTCGGAAAACTCACTAAAGACAACTCAGTCACGACTTTATTAGCAAACAAGAAAAATGAAAAAGTAACCTAATATAATACTGGACCAAAAAATAACATCATAATTCCTTAAATTCAAAAAACTATTAGGATATTCTTACATTACTATCGTTTTGGAATTAATTATGCACTCACTTCGCAATTCAAGACCATCGGGAGTACAGTTTCCTCTTTCCATTACGCAGTCAACATAATTCTTCAACAATCTCTCACTTTTAAGGATCTCCTCAATATCAATATTGTCATATTTGGTAGTGTACTTGTCATCACCATACACCGCAGCTACAACTAAGAAGAAAACTAACACCCAAAAGAATTTCATATTGCCAATTATTGTTACAAACGATGTGCGACAGTTTTTATTTGACAAATGATTTAATAGATATATATTCTCAAGGTATATATTTGGTCGGGTTTCCTGCGACACCATAATAATTAATAATAAGTATGTAATGACAATATTAAAAAAATCACTGGCGTACTACGCGAATATTAAATGTAAAAATACGGTTTCATTACGTGTCCTAACGTTTAGGGACAATGTTAGGATATGTGGTTACTCAAAGGCTAATATTATAAAACCAAATATAACTGGCCTTTAATTTACTGTAATTTGTAAAAAAACAAAATAGTATAAAGTGGTGAAAACATAAACTATTAAATGATGAACTAGCCGTTACCCGCGGTTTCACTCGCGTACGGAATGTACAACTCTTTGCAAAAAGAAATTACATATGAGTTATCCTATTTAACAATTTTTCCAAAGTGTTTGAAACGGCCACCCTATATAACAATTTTATTCGACATTTTTTTGAAGCACCTTGCATCATTGTAACTCTACTTCACCCTACAACCATCCTGTATATGCTGCTATTTATTTGTCACCCAATATAACTTTTTTTAACACTTGCTTATAACTCTACTCCACCCTATATTTCAGCTATGCAACTGCTTATTTCTGATATTTTTTGAGCCACCTTGTGAAGTCAATTCTCTCCACACTATATTGTAATCACCCTTTATATGAAACTTTTTCTAACATTGTGATCACATTCTAAAACTATAACCTTGCTTCGCCCCATGTTTCAGGTATTCCATATAGTACGATGCAACTATTCATGCCCTACATAAATATTTTTTTTAACATTTCGATCCACCCTATTGGAAATGCGTGTGGAACCCTTGGTGTGTCACAAATGTTAAAACACAGTTTTTTGGCACCCTAACACCAAACCTCTATTTAAACACTCACCCAAACTGCAACTGCTTTTTGGCCACCCTATATAACAGTATAATTTCTTCTTGAACCGCCTTGTATAACTATGATTCTACTTCCATCTACATTAAAAACATCCTCTATATACTGCTGCCAATCAGTCAAACATTATAACTTATTTTTGAACCATCCTGTATAACCATCGTTTTACTCTACAAAATTCTTCATCCACCCTGTATGTTCATCTGCTTAGGGGCCACTAAATATAACATTTTTTAAACATTTAACTATAACTCTGCTCCACGCACTATCTTATGGCTGCTTAAGAACTACTAAATAACCATTTTTAACCACCCTGGAAAGTATAATTTTTTTAAACCACATTATAAAGTATAATTTCTGTCCACACGTTATTTAAAGCACCCTGCATTTGCAACTTTTTCTAACATTGTTTGAATCACATTGTGTAACTATAACTTTCGTGCGTCCCATATTTCAGGTACTCCATATATGCAACTGCTATATAACAAAATTCTCCTACCATTTATTACTTACCCTGTATAATTACAAGTCGACTCCACCCTATATTTCAACAACCTTGTACATGCAACTACTTATTTGCCACCCAATATAACATTTTTGTACCACCCTGTATCCTTAAAATTCTGCTCCACCCTATATTTCAACCATTCGGTAAATGGAACAGCTTGTAGATCATAACAATTCTTTATAATATTTTTTTAAACCCACCTGAATAGCTGTAATGATACTCCGCTATATATTTCAACCATCCTATATATGCAACTACTTGTGGATATAATTTTTTTAACCACTTTATAAAGTATAATTCCACTCGATCTCATATTTCAACCACCCTGTATAAACAACTTCTTTTTCTTTTTTCAACCCATTTCATAACTATAATAACTCAAGAACATAATTCAAAGATCCTAACTGCTTACATAACCCTTTTTTTTCTAAAAAAAATTATCCACCCTGTATAAATATTCTACCCTGATTTCAACCATATTGTATATGCAACTACTTATGAGCCAGGCAATATATCATTTTGTTATCCACCCTATATAAATCTAATTCCAGTTTATGAACCACCGGATATATGCAACTATTTATAGCCCACACAATATAACTTTTTTTGAACCACTTCGTATAACTAATTCCACTCCCTTTTATTTCAACCACATTGTATATATGCAGCTGCTTAAGGTACACCTAATATAACTTTTTTTAGATTTTTTTAAATCCATGTCATTCTACTCCGCTCCAATATATAGAACACCCTGTAAAATGACGGTTGATTGTTTTTAAATCGAAACATGTTACATTGGTACTTTCCGAATTTTTAATAAAAGCTAAGCTGATTTAAGTATCTAATATTTGGTGCTTGCGGTGGAATCAATAGAGAAATTGTGTTATCCAACATGGTAGAAGTTCTTTCGCTATATCTACCGTTTCTGGCAATTTAGGGAGATAAAATATCAATCACATTTTAAGTCAAACTATAAGCTTTGGAACAAAAAAAGATTCAGCAAAATTAGTTTAGTAGTTCTTATGCGATGCCCGAAACAAACAAACAAACAAACAGACAAACTTACAATTCTATAACAGTATAGATTATGATTTTCCTTCTTCCAAGAGAGGAACTCGATTGCATTTGAGAACTCTTAGAGAAAATAACAGGAGAAAAACAAAAACCATCAGGCACAAGCTAAAAAAGTAGAAAGTATCGATGAGTAACATTTAGTAAAAAAACTGTGTTTATTTGGCTCCGGCTGAGAGCACCCTGTAAGGGCTCCTTGTCCAATGTATGGAATGTAGATCATAACGAGTAGAGAGGCACAGAAGGAGTTATTCGACCCGGGTGAACTCAAAGCCGGCAGACCTAAGAATTTTCAAATATCACTATTTTTGTACACATTAAAACAAATACTTTTAATTATGCATTGTTAATTGCATGAAATACATTAAATTAAAACACAATTGATAGAGCTTGTGGTAGCTTAGGTTTAATTAATAAATTTAAATGTTCAAGGCAATTAGTTTTGGAAGTAACTGATAAAGAGTTTCGTTCGTCTGTCCATACATTCTCCATTAAAATTAATAACGTTTGCGACTCTAAATACCTGAATCCACAATAAATCAACTAAAAATATCAAAAAATCTAATTGTTTAAACTGAGAAAGTAATTGCTTGACTTGTTCTTCAAAAAGTCTACATTTTTTATGCAGCATGAGTTGTTTTGTTTTGTTGTCTTTCCTTTTCTATTCTGCTTTCGATTTCCTTCTATGTTTCCCATGTGCAGCTGTTTTTGTTATTGTTTCCAAATAGATATATTCGTGGCAGGATTCAATTTCTACAAACGTCAAAACATTTTTTTGGCAGAAATTTCAGATCTTCTGTGTCCTGTGGAATGACTTTCTGGTCATCAGCAAAATGAAATCTGTAGAGTATTATGTCAGCTGTGAGCTATATTCCCATTTCTTGGCATGATATTCTCCATCTCTTCAATGCTTCGCTGAGATATGTTTTAAAGAGTGTGCAAATTATAATTTGTAATTAAAAACGCAAACAATAACCAGATATTTCAAATAAAGCCAATAAAATCGATTGCATACTTCGTCGTTCAAACTACTATTAGAATTCGCAGTAGTTAAAAATCACTGACACAGTTATTAAATCTTTTATATTCATTGAAAAGTGAAAAGTGACGCATTGAGAGTCGGATCCCGAAACTGTCTCCCAAGTACTCTAAACAATGTTTTTGTAAAAGGGATGGGAAACATTTTTATAGGTGCGTTCCAAATAATACACTTATCTCTTTGTCCAACCTTTGGTGTGTCTGAAAATTCTCAGTAGGAAATAAACATTAAAAGTATTATAATATTCAATTTAGAAGTTGGTATAAAAAATTATAATTCTTTTATTAATGATATATTTGTTATACTTTCATTGCCTTTTGTTGCTTATAGGGTTCAGACATCCTTACTTTAAGCAATAACACTTCAGGTCTTGGATTTAACCGTTATTTTTTTTAGGTTTTAAGAAACTTATGTTATAAAATAACGACTAACCATAAGTTCAGGCAAAAAAACAATTAGAGATTTCGGAAAGACACTCTAAGTTTATCTTACATCATATTTCTTCTCTTTTTAATTGCATTCAATAGTTCATCATTTTCATTTATTCCAAATTATTTATTAAAACGCCAAATTTTCCTTATCAAACGGGACCAATAAATTCCAGCAATTATAAATTTCTATACTGAGTGTATATACTTTGAAGGTATCAGAATTTCAAATAAATTTGGATATTTCTGCAAGTTGGCTGAAACCTTGAAACCTCGTAAAAAATCTACTTATTTCATATTACCTAAAATATTCCAAAAAGCCTGTAAATTATTATAAATATGAAACACAAAAAATAATAATTCCATGCACGAGAATGAAACAATACAAATTGGAGCACTTTGTCAAATACCGAAAAAAATATAATATAAGAAAACTATAGTTCCAAGTAATTATTCCAATTGCCACCCGAAACTTTGATCTTACTTTATCCTTAGGCAATTTTTGTGATAATTTCTTCTCTTTAAATATAATTTTTATTTTATATAATTTTAAAAATTTATTCATACATTGGTTCATTTTAATATTTTATGAAAGAATGACACCTCAAGGTTTTAAATTGGGCATTACTCAGAACACAAAAATTTTCACAGAGACTACCTGTGGCACGCTTGCCATTTGTTCGCCATTCCTAGACGATATTATTAAACACATTCTTGTAGGTTGTAGACATGTAATGGTGCTATACTACAATATTTTATGCAACTACATATGCGCTGGAATAGTATGTTTTATAAAAATATATTTTCAATTTAAAAACTGTGTAGAATAACCAAGAATATTTTTCATAATAAACTTTTTAACCTATAGAAAACCTCAAGCTACGTTCATGGTGTAGATCTTGAAATCGCTGAACGAAGGGTAAATTATAGATATATTAAAAAATAAATTATTTTATTTGTTACATTCGTAATTACTTAATTTTTACAACAACATTTACCATTAAAGAAAAAAATCAGTTTATTGCTGTTATTTTTCCAAAGGTAATTAGTATCTAACATACGCAAGCATTTAACAATTAAGAAAACGATCCATTAAGAACAAACCAGAAAGAAAATTATTGTGTGAATCACTGAACAAAATAGTACATTAAGTTTCTTGTACTAACCGTAATTTGACAGCTATTAATGGTTTTACAGCAGACAAAAGCTATTACAATATTTAACACTAAATTACAACAATATGTAAAATTAAATATTAAAATATTTGCTTTGTTAGAAATTTTTATGTCTGAAGAAAAAGTGCAATAAAATACAAATGATCTAAACAATGTTTTGAGTAGTCCACACAATGTGACTTTTGGAAAATAAGTCGATGGTTAAAATATGATTTTAGTTGTACAGTGCATCCCATTTTGATTGACATTGCCAGGTTACTCGGTTGTTATTGAAGATAGAGTCTTGCGGTTTTCACATACCTGTTCGATTTTTTTGTGAAACTCAGGATGGCCATCTACATTGGACTTTTTTGTGGGGTTATTTGAAAAATAAAATATATACCAATTATGTGTTAGGGAAAATGGACAAAAAACACTATGAGTTGCTAGTAGGCCATGTTATTTAATCAATGAGGGAGTTTAATAAAACAATAATGTCCTAAAATAATAATAGTTATACAGCTAGCTTAAAATTAATTTTGGACATTATGATTTAATGTTTAAATTCTTGTCCATTTTCCCTGTTTGCATGAATCCATTTACAGGTAAATCCCGAAAAGCTGACGAAGTTCTTCGCGACTATAACAAATATTTAGATAAATATCTTGTAATTGCCTATTTCTTGAGCGATCAACATCTTCCAATATTTCGGGTGTCAAGTACCTATTGGCGGTAAGGGTGCGGTACTTTATTTTTGTCCCCACTACATTATTGCTGTAACATCATACCAGTTTTTATTCTGCCTGTGCACTGGAGATACCAAATAACTTTCCTTACTAAATCAAATTGCAAAAATCATCACCAGGATATAAGTGAATATTGACTTTGTAAGGTTGGACCCGTGATCTCCAGGGTAATTTTCTAAATCTGGGGATAGACATAACGCTAGCTGGTTAGACACCTTTGATCGAGGTTTAGCACCAAAACTTACTCTAAATATGGTTGCTCGACTAGGTTGATATATCTGAAAGCTTTAAAAACGCGATTTCATGAAATATCTTATGCTCGTACTTTATACCTGTGGAAATATAGTTCTAAAGCTTCTTCAACATGATGTATCATATCGTATTATTTTGAAAAACGAATTAGCCATTATCAATTATCAGGGGTAAACTCAAACATAAAACGTTACTAACAATTTGATCATATAAATAAAATAAAATTCTACAGCGAGATGGTGTTATGTGTTAGGGAAAATGGACCAATTTGAACAGTTAAATCAATAAGGTAATAAATAATACTTGTATACATTCGAATAACCGTTTATACTTTTCGTGAAAATTAAACATTATTTTTCTTTGCTGATAAACTCCTATAAAAAATCTCAAATGGAATTATTTGTTTGATTCTCCTTTTAAATGGAAAATACATGGCCTACTAGCAAAAAACTCAGCTTTTTAGTGTTTTTTAGCATTTCTAATAATACCATGTGTATTGTATTATACATTATTTAAAGGCAAAAAATAACGAATTCAATGAAATAATAAAATACAGGGTGTTCCATTTAAAAATATATAATGTTGTGTAGTATCTTCAAAACCATACTCGGAAAAAAAGAGTACTCCACTGGATTCTATGCAAACTTTTCTATTAGACGTAGTTCTTAGCGCAAGAGTATTTCTAATAACTTCGTAGATATAGAAGGGGTCCAAAAAGTATAAATTATCAAAATCGCCCTGTATCTTATAAATGGAAACACTTATGCAAAATCTGATATGGCCATCCTGAGTTTCACAAAAAAGTAGAACAGGTATGTGAAAACCGCAAGACTCTATCTTCAACAACAACGGAGTAACCTGGGAATCTCAACCAAAATGGGATGCACTGTACAATATGGATCATAGTGTTTACACATTCTAGAGATCAAAAGACAATATATACGTAATACGTATGAAATTTATTACAGACTGTGTCTCCTTAACACTTCAACAGATAAAGAAATATATTTTCCCAGATAAAAAGTTAACCTACGAGTTGGTATACCTACTGTATAATACTATAAGTTATGATTTTACGTTAGACCATTTATTTTAACGTTATGTTTGTATAAACTGTAATTGTTTACAATCACAGTTTAATTACAGTGTATTATATAGTTCATCTGTTTAAAGGCATCGATAGACGCAAATAATGGAATAACCTCTCCTTTTTTAGCAGTTATTTTTGATAAACATAACAATCGCCTACTTCGAGATATCTTTGCTCTCCCGTCACAGAAGAAAATAATCTCAGACATGCAAAAATCATATTCTCTTGATTTTTTTTTCTGATTTTATCTTTTCGCTATTTTGAGAATCAAGCTCAGGAGTCTTCGCATATTCTAAGTTTTTTGTTATAGCCGTTTTTTGATATAACAACCAATATAGCAACAAGCCATTTCTTTAGTCCGTTTGAGTTGTTTTGTCCTTTGAAACTAAGCTTTTTCTGTGGCAAGGTCCTACACAGTTTATAACTATTCAAGAACTGTTCGCTCACTGCAGGCCGAACTTAATAGATTTTATTGCATTTTGCAGAAGATGAAAACTACTAAATATTATTAAATATCTTTAGTGAGAAATTACCTTGCTAGTGCTTTATACTTGAATTTTTTTATTGTAGCCTGCTGGAGATTTAAGGTACAAACCCGATGACAACCCATAATATCTAAAATACCCGGGAATGTCTTTAATTCATAATTCCGCTATTTTCTAATCTGTGAGGTGCGTTTGTTTGCAAATTTACTGCTCTGCTGTTCGGTACTACTAATACACCCTGGTTTAACCCAAATTTCACAAGAAGATTTAATACGTTTTACGCCAATATAACAAAAATCCAAGATATACAAAGTGAAGTGCATTTAATGAGCTTTCTAAATATATTTTGCATATCGCTATCAAACTATAGTGGTTAATACGACATGTTCCGAAAAATATTTTTACAAGTTATTTAAATTGCAATTCTGTAAGATCTACTTAACGTACAATATCGATCTTCAGCGTTATCAATCTCAGCGTTATAAGCTATCATTAGGAGGTACAATAAGGTTCCAGCTGTTATTAAAACAAATTTATGGATTTTTTAAAAACACGCACTTTATAATTGTTTTACCAGCTTTTCTTTATGAAAAATGCTGCGATAAAAATGTATAAGCACTCATGTAGAAAATTTTCTGATTCTCTACAATTTTTCTATTGACGGCATTATAACAGATCATTACTTTTTACACTATAAGCAAAAAACTAGAATACCCCATATATTTGGGGTTTTTAAAGCTCAAATAATTTACTTCTACGAGTTTACTGTTAAAAATATGTCAGTGATGACTTATAAACTATTATTTACTTGATGGCGTATGCTGTTGAATTTTATCTCTTATCTTTATCTCTGCTGACTGCTGTAATAGACTTAATTCTTAGATGGCCCTAGGTACTTGGTATTTCATTTCACAGAATCCACCAATATCTTTGAGATACTCAGAAAAGTTAAAAGAACATTAAAAATCAAACTTCAGTTGTTAACTCGGCTTTGTAGTACAGGAAATGAAGCTGAAAAATGGCAAAGCATCGATTTGTACAAAAATTTGGGATTAGGCTCATTTCATCCTCTAGTTCAATTTCTATATCCCGCCGTTGTACGCTTTTTATTTTTTAAGGGTGAAAACTATCCCTAATTGTAAAAAATTATATAATAACATTTTAAACATTAATTTGGGTAAAATTTGGTTTGGATTAGTTAAATAAGTATTGTTTTATGCTTTAGGATACAATTTCATAATGTTTGAACCCTTAAAAATCAACCCTTGTTAAACCTTATGCAGCAAAAATATTTATCCTAAAAAAATATTTCGAATTTTTCGAAATAAAAATTGATTGGTTTAAGATCCCTTAGGTTTTAAATGTAGTGATTTTAAAGGGCTCGAATAAAGTGGTGTTCGCCCGTAAATATAGGTTTTAAACGGCTTTATCTCGCCAAATATTCATATTACGGACAGGAAAATTTTAGTCATTAAAAAGACTATAATTTATTACTCAATCATTTTTTTCATAACTCCAGTATTTTCGGAGATATTTTGAAGAAAATGGTGAAAAATGCGAAGTTGCACAAAATTCAAACTCCATTTTTACTAAAACTTTTTGGGTATATTGATTATACATAATAAAGAGAATTACAGAAGGTTGAAAATCAATTTTAATTAAGGGGTAGTTAGGGGGTTGTTTTTATAGATTTTTTCGTCGAACCGACCTTATTTTGGTCAAAGTCGCTAAATTTTCATGCTAGAGACTTTTTTTTGAAAGGTCTAATTATAAACTTTAAAAAAGATTCTAAAAGTTTTAGTCGAAAAGTGCAAAGTTTTTCCCGTTATTTGGCTTTGAACCTTTCAAAATATGCATTTAACAAAAAATGTAAGCATTAACATGCCGTATCTCAGTTCGTATTGGTGGTAGAATAATTATAAGAAAGGATTGTTTGTTTTTTAAAAAGCTACAATTTTGCTCTGTATAGTTTTTTTGAAAAAAACATATTTTTTCAGTTATTTGCAAAAAACCCTTTAGAAAATCGATTTTTTCGTCGAAAAAATGTTACTTCAACCACGAATAACTCAAAAATATTAGTTTTACGAAGAAAATAAAGAACATTTTTTTATCAGAATTACTTTTTCTGTCAATTTTTACAGTTAAAATGTAATAAAAAATTTCCAGCTCCGAGATGGGGTGGCAAACACCCCCAAGGTTTTAACATACAGCAGCCTGATATAGAAAATGATCCTTGGACAAAAAATTGCGAGCCAAAATGCTTCATTTCCTGTACTATTACTAAATCAATAGCAACGCGATTTGTTTTTTTGGCATACAAGTTCCTACAACAGTTTTACACATCTTCACAGTAAGCATTGCATGCACATTGTTGAGGTCGTTTCTTAGAAAATATGAAATGTGTTACATTTTTTTAAGACAACACCTTTTAGAAATAATATAGCAATTTTCCTACATAAAGAAAATTTCTTTAAAAAATGTTCAGCTTCCATGCATTATTTTCTCATGACAGTCTCAACTTCTAAGACAGTTCATACAATACATTCCAAAGCTAAAATTACTTCTTGAGACTCTAACATGATGTTACGTACAAAATTTAGCTAAGCTTTTGAAACCACTTTGTATTTACAAGCATCGATTTCTTTACTACCATGAAAATAAGATTTCCGGCATAAATTGAAAAAACCCAAAAACTTCACAAAAAAATTGTATGTATAATTGAATTAGCTGTGAAATAATGCACAAAGAAATGATAAATTTTAGTTATTTTATAAATCAATATCCCATGCATCTGTCTTAAACTATATTATTTGCAGTCTGCATTCGGAAAACAACTCATAACGCCATAAGCTTACATTAGAAAAGTTAATATGGCTCTGCACAACTTTCTTCTTTCATAAGAACCTTCTCCTGGCAATAACAACGACGTCTGCATTATCTAAATACCGGTCATCAAATAGATTTCGACTAGATGGAGATGTTAGCAAAAAGCGAAAATTATAGAACAAAGGTCGTTATGGAGTCTATTGAAATAGAGTAACGTAAAACAATCCTTAACAACCGGAACGATGCGCAACGCCTCCCACCCACTTGGAGAGCTGCACTAACTGACCGTTATATTAGCATTAAAATAAAATCTCCAGAAAAAAGAACAAATAACGGGAATACTCTTCCTAGACCCAACAATATCGTAATGACAAGCGGACCCATAACCCCTCAAAGGGTAAGAGCTCTGATTGGCCAGAGCGAACAAGACCACGCCCCCCCCCCCCCCGGTCAATAGCATAATAGCAGTGACGCAAAGAAGCAGCAGAACAATTTGTACTACGTTAAGATGAGTGAAATCTCATTGAAACGTCGAAAAAGTTGGTTAATGATTTATTCCGGTGTACATCCGTTCGTCTGTATTCGTTTGAAAGATCACTTGACGTTTCGCCAAAATCATATTTGGCTTTCTCAAAAACAGTATACATAAACATATATATATATATATATATATATATATATATATATATATTATAGATTAAATTACTCCCGACTGAACCATACAATGTATGGCAGCACACTCCCTCTAAGGCACGCATAACGTACCTTTAGGGGAAAATTCACTAAACCCCCAGATATACTACATATCAAAAGGGTTTACCTCTGTGGGAGCCCTTGCCAGGTTATCAGGCCCGTGGTTGGCGTCGCGGATGCACTTTCCCATGAAATTTCGGACCGTCCGGGCTGTCCCTAACAGGACGGCTTTTTGCATCAGTTGGTAAAGATGTTCGTCCAGACTGAGGTATTTCAAATTGTTTAATAGATGTTTTGGGGCTACTCCAGTTGTTGACATAACAATTGGACCCGTTCGAGTGTTGCTCATGTCCCATTATATCTGTATTTTCAATTCTAAATCCCCATATTTGGCTATTTTTTCCGCCTGCTTAATATTTATATTATTGTTGTTAGGGATTGCTATGTCAATTAAGGTTGTTTTTCTTGAGACTTTATCTACCAAAACTATATCTGGTCTATTGTGAGCAACAGTCCGATCGGTCAATATCGTACGGTCCCAGTACAATTTGTAATTGTTATTTTATAAAATTGATTCTAGTTTGTATATATAGTAGGGTGTTCTTGCCGACTGTGATAGCTCAAGTTTCCAGCGCTAGTTCCTGGTGTTCCAGTATTTTTGCCACAGCATCGTGTCGTTCTTTGTATTCAATTTGTATATGTTGGATAGATTCAGATGTTTGGCAATCGTCTTTGTTTATAGAATTGTCTTTGACGATGTACTTTAGCAAATTACTCCGACTCGACCATACAATGTATGGCATCACACTCCCTCTAAGAAGAGGTCACTAAACCCCAGATATCCTAGATATCGGGTTTAGCTCTGTGGGAGCCCTTGCCAGGTAGGCTGGTTGGAGTCGTCATATGAATTTCCTGACTGAATTACGTCCAGACCGACGTATTTTACATTGTTTAATCCTGTCGTTGACATAACAATTGGTACAGTTCGTGTGTTGTTCATGTTCCACTGAGTCTTTATTTGAAATTCCAAATCTCTATATTTGCTCAGCCTGCTTGATATTTATATTATTGTTGTTAGGAATTGCTATGTCAATTAAAGTTGTTCTCCGGCAGACTTTATCTACCAAAACTATATCTGGTCTATTGTGAGCAACAGAACGATCGGTCAGTATCGTGCGGTTCCAGTACAGCTTGTAGTTGTTATTTTCTAAAACAGATTCTGGTTTATATTGATAGTATGGAAATCTTACCGACTATGATAATTCAAGTTTCAGTGCTTCTTTGTATTCAGTTGCAGCGAACGCTTGACAACCTACTGTGATATGCTGGATAGATTCAGATGTTTGGCAACCGTACCTGCATTTATCATTGTTAATAGAAGGGTCTTTAACGATGTACTTTAGGTAGTTCTTAGTTGGAATTACTTGATCTTGGATTGTCAATATAAAGCCTTCCGTTTCAGGAAACATATGACCAGAGATCAACCAGTAGTTCGACGCTGCACTGTCGACATAATCTTGGTTGACGTCATTTATATGTCTTCCATGAAGGGACTTCTCTTTCCATTTCAGCAGTTTCTGATCTGTGGTATGGTGGTGTAATTGGACATGTTGTTGTGTCAGTCGCAGTGGTGTTGAGTCATCAACCTGGCACATGACTCTGTGTAGATCAGAACATTTTCTGGAAATGACTACGCAAAATAGAAATTTGTTGATCTAATAGTTTACTTAGATCTGTTAGTCCTCTCCCTCCTTCATACCGTGGCAAAGTTGTACGTTCGACAGAGCTCTTTGGATGGTGATTTTGAGCTTTTGTTAGTAAAACTCGAACTTTTCGTTGTAATTGTTCAATGTCAGTCTTGCACCAATTAACTATACCGAAAGAGTAACTGAGCACTGAACATGCATAGGTGTTAATAGCTTGAAACAGATTTTTACTGTTTAGTTTGGTCGTCTTACCCTTATATAAAGTCATTTTCCATAGTCAAGTGATCAATACATTGGAGCCTGCTTTATTCCAAGGTATTTATATGGACGACCTCCCCCCATAGATTCAATTGAGGTGCCATCTCCCATTTCGAAGTTCCCCTTCTGTATTTTGCCTTTAACTATATTAATAATTCGCCATTTGTCTAAGCCAAATTTCATATGGATGTCACTAGAGAACTACTATTTTCAGCATATCATGCAGCTGTTGTTTCATAGCTGCCATCAACTTTAAGTCGTCCAGGTATAACAAATGGTTTATCTTTAATGCTTGTACGTTGTTGTGTTTGAGACTGAACCCAAAATTAGTTGAGTTCAATTTGTTTGAAAGAGGGTTCATGGCAAGGCAGAACCACAGCGGGCTAAGAGAGTCTCACTGGAATATACCCCTTCTGATTGGAATGGGGTCAGTTTGTATCGAACAGTTGGCTTCATTCAGTGAGATTTTTGTTTGCCAGGTGGACATGGCATATTCTAAAAAGTTAATAATACAATTATTCACTTTATAGAGTTTCAGTGCCTTAATGAGCCAATTATGTGGAACTGAATCAAAGGCCTTTTTGTAGTCCACATATACCATGAGAGATTTCGTCGTTTGGCATGGGCTTGATTGCAGACAACGGAATCAATTATCAGTTGTTCTTTGCAGCCCATCGAATTTTTCGCGAATCCCTTTTGTTGTCTTCTAATAAATATAAAGCCATTGACAACGAAGTCAGAATAGACTTTGAAACGTTTGGTATTCCTGCAATATACGTAGTTTTATTTCTATGTGGTGTTATTCCCCAAAGAAACATAAAAATAATCCCTTTTGTTGTTGAGTAATTATGTTGTTCAGCTCACAATGTTTGAAAATACGATGATTAATGCATGATGTTATGAGTTTGTATAAGGTTGGAAGGCAAGTGATTGGTCGGTACTTTGCTGGGTCCTGTGCACATAGGTTGTCCTTTGGTAAGAGGTATGTAGCACTATGCGTAAGGAAACTAGGCATTTTGTGTGGGTGGGTAATTACGTCATTTATAAGGGTTGTTAGTATTTCGTGGGTTGCGTACAGTTTCTTTATCCAGTAATTTTGTACACCATCTGGTCCTGGTGCTTTCCAGTTATGGAGGTGCTTCATTATGTTGGATGTCTCTTCCGTTGTAAATGGTTGGTGTTGCATGGCATCACAGTTCTGAAATGCAGCCTCCTCCTCATTAATCCAGCTGGCTCTGGAGTTATAGGAGATTGTTGTGGAAAGCTGTGTTTTCCAGAATTCGATATCTGCTTTACTGGGGTAACTAGGGGCTTCATTATTATTGATGCCGTTAAGTTTTCTATAAAACCCTTTTTCTGATTGTCGGAAAAGTGTGTGGTCTAATTTCCGTTGGTTACTGGTTTTGTACCTTCTCAATCGACTTGTGTAGACGGAGAGCTTTTGTCGTAGACTGCCCAGACACTGCTGAGATGTGATGTTTTCTCCATCCTATTGGGAGTGTATTCGGTTATTGTCCATGATAGTCTTGACAAGCCTTTCTATTCTGTTGTTCCTGACCCCTCGTTGGTACTCAGTCAGTCTTCCAACGTCTTTCCGAAGAGAATTAATTTTCCCTTCAAGTCTTCCTTGACAAGGTGGTATTCGAGGTGTTTGTCTAAATTGGGGAGGGTCTTGCTTTGGTCTTATTGCGACCCCAATTGTTATGCAGATGGAAGTTGCAGCACAGTAGATGATTGTGTGTAGCGACTCTAACGTATTAGCACCTAAAACATAGTTTGGCAAGATAAATTTGTTCATAGCCTGCAAGACGATACCCAGTTTCTTAGAAGATCTTAGGTTGGGAAGAGCTGGTCTAGTCAGTGGATCTGTTCCACTATACTCTATAAGAGCTCCTTCCATTTCTGCTTGGATCTTCTCAAGCAGCGTTGGTTGGCTGTTCTTGTTGTAGTTCTTGAGTCTCGTCCGCTCTTTGTGCCAAAGGTGTTTCAGGCTCTAGATCGATTGTATTTCGACCAACTATTTGGCGCTCTACTTCGCTCTTTATTGTGTCCAGTTGTTTAGGTGAAATAAGGCCATTTCTCAAGATGACACGATATTGATCTGCGACTCTCTGTTCAGTAACTGGAAGCTCTGGGTACTCACGACAGAACTCTTGATGGAGTATTTGGCCGAAAGGTTCGTAATTCTGTAAAACGTGCGCATTATAAATTCATACGCCAGTATTTCATGTGCTGTCTGTTCAAGTGAGCGCTGGCTGTTGATCCTGCGCAACACCTTCTGCGGGTGGAGTTCTCGTTCTCATTTGAGGTGAGGGTCACGTTGTTGTTGTTGTGACTGTATTGGTTAGTGTTGCAGCTCTTTGGATGGCAAGCACCCTGCCACCGACGTCCCGCATGCTGTCATGTCCAGCGCCGGCTCCAGACATGCCCTGGCGTTCCGCAGGCAGCGGCTCTTTTCCGAGGCATACTCCGTAATTTTCATGGGTAGTGTCACAAATTGACCCTGGTGATCCAGGTAACTCGGACCCGTGGGGTTTTCACTTCCCAGATGAAATGATTTAAACTAGAACATCCCGTGCTGGTTGTGGAGAAGGAAGGAAAGCTAGGTAGTAGGTCAGCGGACAGCTGCCCCTTTAGTCGCCTCATACGACAGGCGGTGGATACCGTGGTGCTATTCTAACCCGGCCACCACACGGGATTACTTAATATTATTGTTATTGTTTTTATCACTTTACTTTATGGTTTTGTTGGCTATACTAAATACCCTACGGTTCCCGCGGTATAACGTTGGAATTATGCGGAAAATCAGTTACCTCACATTAGGGAGTGCGTTAGTCCACGAAAAAAAGACTTCCACTAATATTATAATGCTTCAATATCTTGTCGATCGAACGCCTTGTTCCTCCTTGTGAAGGGACTTGCACTAGGAATTTGTTGCAGTGAGTAGAATTGTTAGGACAGAATTCCAGGAAAGAAAACGGAATTGATAATAATAATATGCCACAAAAAATATTCGACTTTTGCGAGGATCTGCTATAATTTATTTTCTGTCACAAGAAGGAATTTAGCTTTCGAAATAGAACTTACACCGTATATACAAAATACAGAACGTTGCCTGAAACAGGAAAAATAAGGAGAAACCATTTATTAATTTTGGGGGAAAAATATATTTTATTTTTTTTTTCAAACACGTCGTAATACATTTCAAATGAAATATATTTTTTTCATATTTAACGAAAATATAATAAAATTTACCCATCCCCCCTTATAACCGAAACTTGTAAAAAAGTAGAGGTGTAGAGTCTGACCTAGTTTACTAGAAAAATAAGGAGACCTACTTTTAAAGCAAATTACTGATTTAAATGGAAAATATAAAATTAAAATTATTTCTAACGCATCATGTTATACATCAAATGAAAGGGCTCATTTTAAATTTTTTCTTATATTTTTAAAATAAATTAATTAAAAGATATTAACAAAATATAAAAAAATTACCAATTTCCATACCCCCTTATCTCCGAAAAATAAGGAGAAACCCCTAATATTTATTTTGGGGGGCAAATTATAGAATCAACGGATCAAGTAATATATCAAATCAAATCATTATGAGAAATACAAATATTATTTTAAATATTTTTAAAATACATTATTTAGAAGTTATTAACAAAAATATTTAAAAATTTACCCATTCCCCCCCTTTTTTTTCGAAACTATATTTGAAACCTCACATGAACTTTACTGAAAAATAAGGAGAAACCCCCTAATATTGATTAAATGATAGAATTAAATGAAAAATAAAAAATAAACTGGTTTCTGACGGATCATTTAATATATCAAATTCATTATGACGAATACAAATGTTTTTATTAACACCGCTTTTATAAACTATAAGACCTAATTCTTTTTGTTTACAGATACGAATCCCTAATAAATATTGGGGGCCAAATTATAGAATTAAAGGGAAAATAAAAAAATGTTTTTTAATGCATCATGCAATACATCAAAGGGCTCATTATGAGGAATACAAATATATATTTTTCATATTTTTAAAATTAATTGTTTACAAGATATTAACATAAATATATAAAAAATTCTCATTTCTCTCTTTATTTCCGAAAACATACTACCTAAAATTTTGAAAATAATTAGGGGTACTGGGGCTCACTTGAAATTTATAAGAAAACCCCCATAGTAATTTTAGGGACAAATTATAGACTTAAATGGAAAATAAAAATTCAATTATCAAACGCATCATGTAATATATCAGATATTATATCATATTTTTAAATCATTTGTTTAAAAGATATTTTAAACATCGACTTAATTCCCACTTTAGAAACTACACTATTTAAATTTTGAAAAATATATTTTATTCGTATTTTTAAATAATTTTAATAACAGATTTAATATTTTCTAATTTAAAACTTGATCTATTTTGCCTTTTATGTTCCAATCTACAAAGCCTCAAAATTCAGACAGTAGATTAATAAACCTCTAATGTTAATATTTGGGGGCCAAATTAGAATATTAAACACATATGTATTCTTATAAAAATCAACGAATCCTGAAGCAGATAAAATAAAAAGTCTATGTGTGGAAAATTAAAGTGTGCTTCCTTTAAAAGATATTAGGGTAAATATAAGAAAATGCACTCATTCCCTGCTTCTCTGAAACTGGAATATTAGAATCTTGAAGGTGGTACGGAACCCTCAGTATGCGAGTCCAACTCGCACTTGACCAAATTATTTATATATTGATGTAACATCAGAACATTTCTATAAATAATGATAAAATAATTTGCCTATATATGAAATTTCCTGAACAACACCACGAAACATGTCTTTATTGTCCTATAATGTATTTAGTTCAATTTCAGGTGAAACATTTAAAGTGTCATCGACAATAGCAGGTTTGTCACTCTAAAACTTATTGCCAATATTGTGCAATATTGTGATGGGCATTTCTCATCCGATATTCCTTGGAATCAGAAAGGCAGTCTGTCAGGCGCATCGAGGCTTGGGGTTAGCGCTGTTAGAGTTCTCGAGTGTTCTAGGATCCATGAAGGAAATTTCTAGGCGGCTATTTGATCATCTTGATCCTTCTGAGAAGAAATGTATAAATACGGGGAGCCCACAAAATGGATTATTAAGTATTCGGCTGCGGTCTAGTAAACAACAGGTATTCAAAAATAAATTGTATACAGTTGTGTAAATGTAAAATTTGGGAAAATAATTTGTAGTAAATTCGCTCTAGTGTTTAAATAAGTCCACGTACTCCGAGTGTAGAAAAACAGTACAATATCAATTCTATTAGTATTACACTTGCTTATTGTTTCTTGATCAGGATATTTATTTAAAGATATCTTCTATTTTTGAAGTAAAAAAAAATAACGTAAAAAATTAACTCATATTGTAATGAAGTGTTTCCATATTTTATGAATACTCTTAATAATTCACTTTGCCCAAGGTCTGTAGTAATAGTTTTTTTAATAGCTACTTTAATAATTAATATATTTACACTTAGTACTATTTTCCGTTATTAATTTATAATGACTGTTGTTCAACGCTGATGGACTGCAAAATTATTGTTATGAGAAATATGTCGTAAATAGATTCAATAATACATTGATGTAAGATAATTAACAAGTTTGTCATATTTACTGTTGTATTGTTCAATAAAATATATTTATTTAATTAGGAATGTGAATACATAAAATCGCTTAACTTTTACTTGTTGTTCTTGTTAGATTAGACAAACTGAAATGACTTCATTTATTTAGGAATAGTTGAGGTTTTCCAGCGCAATTTAAACGTTAATCTGACTGCATTTATTATTTTGATGTGGTATGTAGCCAATGATAGTATAACAATTTTAAATAACTATTATGTTCTAAGTTTGTTCAGTCAAAGTTCCAAACTATTGGAACGGGTGTATGGAACCTTGAGTGTAGTGAGTATTGCTCTAAATAAGAAAAAGCATTTCTGGATATGGACTTTAAAATTTTGAAAAATCTATTTTTTTATGTACGCCTTTTATTTATTTTTTATAAGATTTTAACAAGTTAATGAGTTACGATTTTTTGGGAAGTGGTAGCTCCTAACGACGTAAATTTTTGTTCTATCAATTTTCAACTTTGTCTGTTTATATACACAACTTCATTTTTTTCTGAATGAAGTTTAATAACCTTTTCAGAGAAACATATTGAGGTAAGAGTCGTGAGAAGTTGCGTTAGGTACTAGCAGAGAAGTCAATTTGCAAAAACGTATGAATTTATCTCAGAGAAATGAGGCCACCTAGGACTCCAAAATCTGAGTCATGTTTATGACAACCTATCTACCTGAACCTCCTAGAGGTCCCTATTTTTAGGATTTGTACACAAATAGCCCAACGTTAAGGTTACTCCGAGGGTTTCCATATCTCTATAATCATTACCAAACCACACACATCCTTTCCAATTGTTGTACTACGACGAGGTTTCGTCTCTGGTTATTAAACATTATCTCTATCTTAATCACTTTGGTACCACTTTCCTTTCTTGTGGTCAAGTGAAGGGAAGAAATCAAGATCGCGATTCAATCCCTAAAGAGGCGCATTAGTACAACTCAAGAAGCCACGATCCGAACCATTCCCAGATGTACAGAAAAAGAGGTATGCCGACCTTCCCGTATACAAAGAACAATGTAGCCAGACGGTAAGTGCAGATCATGTGGAATGAATCGGAGAGTAAAAGAAAGCATCAGCAGGAAGTAATGGTTACCTGATCGACTATACAGTACCTTTACTAAACGGCGATCTTGAAAATACTGGCGTCCTACATATATAATACAACCTAATCCAATAAGATGATGATGACAACCACGATCTCAGAGTGGAGAGGAAGATCCGGAACTTTAAACATGTTCCACCTAACTGGATTATGACACCGAGAAAAATATGAGAGCAGATCAAGCAACTGCAGAATGAAATGCAAACAATACTATCAGATTTAAGAGGGAGTGGTTAGCAAAGTATGAATTAGAGATCACAAATTCTAATAACTAATTTATTCTTCCTATACTACATCAACAAGAATAATGAAAAAAGGCAATTAATTATAAATAGAACTATTACTATTTTTCAAAATTGCTCTGGTAGTGTATACCAGAGCAATTTTCTTCGTTACAAATTATTTTCTTGTTATAGTACGGGAATCAGGGGAGGAAAATCCCAATTCATACGTAGAATAATCAACGGCCATCTCAGCGAAATTCTATCAAAATGATATTGTTACCTTATTCTATGACTAAACCAAGACTAACTGTTTTGATGTGAACAAACTCAATAAAGTAAAAACAATTATAAAAGGTGTTTTTGTTTGACAATTACACTAAAATTACATTAACAGAATTGAACAAAAATCAATTGTTAAGGATCAATACCTAACTTCTCTGAGTAATAATGCCACTCAAAAGAACCAAATTACAGTAACAGCTACACGATATATACTGCCAGAGAGATTGAAGAGAGTAGGCAACATATTTAATGCCAAAATAACATTCAACAAAGAAATACATTCAAATAAACTTAAATTTAAAATTCGAAAAATTGCATCTATAAAATCCCTTGCGAATGTCATGAAGGAGAATGCCCAAATGCCTGGGATTAAGTATCGGTATTAATCCTTTTTGTGTGACAATGTAGTATAGTTTATTTTAGGTATGCTTTTAAGACTGTACTTGGCCCTTTTATAATAATTCTCATACCACAATAAGTACGACACTTATTCTAACTCTACAATGTATGTTATCTGCTCAAACCAAAACAGCATTATTTTTAATATTTTTTTGCTGAAAATTTAGACCACCTTGTATGTGTTTTAAAACAATGGCTTGTATTTTATAGGGTATCTGTTTCAAATAATAATTCCCAGAATGGAGAAATGTTATTGCGCATAGAATTTATACTTAAGAGTATGACTAAAATAATTAACAATAGATAACACTGTACAATAAATAGCACATTCATTGTTGTTAGGAGCCTACACACTTACACACATAGTAAAACATGTAAACAATAAAAGGTGCTCATTCTGTACAAATTGATTACCTGCCTATCTAGTATATTTTTAAACTCTGCCAAGCAAACCTAAAGTCCTGTAATACTTCAAAAATTTACTAGATAGGTACGTAATTAATTTGTACAAAATTGTTCTACCGACTTCAAAGTAGAACTACAAAGTCTAAAATAATTAGCAAAAGAAAACACTGTACAATAAATAGCACATTCACTGTTGTTAGGTACCTGTACACAAAGTATAGAATGTAAACAATAAAGCAAACCTATTATGTACAAATTAATTACCTACTTGTCTAGTTTATTTTTGAAGCGTTAACAAGTAACAATCAAATTTGATGAAGTAGTGGATATGTAAGCAATGCAGATTTGCTTGGCACCGACTTAAAAAATATACAACATAAGTAGGTAATTAATTTGTACATAATAAGCAATTTTTATTGTTTACATTACCGACTTGAAACGGGAGGTTATCAATTCGTCTGCAACTTTTTTTATGTATGACGAGCGATTACTTGGGCAATTTTGATGATTTAAACTGTATTATATTAAGGAACATTGCAGAAAGGTCCCATATAATTGTCTATAACATGAGAGTTAAGGTTTTCCAGAAAATCAGAAAAAAAGTAAATAAGGGACTAGATTTCAATGAATTTCAATGAATCTTCACTGTTTTCTCTAAAATCGCTCAAGAAATTTGAATATTTTGTATAACTTAAAACTTACCATTTTTCTGAAAATCGGAAAATATATGCAAGAAAACTGTAAACATCATGGTAAATATCAAATTTTCATCATAAATATCTAGTTTAAATGTCAAGATATGCCATGAAATTTGAAGACGCGAGATGTAAGACCGACATCTAGGATTTTCAAGAGAATCAGTACACAGAGGTTCCGAATCTGGAGCCGTTCCGTGTAATTGCTGTTCTGCCTTAACTCCTAGGAAAGAATGTCACGATAAAATTTTCAGGTTACTTCACCTGTCAGAGATATTGAATACTCTCTTCGAGGTGTCATTCCTTTGTACGCAAGACAATATATATTATATGTAATATATATTGTCTTGCGTACAAAGGAATGACACCTCGAAGAGAGTATATGCCATGAAAGTATATCGTACAAGGTGTTTGTAATGGTTTTAATTTTGATTCGTTTGAAGTAAGTTTCTTTTAGAGACGAAGTTAAATTAAGGGGCTTATAGTGGCATGAAATAGCAGAAAATATTCTATTAGTTTATCGAAACAAAACTTTGTTATGTCGGCAAACTATTCTATATCGTATACGGTTGTAGGTGTGTGCGTGCGTTCATGTGATATTAGGTGGTACATAAGCATATATAAGTTAGAACTGAATTAGTTATACACGGTGGATCTAAAAATATTGTATTGGGTGGCACATAAGTAGTTGCGTATAAAAGGTGGTTGAAATAAGAGTGGAGCAAAACTATATTTATACAGAGTGGATATTTGCGTTATGGGACGGATAATAATTACGGTTATACAAAAGGCTTTAAAAATTGTCTGAAGCAGTTGAATATATAGAATGGTTGAAATATAAGGTGGAGTAGAAAAACAGGTTTAAAAATAGTTTGGAACGTCAGTAGTTGCTTATACAAGGTGTTTGAAGTAAGGGTGGGGTAAAATTATTGTTATTCAGGGTGTATCAAAAATGTGTTATATAAGCATAAGCAGTTAGGATATTTGAATTATAGGACATAGAACGGGGTATAATTATAGACATGGGTTCAAAAATTTTTAGAAGCATTTGCATATACCGGGTGGTTGAAATAATAAATGGTGGAGTAAAATTATAGTCATAAAATGTGGTTCAAAATGGTGAATTTTGTTATATAGGGTAGACCATGAGCAGTTGCATAAATGGAATACAAGAAGTAAAATTCTTGGTATACAGGAATAATTTAAGCAATAGAAAAATAGAAAGAGTCAATAGTGTGGAGAGATTTATACTTATACAGGGTGATTCAGAAAGTTTTATAGGGGTGACCAGTACACAGATGCATATACAGTGTGAATGCAATATAGAGTGAATTAGAGTTACATTTATAGAAAGTGGTCCAAATAATAAAACAAATAAAAAAGTTAAAATATATTTGGAAAATATAGACAAAGCTCACAAATTAGAGAGGGAGAAAGTGAGAAGGAGAAAAAGAGAGAGGGATAAAAATACGCTAAAATATTCAATTGAATTGTAGCTTAAATCAGATAAAAAAGAAGATATGTCTGAAAATAATGATTGATTGCACATGTTTTCTAAACGGTTTTTATTTTAAGTCAGCTGAAGTCGGTTCTTTTTATAATATAATATAAATTATTTTGCTAATTATTTTCAACTTTTTAGTTCTACTTAGTTAATTAATATATATTTTTTAAATCTTTCTCAGTTCTTTACAAAATTGTCGTTACAACTCTTTTCAAATTCAGTCTAACCAGATAAACAAATTCAGTTGAACCAAATTGATCTTTATAATATGGAAATTCCTGTTGTCATTAAGAATCTGTAAATGCATACCAAAATTCATTTCAGTGATTTTTTAAACTATATAGAAAAACATATTTATCTAACTATCACTAAAAAATATATATAAACCAATTTAAAATTTCCAAATTCCCCCGACTAGTCACGGTCCTTGCGTCAAAATGACCGTGATCGTTCAAGTAGATAATGACCCTGACGTAACTATTTCGCATGTGACATTTTTTTCAATCAAGTTTCTTATGAAGCGATGTTATTAAATTGTTTTAATTTTATGCTTGCAAAAACGGAGGTGTGGTTGTTTTTTTTCGCTTCAGTCTTTCGATTCAAAATGATGGTATGAATCCTTCTATGAACATTAAGCTTCTAAATAATTTAAATAATTTGATATTATCATTTAATGAGTTGTCAGGATGGTGATTAAACGACAATATAATCTTACCCAAAAAAACTATTTCAAATGCATGTGAATTCCTCTACAAATTCAGTTTAAAATAGGATATGATGTTAAATTAGCCAGTATATTTTGCAAGAACTGAACTACTTATGTGTCAAAATCAAAGAACAATATTAATCGGGCAATTTATATTATTTGTCGCAATAAAAAAAACTCTCTGAAAACGTGAAAAGTACCTACCAATACTTATGGGGCCTAACAGTTCCGCGCTCACGATTGGTCTTACCAGGTTCAGAGTATTTAATACCGTGGTGGGACGTTGGAAAATTCGAGCATGTCGTGTTTCAAAAAAATTTAACAATTGAAATAAAATCAACACTTGAGAAAGAAATGGTATATATTCCAAAAAATCCAAACGTTTCAGTCTTAATCAGACTTAGTTGTCAATGACATTAAAATATGAATAAAATTAAATTGGAAATTAAATCCAACGAAGTCAGATAGAGACTTTTAAACGTTTGGTTCTTTGGAATATACCTACACCATCAAACCATAAAAACAAAACTAGAAGAAGCCTCAACTTAGTTTCTAGCAGCGATTGACCTATTTTAAATACAACAGTGCTTAAATGTTAAAACTATAAAAAAATTTAAAGAGGCTCTATTTCTCTATATTAGAGTCGTATTGAAATATTTTAAATTGTAACGTGATTAGAGATTCCCTACAACGTTTCTATTTGTTTTTCCGTTAAATACACAAAATTCTAATAAAAATTTGAGATCTGATTGTTACTTAAATATGTCGTGTGATAATTCAAGCAAACGCTTCTTAATGCAGGCCCACTCTCTATGAAATGCATAAGTTGAAATTGCATTTATTTCGATATTTTTCTACCGACACCACACTACCTTGATCTTTAAATTACCCATATCCATACAACTTAGTTGTCTGTGTAACAGAAACCAGGTAATAAATTAAGTCTCTTACACAAAATTGATAAACTATAGTAAATAAATAAATGTAAAATCCAATTAATATACAATACCTGCACAAAATTTGTTTTTCGTCCTAATAAACATTCCAATTCTCTCTTTGCCGTATATTAGACACCACAAAAAAGGCAACATTACTTGCCATTAAATTAGGTGCTAACTAGCTTATTTATAACCTAAATATTTTACTGTTGTTTTTTGAATCATATCTGTGGCACATTTTTCAATGTTTGGAAGACACAGCAATTTTCATGTCTTGTGGTACGTCACCGTTACGTCACATAGCGGTTCCGTCAAATTAGAGAAGCACCAGGCACAAAACTTAGTATTTCTTGAAAGGTAATGGGCGCTGTCCGCAGTGAGCGGGTGCTCTTAACGAATCAGAAATAAGAACAGTCACTGGCGCTGCAGTCTCCAAACTGACAAGTACTGATTTCTTCTCAACGATACTTACATATATTTAAAAATGTTAAAAATATTTTATGAAGAAAATTTCTAGTCCAGTATGTTAAATCAACTGTGTAAATAACGTGAAAATTTTTCCTTATTCTAGTGTTTTTTATATGCCTTATGAATCAATTTACTTATTTAAGATTGTTTCTCCTCTTCATTCAAATTCATACTATAAAAGCCTTGAGTGCACACTTCACAGAAAAAATAAGTGAATTCAGTCAAAAATTTCAGCAGCTTATTGTATCTCAGCTAAATTTATGCCTACGCCTGTAATCCATCCAACTGATCGAAAGAAAAACTACGAGAACAACTGTGAACGAGAAGTTTCTATACTCTGTTTTGGTTATATAAACACTATTCTCGCTTGTAATGGATTAGCATTAGATTGAAGAATGTCAATGTTTGTTATTAGATTAGAGGTTGTAGAAAATATATAAGCGGATGTAGTCTTTTAAAAGCTTATTTAATTAAAAAAAGTGAAATATTACCATTATCATAGTCTTATTAATGTAAACTAAGTGACATTTCAGGCTACACATTTTGAATTAACCTATGAATGATTAATCTCTCTGAAAACATAACAGTTTTTTGCCAGTAGTATAATAGGACAAAATATTTACACAGGGTTTAAGCTATACTGGTGGTAATTTTATAACAGCCAACCCCAGTAAAAGAAAGACTAATCGCTACAAAAATGACTAAAATACTAGTCATATGTGATTTCTAAAATGATTTGCCATTAGCCCATTGCATAACAGAAATGCAGAAAAAAAGCAAAAATTGAACTTTTAATTGACTATCCAGACAGCATGAAATATTTCGAAAATATTTTTGAAATATTTCATGTTTGATTTGAAATATTTCAAATTATTTGTTGAAATATTTCTACATTACTGTCCTCTACTAAAACCTTAACAATATTGCTGTAATATTGTATGAAATATTTCTGTAATATTTAACGATATATTTCAAAAGATCTTTTGTCGTAGATAAAAGATATTTTAAATATATGTTCCCGAAATATTTAAAAATATTTGCATAATATTTGTTTCGAAATATTATCAAATATTTCTAAATGTCCATATTTTCGCGTAAAAAAATGATTGAAATATTTTGTGAAACATTTCTGTAATATTTCATGACATATTTCGAAAGATTCTTTTGTCGTGAGCGTCTGAATATTTTAAATTTATTAGAGCGACATATTTTAAGAGAGTTATAAAATATTTCATGTTTGAAATATTTTCTAGAAATATTTCTTAAATATTCCTATATTCGCGACTAAAAATCTTTTTTAAATATTTCATGAAATATTTCTGTAATATTTCACATACTATTTCTCTAAAATTCCTGTGAAATATTTCTTCTAATATTTTATTATGTTTGGGATTGATATTGTTGGTAAAAATACATTTTACTATAAAATTGCACCTTATACATTATGTTAACCTTAATCATTATGGTCATATCCATGCTTATAATGAACCATGAAACTCGTAAACAATATTTTGGCGACAATACAAACAGTAGGACTAACACATCATTTTTTATCTTGACTTGTACTACAGGTGTGTCACATGTCTGTCGTCCCACGTTGGATTCGTACCCTTCTTTAAAATGTGTTTTTATGATTGGATATATTCATTCTTTTCCTTCAATTACCGAAACAGGTTGCGAGGATGAAATATATTATGGACCAATTTGTACCCTTTTTTGCTTACGTCGGGTATTAATATTATTCACTCAGGTGTTTTTGGATCCCTTAGTTCTATCCGCCAAGGGTCGGTAACTTCAAGAGAGCTACTCAATACAAGGGATCGATGGTTTTGTCTCGTTTTCGAGTAGAAAATTTCAGTAACTGCCAGGCCAAAAGGGTTATTGGTGTAATAAAAATAAATAAAATAAAAATCTGGAAATGCAGGAAGAAAGAAAACATACCCAATAGTGCAGTCATTGGAGGTTTATAAGTGATATAACACCTAATACCTGTTAAAATTTATGTTACAATGCTAGTAAATTTGCTGTTTTCACTGGTAGATTGAATCCTAATGCTGGCGGTACACACATCCGTCGTCCTCAAGATGCCAGGTATAATTCGGGGATAATTTAAAACCTTCCACTTACATAAAAAAACGTATCGCGAGCACCATATTTTTACACACACACACACACGTCCCTACACGTCCGTCGTCCGAGAAGATGACCACCGACGTTGAAAATTATTAGGATTCAATCTACCAGTGAAAAAAGTATTTCAATATACAAATTTTAACGGTTCTGAGGTATTATATTACTTAAAAACCTCCAGTAACTAAACTATGTGATAAGCTTTCTTTCTTTCGGCATTTGCGGATTTATATTTTATTACTTTTTATTGCACTCTGAATATTTTGGCCCGGCAGTTATTGAAATTTCCTACTAAGAAACGACCCGAAACCATCGATCCCTTGCATCGAGTCGCGCTTTTGTAATTACCGACCTTGGGCGGATAGGACTGACGGATCGAAAAACACCTGCATAAACAAAATTATTACCCAAGCAAAAAAGGGTACAAATTGGTCGAAATATCTTTCATCCTTGCAAAATGTTTGGGTAGTTGACGGAATAGAATGATTATATCCTTCATAAAAAACGTATTTTAAGGAAGGGTACGAACCCAACGTGTGTGGTCATCTTTTGCGGACGACGGACGTGTGTACCGCCAGCATAATAGTTTTCAACGTTGGTGGTCGTCTTCGCGGACGACGGACGTGTAGGGACGTGTGAGACACCACAGCATAACTATATATGCCGACCCAATACCTGTTTATTGCTAAAACATTCCTTGTGTTTACGTCATAGTGAATATTTAAAGTTTGAGAGTACTGTACTATTAATATTATGCATTTCAATAAAGGACATACTGAATTCTCTGGGTTTTCCCATTAAAACTTCCACTTGATAAAAACAACATGCTTGCAACCATCAAGAATATATTGATTTCTCGATATCGGTAATCAATATTTGCATCTTATTTAAGTATATAAAGTCCACGTGAACCATTTAATACACTTGCCCTGTCCTTCGGCGGGTATAAATTTATTTTGAAATTATAAGTTATTAACAAAAAAAACATGTTTATTACGCAAATTCATACGTTAACGACTTGCGATAATATAGGAACAGGTACATAATACCAAGAAAATATAATAATCTACATTTATAAAAGTACTTTCAAAGAATTTAATAATGAATGGAATATTTTTGGACACTGGTAAATGAATATTATTATTAACTTCGCGGTTTTGTTTACATATGATAAATATTTTTTGTTACCTTATTGACATAGATAATTTACACATGCTCAAAGATGTAATCGTTATTATAAATAAAAGTAACATAAATAACATTCAAATTGAATAGTTTCAAGGTCTAGATGAAAGGTTTATCAATATGAGACACTTAGTCTTGTTGAGGTTTTAAAATTTTTTATACCTTACGAGAAGACAGATGACAATTCTATTCAAATATTGTTTAATTGTTTAATTTTCCGGGGGGGGGGGAGGATTGCTTTGAGAGAGTAACATAAAAATTGTGATAATAAAACTGGTTACCAAGGGTTATTATTTAGAACTAAACTCCTTCGGTTTATGAAGTTATTGGTTTCCTGTCTACTGTTAAGATCACATAAATTAACTAGCTGGAAAAAATAATTTACTTTATAACAGTAAAGGCTATGTACTAATAAATCGAGAAAAAATAATTCTATGACCAAAGATAATTGATAGGAAAATAATAACTAATAATCTTCGGAAAGAAAAATATTGAATAATATATTTCTCTTTTCATATTCATCCCAATTTTAATCATGCCCCTCTTCAAGAAAACAAAATATCGCTCCGTGTGAGATGGTGCCATTAACAAGTCATGTCACACAAAACATTATCAGATTTAGTTCACACCGACAAATAATCGTCGCTGGAATACTTAAATTGTCATTTTCCAGTTCTTTTGAATACCAATTCGATCAAACCAAACAATATTTATTTTGATACTACCTTTTCGAGATTGAACGCCTGACAATATATTGTTTCTAACAAGAACCTTCATCAGTTGCGCTCCCCTCAACTAATTGAAATGTCGGATAATTATTTATGTATATAGAATATACAGTGATGGGCAAATGTGTGGAACCAAACAAATATCTCAGGAATTATTAGAGATATCAAAATGAAATTTGGAAGGTGGATACTGCAGTAGATTGCCTATTTGTTTCCATTTTTTTACAATTTTGAACTTCCTGTTTTACCGGAAGTAATGTCGATTTTAAAATTTGCAATGAAACACCCTATATTGTATTTTAGTTTCTGATAAAACATTTTCTTGCGAATACAAAAATATTGGGTTTGATATTGTTTACTTCAATACCTACCGAGATATTAACAGAAAAGTAATTAAGGAAAGGAAAAATCTAATATCCATTAAAGAAATACATAATCATAAACAGAAAAGTAATTAAGGAAAGGAAAAATCTAATATCCATTAAAGAAATACATAATCATAATTATTAACTAAATCTAAGTGATTTTCAAAACATTGAAACTTAACTAAACTTAATGTATGAGATGTTCAAACTGAGCACCGTTTACTTCTTGACAATAAGCAAGTCGGTTTTTAAATTCTGTAGTAACATTAGCTATTACTTCTGGTGTAATTCTCTGGATGTCTTGAGTTATTCTTGCAGCTAATACTTGCAAATTATTTGGTCTATCAACATACACCTTAGACTTTAAGTAACCCCACAGAAAATAGTCTAGTGGATTAAGGTCGGGACTTCGTGCATGCCATTCATAAGTACCCCTTCTTCCAAACCATCCGTGATGAAATGTCCTATCTAAATGATCTCGAACAATGCGAGCGTAATGGGGTGTTGCTCCATCCTGCTGAAACCAGATATAATTTGGTAATTGTCCATTTACCTCCAATGCCGGAATAACTTGTGTCTCCAAGAGCTGTAAATACCTATCTCCGTTTAAAGTTTCTTGTAGGAAGAAAGGTCTCACGATTCTGTTGTTATAAATGCCGGCCCAAACGTTCAATTTTTGGGGATGTTGTGTATGAGCCTCTTGTACCCAATTAGGATTACTTTGCGACCAGTAGCGGCAGTTATGTCGATTAACTGTACCATTTAAACAAAATGTAGCCTCGTCTGAAAACGCCACATTTCTTATAAAATTATTATCACGGTTACAAATATCTATCATTGTTTCACAAAATTGCAAACGTCTGTCGAAATCGTCTTGGAAGAGTTCTTGAACGAGGCGAATTTTGTATGGATGATTCTTTTCTCGCCTTAATATCCTTCCTAATGAACGACGGCTAATTCCATGCATATTGGCGAGGTCGGGAGTGGATAAGTGAGGATTTTCTTCCAAAGATATAGCAACATATTGAGCTACACCTTCATTACTTGCACTTTTAACCGTCCACTTTTTGGTAAATTGCTAAGTGTTCCACTTGTGTCGTACCTTCGCAAAGTTGTCGTCACTACTGAACGGGATATGTGTATTCGGATAAACAATATTAAAAAGGTCACAAATTTCTTGATGCGTCCTTTTCCTCTCCCCATACCCAGTCATCATTAATATTTCTATTCTCTCTCTTTCACTTAATTCGGACATTTTACGATCAAATTAAAACAACACAATCTTTTTACGTTCAAATAAAAAAACTAATAACTTATTTTGACAACTACTGTCACTTCTGCAATGAATTTCATGGACTATTAAACTTGATTCAGATTTAATTTGCGCCTGATTTAAACAAACGCACGTGTATTCGACTATGGAACAAGCAGTGCTGTTGGCTATGATGGTATAATGCCACCGATTGGCCAATAGAAATACAAATCCTTACTGAGGGGTTTGTTTATATCGGGCGTAAATGAAATCTGAACCGAGTTTAGCTACCATCGAATTTTTCCTTTCCTTAGTTACTTTTCTGTTAATATCTCGGTAGGTATTGAAGTAAACAATTTCAAACCCGATATTTTTTTTATTCACAATCAAATGTTTCATCGGAAGCTACAATACTATATAGGGTGTTTCATTGCAAATTTTAAAATCGACATTACTTCTGGTAAAACAGGAAGTTCAAAATTGTAAAAAAAATTGGAAACAAATAGGCAATCTACTGCAGTATCCACCTTCCAAATTTCATTTTGATATTTCTAATAATTCCAGAGATATTTACTTGGTTCCACACATTTGCCCATCACTGTATAACTGAGTTTTATATTTTAGGACGAAATTAATTTCGACATCAGGCTAGAGTTTCAGGCCAAACTAGCGCACAGAGACTACAAATCGTAATCGTATTGTGTGCAACGCCGATTCCCTGTAATTCCTAGGATAGCAGTAACACGAAAGAATCCGTAGGATAAGTAAAACCTATCTAAGAAATTTTGATACCACCCTTTCGAGATTTTTTAATCCATTCTCGTTATTTTCTGTTTTCAAAGTTACCCTTATAAATTTACTCTTGCTTCTGTCCGTCTATCACACAAAGAATTCTGACTTGTAGGTTACTTCTAAGGAGAAATTTTACAAAAACTTAATTTTGTACCCTTAAAATTAATGTCACACCAGTATTCAGTTGGATTTATGGAAATATTCATCGGTAACCTATTTTCCATACAATCTAAAAGACTATCAATATCTTGTAATATTTTACATCTATCATCATCATAAATTAAAGCACATATTGCAGGGAATAAAGTTTTACAATTTAAATTAACCTAAAGAGTAGGCCAAGATCAGATCTTTGAGGCACACCAGATGTAGCTTAAATATACACCGACTGGAAACCGCAATAAACTGCTAAGTTGCAGTCAGATAATGTTGTAGAAAAGCAAGAAACACAACCTAATCTGGATAGTTTACTCAATGCTTTAGTCCATCAAAATTTAAAAAAAAATCTATATTTTATATCAAGTTGTCCACCAGTATCACGATTCTCGGCTAAATATTAGATACAATAAGTTTGTAGTTGTTAACCTTCCCGGGTTGAATCCATTTTGTTTAAAAGTCGATTCATGGTTTTAATATGTAAAACATACTTCAGCTTTAAATATAATTTGAAATATGATATTTTCAAATACCTTACTAAACGTCTCTTACTATTTATTAGAGAAGTCCGATTGCTAATGCCATTGTTTTCTTGTAGCCGTCGGACGCGGTAATTCTTAGCACTCCATGTTTGTTATTCTTTCTGGCTGCTACCTTAGTCAGAGAATAGCGAACTGTAGGTAGCTTTGGACCTGTTTGTCATATTCTTTTCCATGGTATTTTACATTTACGCCGCACTTGCCAGGAGCATTGCTTCATTTGGTGTGAGATGTTGAATATTTGGTTGTGGAAATGATTTAGGTTATGAAGAGGGTTTTTCCCGGTATTCGAATGTCTGAAGGAGTCGAAGAGGCTTGAGTAGGAAAGATCTCTTCACTAAAGTAGATCTATACTCTTATGAATCATAGAGGAGTCACTACCTGGTGCTGTAATTATTGTAATTAATCCTACACCTACACCATGGTATAATCTAATAATTATAGCGACGGACTGTGGGATGCATAAACTGTAAAAGGTAGGGCCCCATAGACATCCTGTCCTTCTGTCACAGGTAATTTTCTCCGAAACTACTATACGGAAAAGGTTGGAATTTAGCGAGCACTTCTGGAGAGATATGTAACAAAAATTGAAGATTACCAACTATCTCTGAAACTATTGAGCCTAAAATTTTGAGTAAAGTAGGGAATATAGGACGTTGCTCAAAGTTTTGAAAAAAAATGGGATTGTGTAGCCTCACTTGAACCTTACAGAAAAAATAAAGGCAAATTATATAATATAATGAAAAATTTTAAAAAAATCATATTAGCGAAAAATTACAAAAAAATACATACCCCTATATCACCAAAGTTACCTAGGTAGCTTACAATTAAAAGATATTATAGGGTCTCACTCAGAGTTTACAGGAAAAATAAAGTGAAATGCAATTATTAATTTTGAACAAGGAATGATGTATTATAGCAAATGAAACGGGTGGTTAAAAGATATTAAGAAAAATATACAATATTCGACCCGTTCTCTCCTTTATCCCTGAAGTTACTGGACCTAAACGTAGGATAAAAAAAGAGAATATAGGGCCTCACTCCAAGTTTACAAGAAAAGTAGAAAAGTAAACAGTAAATTATTATCTTGGAGTGGCAAGTAATAAAATTAGATAGAAAATAAAACAATACCTTTTTCGCAAACTTCACCGCATTGTATGAAATGAAAGGGATCGTCATAAAAAATATAAATAGATCTTATTTGTACTTTAGAAATAATTTGTTTAAAAGATTTAATATTTTATTATCTAAAATTTCACCAATTCTCCTCTTTACCCCCCCCCCCCTAAACTACTGATCCTAAAATTCAGGAAAATGATTATTTAAGCTGACAGTTTATTGGTAAAATAAAGGGAAAATCCTACTTTTTATATTTGGACCCAAATTAGAAAATTAAATAAAGATTTCCATAAAAATCAAGCCCATCATGTATCAGGTCAAATGAAAAAGCAGATACACATAGTTTAAAAAATATTATCGAAAATATAAGAAAATTTACTCATTCCGTGCTTGTTTTCAACTAGAAAAAATATATTATGAGTTACCTACATTATAATAACCTCCAAAGAAGTAAAGGAGTCCTTAGTATGCGACACTTTAACAAATTATTTTAATTAAAAACTAAATTTATAGTTCGTCATAAAAAATATAAATAAATTTTATTGGTATTTTAGAAATAATTTGTTTAAAATATTTAATACTTTATAATCTAAAATTTCACCAAATTGTCCCCTTATTTTAATTTTCCACCAACTCGTAACGCGCTATACGAACGAGGGGTGCATACAGTTTGTAATAAATTTTTGTTACCAAAGCAATGGTTAGTCGCAGTCCCAATGACAAAAAGTTTTTTTTATTTTTATACTTTTTTAAATGTGTAGTAGCTATTACCCTATTGTGGGGAGCCAATTTTCTTAAAATTCTCTTATGTTTTTGGAACTTTGAAGTTCAGACTATGCACTATTTTCTCAGTTGTACTCTTGTTTGTTACCTAAATTAACGAAATATAATTAAAACTGCAATACAAGATATTTATTAGCATCAAGAACATGAGAAATTGTCGCGAAGAAATACTTTACAAACAAATTCTTTCCGTTCAAGGACTTTAGCTAATATATAATAATTAGGTAAAAAATTAATTCCATAAAGCAATTTAGAAAAGAATTCGTGCAAGAAATTTATTTGAAATTAGATTTGAGTGGATAATCGACTAACTTATATTAAACTATAAAATTGCAGTAATATAGATTTCAGTGTATTGAAACTGTAGCCTTTTGAAGACGGTTATTCAGAAGAATACTGGTAAGTTTATATAAACCATATTTAAATAGATGAGCTAAATTTTAATAACAAAATTAAGATGATGAAGTAATACACAGTATTATTGAATTCCACTTTATTCATTTCATTCAGTGAACGAAATTAATCTTTGAAGGGATAGAATAATATGCACTATCAATTTATTTCTCATTGCATAAATGGTAATAAAACTTTTAATGTTTCAGAACATGATACTATCATTCATCACTTCACTTTTAGTCCTCATTTCATCAGCTTCATGCAGTGTTGGAGAGAAAACCAAATATACCACAAAATATGACAACGTAGATATAGAAGAAGTAATTAAGAACGAGAGGTTACTTAAAAACTATGTCAACTGTTTGCTGGAGAAAGGACCCTGCACATCCGATGGACTTGAACTAAGAAGTAAGTCTGTTAAAGCTACTATAAACATTGCATATATAATCTTTAAGGCAGATTTAACTACAAACTAAGCAATTATTCGAAATACTTTGCGGTGATGAGATTCTGTATATATACAGGGTGTCCCACGGTCGATGGTACCTTAGACGTTTACGGAAAGCGGAACATGGGATGGTTCTGAAAATTTGGTTACCGAAATAATTGCTCCAGATCTATCGATGTAAAATATTTTCAACGATGCATTGTTGCCACATATACCAAAAAGTAGTAACAATTTTGATATATTAAATGGGACACACTGTATATGATAGCATTTTTGGATTCGTAATTAGTTTCTGATTATTTTTGTCTTAATACTTCCCTATACCTATCCCTAATGGTTTTCTAGTTAACACCCTGTATATTATTAACTAACCTGAAAGGCAATCAAAATCCATTTCAAATTGTATATAATATGCCTATACCTAAATAGTAAGGAATAGGAAATAAAATCAAGTGTATGTATTAATTGGATTATTTTGGGATATTTATCTAGTTAGCCTTAAAATTTTTACAATCAGTTCTGTACATTTGCGTGTTTAAGGAAAGTGACTTGAAAACGATTAAAATTGAAGGAAATAACTATTCAAATGAAGTTTTGATGAATATATTCGTTATTCATGGAGAATGTCGAAAAATTACAGCAAGAACATTCAGAAAGTTCAATGATATGTAACCCCGATCTATAACCAATGAACAAGAGAGAATTTCTCGAAGTTTCCTTGTACTTCCATCGTCTTGAAGTGGTTGATCTCACAACGTTTCAATAGCTGTGTATCTGCTATCGTCATCAGGTGAATGATAGGAAATTCAAAGTATCGGTCCTATTTTTTATTATACCCTTAACCGGTCATGCGTCGCCGGTCATGGTCTTTGGGTCTTATCTAGTCCAATCAGCGTCGTCGTACCTGGAAGTTGGTTGCCGGTGATGCGTAGCGGCAGAGACCGAAGAAGAGCTCTCCAAATATTTTTAATTTGGACGCTGGGCTCGCTAATTATATTTTCGTTCGAGACTATATATGCTGTTTCTATGAATTTTCTTTTCTACCAATGCTCTTCCTTGTGAATTGCTCTAGCCTGGTCCCAGTTGATATTATGGTGTTCGGTCCATGCGTGATTCGCTAGCCCAGACTTCGTTACCTCTGGTTGGGATTGGTTCAGGTGCTTAAGTAATGCCTGTAGTTCTGTCTCTTCATGTTGCCAAATATTAAAAGTGTCATCGACATATCTCAACCATAGCTTAGGCTGCTTCTCGAAACTCCTCAGTGCATGTTCTTCGAACCATTCCATGTAGATGTTGGCAATGGTTGGTGATAACGGCGAACCCATAGGCAATCCATCTTCTTGCATGAAGAACTGGTCCTTCTCCTGAAAGTAGCAGTTCTTGAGGCAACATCCAAGCAAGTCCATGATTGAGTCTATTGGCAGCTCCGTCCTCTCCATCAGGGTTTCGTTTTCAGTAAGTTTCTTTCTCACTATGTTGAGAGATTCGTCTAGTGGTACGTTCGTGAAAAGGTTTTCAACGTCGAAACTTACTAAGCGATGTTCTGGCCCAAGTTCCATGGATCCGATGATTTCGACAAAGTGCTTTGAGTCCTTGACGTGCGATGATGTTTTGCCCTCCAAAGGTTGGATGATCGGTAGAAGGAATTTCGATAGTGCTGCTGTTGGTGAGTTACGCGAACTTGTAATCGGTCTGAGAGGCACTCCAGCCTTGTGTATCTTGGGTAGTCCATAAAAATGTGGTGGTTTGCTGTGGTGCGGCGTCAATTTTCTCCTTGTCTCGGGTAGAATGTATTCAGCATGATCTCTGAGAGTGTTGTAAGTTTTCCGTTCTATTTTGGATGTTGGATCTGTATGCAGCGGCTTGTATTTTCCCTTCGACAGTATTTCGTCGATTTTGTTGTTGTATTCCGTTCTGTCCATCAGTATGGTGGCATTTCCTTTGTCAGCTGGTAAAATGATGATAGATTTGTCGTCCTTAAGTGTTTTTATGATTCTCCTTTCGGATTCGTTGATGTTTTGTTTGATGTGTTGTGTTTTCTCAATTGCGGTTCTGACCTTCCATCAGAATTCCTCCAGTTCTGGTGTCTCTTTGTTACCTATTGCTGACTCCACGGAACTGATGATACTGGCATCTTTTTTGGAGCTACAGCGTAGTTTAGCCCCTTAGAAAGCAATGTTTCCTCGACTGCTGTGAGAACTCTGGATGACAAGATCACCACTGTTTTCCTGTTGGTCGTATCCTTCGGCAACTGCTTCCTGGTGAGTTTATTAAGTTTCTCAGTGTGCACCTTTTGGCCGATTCGTCTGATGTTGTCACAGTGTTTTTGAATCGAAGCAAAAATCGACATGTGGTCCTCCTCGAACCATTTGGTATGATCTTTAGGTCTCTGGCGTAGCGTAGGAACTTGATGTGATCCTCTTCTCTGGTAATCTTCTTCATAGTCTTCTCGTATCCTCTGAATTTCCCATTGATACCGGCTCCGTACCGGGCTTCCAATGTTAGTCTGAAGTTGGCAGACAATGTAACTCGTTCCTCGAAGTTTCCTTGGACTTCCATCGTCTTGAAGTGGTTGATCTCACAACGTTACAATAGCTGTGTATCTGCTATCGTCATCAGGTGTATGATAGAAAATTCAAAGTATCGGTCCTATTTTATATTAAATCCTTAACCGGTCATGCGTCGCCGGTCATGGTCATTGGGTCTTATCTAGTCCAATCAGAGTCGTCGTACCTGGAGGTTGGTTGCCGGTGATGCGTAGCGGCAGAGGCCGAAGAAGAGCTCTCCAAATATTTTTAATTTTTAGTAGCAGTTCTTGAGGCAACATCCAAGCTCTTCCTTGTGAAGTCTAGCATTGATTGAGTCTATTGGCTCCGTCCTCTCCATCAGTTTCGCTCACCAACAGTAAGTTTCTTTCTCAACATGAGAGATTCGTCTCGTTCGTGAAAACCTTTTCAACGTCGAAACTTACTAAGCGATCTTCTGGCCCAAGTTCCATGGATCCGATGATTTCGACAAAGTTAAGCTATGGTTGAGATATGTCGATGACACTCATGTGGCGAGCACCTGATGTTTTGCCCTCCAAAGGTACGCATGGATTATCGGTAGAAGGAACTTCATCAAGATAGTGCTACTGATTACGCGAACTTGTAATCGGTCTAAGATACTAAAGGCATTGTCGGAGCTTAGAAGAATGCACACAGGTGTATCTTCAAATGCAACGACACCTTGAGGAGCATATAACAAGAACGAGGCCCGACGCACCAGCAATCCAAATAACTGTAAACAGCATACCGTGGAATGGGCAATTTACATTGCAGAGACAAAGCGACCGCTGGACACCAGGATTAAGGAACACCGCACAGCTACTCAAACGGCAGGGTAACGAAGTCTGGGCTAAAATCCGAACCGACCATAATATCAACTGGGACCAGGCTAGAGCAATTCACAAGGAAGAGCATTGGTACAAAAGAAAATTCATAGACAGCATATATAGTCTCGAAAGAAAATATAATTAGCGAGCCCAGCGTCCAAATTAAAAATATTTGGAGAGCTCTTCTTCGGCCTCTGCCGCTACGCATCACCGGCAACCAACCTCCAGATACGACGACGCTGATTGGACTAGATAAGACCTAAAGACCATGACCGGCGACGCATGACCGGTTAAGGACTTAATATAAAATAGGACCGATACTTTGAATTTCCTGTCATACACCTGATGACGATATCAGATACACAGCTATTGTAACGTTGTGAGATCAACCACTTCAAGACGATGGAAGTCCAAGGAAACTTCGAGGAACGAGTTACATTGTCTCCCAACTTCAGACTAACATTGGAAGCCCGGTACGGAGCCGGTATCAATGGGAAATTCAGAGGATACGAGAAGACTATGAAGAAGATTACCAGAGAAGAGGATCACATCAAGTTCCCACGCTACGCCAGAGACCTAAAGATCATACCAAATGGTTCGAGGAGGACCACATGCCGATTTTTGCTTCGATTCAAAAACACTGTGACAACATCAGACGAATCGGCCAAAAGGTGCACACTGAGAAACTTAACAAACTCACCAGGAAGCAGTTGCCGAAGGATACGACCAACAGGAAAACAGTGGTGAACTTTTCATCCAGAGTTCTCACAGCAGTCGAGGAAACATTGCTTTCTAAGGGGCTAAACTACGCTGTAGCTCCAAAAAAGATGCCAGTATCATCAGTTCCGTGGAGTCAGCAATAGGTAACAAAGAGACACCAGAACTGGAGGAATTCTGATGGAAGGTCAGAACCGCAATTGAGAAAACACAACACATCAAACAAAACATCAACGAATCCGAAAGGAGAATCATAAAAACACTTAAGGACGACAAATCTATCATCATTTTACAATTTACGAATTTACAAAGGAAATGCCACCATCCTGATAGACAGAACGGAATACAACAACAAAATCGACGAAATACTGTCGAAGGGAAAATACAAGCCGCTGCATACAGATCCAACATCCAAAATAGAACGGAAAACTTACAACACTCTCAGAGATCATGCTGAATACATTCTACCCGAGACAAGGAGAAAATTGACGCCGCACCACAGCAAACCACCACATTTTTATGGACTACCCAAGATACACAAGGCTGGAGTGCCTCTCAGACCGATTACAAGTTCGCGTAACTCACCAACAGCAGCACTATCGAAATTCCTTCTACCGATCATCCAACCTTTGGAGGGCAAAACATCATCGCACGTCAAGGACTCAAAGCACTTTGTCGAAATCATCGGATCCATGGAACTTGGGCCAGAACATCGCTTAGTAAGTTTCGACGTTGAAAACCTTTTCACGAACGTACCACTAGACGAATCTCTCAACATAGTCAGAAAGAAACTTACTGAAGACGAAACCCTGATGGAGAGGACGGAGCTGCCAATAGACTCAATCATGGACTTGCTTGGATGTTGCCTCAAGAACTGCTACTGTCAGGAGAAGGACCGGTTCTTCATGCAAGAAGATGGATTGCCTATGGGTTCCCCGTTATCACCAACCATTGCCAACATCTACATGGAATGGTTCGAAGAACATGCACTGAGGAGTTTCGAGAAGCAGCCTAAGCTATGGTTGAGATATGTCGATGACACTTTTATTATTTGGCAACATGGAGAGACAGAACTACAGGCATTACTGGAGCACCTGAACCAATCCCAACCATCCATTAGATTCACCATGGAGATGGTGATGTAAAGTGCCAAAGGACTAAGACCGGAATCCAAACAACAGTCTACAGGAAGGCTACGCATACAGGATTATACCTTCACTTCAATTCCAACCACCCATCAGCAACGAAAGCTGGCATCATCAAGACACTAATCCATAGAGCCAAAAATATCTGCAGCACACCAGAAGCCCTCAAAGAAGAACAAGTGAAACTTAGAGAAGACCTTTTGGCAAACGGATATCCGGAAACGATCATTACCAAGGCGTTTGAAGAGCTGGACAAACCACATAGGCAGGAAGAGGACATCACGGTAGCAACTCTACTATTACCGTATACTAAAGGCTTGTCGGAGAAACTTAGAAGAATTGCACACAGGTATGGGATCAAAATTATCTTCAAATGCAATGACACCTTGAGGAGCATGATAACAAGAACGAGGCCCGACGCACCAGCAATACCAAATAACTGTATATACAGCATACCGTGTGAATGTGGCAATCTTTACATTGGAGAGACAAAGCGACCGCTGGACACCAGGATTAAGGAACACCGCACAGCTACTCAAACGGCAGAGGTCACGAAGTCTGGGCTAGCGAATCACGCATGGACCGAACACCATAATATCAACTGGGACCAGGCTAGAGCAATTCACAAGGAAAAGCATTGGTACAAAAGAAAATTCATAGACAGCATATATAGTCTCGAACGAAAATATAATTAGCGAGCCCAGCGTCCAAATTAAAAATATTTGGAGAGCTCTTCTTCGGCCTCTGCCGCTACGCATCACCGGCAACCAACCTCCAGATACGACGACGCTGATTGGACTAGATAAGACCCAAAGACCATGACCGGCGACGCATGACCGGTTAAGGGTATAATATAAATACGACCGATACTCTGAATTTCCTATCATTCCCCTGATGACGATAGCAGATACACAGCTATTGTAACGTTGTGAGATCAACCACTTCAAACGATGGAAGTCCAAGGAAACTTCGAGGAACGAGTTATATTGTCTGCCAACTTCAGACTAACGAGAGAGAATTTGCAAGATTGCAAAATAATTTCATTAATTATGGGTCAAAACTGAAATCAGAACGACGTTTACCGAAGCCTGTGACTTTTGACGACGACATCATAAACGTTCTACCCTATTTTCAAGCGTATTCACAAGAGGCTATAAGAAGTACAGAAAATGATTTAGGTTTAGCTCGTAACTCTCTTCAAAGGATTCTTGAAAATCATGATATGCATCGATTCAAGTTTACAAAGGTTCAAGCACTGAAAGAAGAAGATTGTTAATTCCAGGTTCGATTTTGTGAACCTATTCTAATCGACACCCAAGAAGGTCCTAATTTTCTAAAAAATTATAATTTGGACAGATGAATCTAAATTTTCCAGGGGAGGTATTTTTAATAGAAGAAACGAGCATTTCTGTCGAGGAAACGGGATTCCACGAAAAGTTTAGTATTAACGTTTTTTCTCTCCTAAAATATGATAAAAGACATTTTCTCATTTACCATGAACCGTTGACCTCCGATAAATACCCCAGTTGTTTGAAATGTTCGACGATCGTTGGTATATACTAGGGATGTAACGAATATTCGCATTCGCCTTCGTATTCGCGGTTATTCATGCGATTTTTTTGCGAATGTGTTTGACAATGAAAAGCGTAAATATTATGATGTTAGTCATTAGGTACATTGCACACTGTATAACTTACTTGTGATTTCAAAAGTTATGTGGTACAGGTAGGACAGGTAGGTATTAATTTTGCAATGAGAAATAACAATTGTATGAAGATATAAATTTCTTTATAACTTTAATGAAAAATACACTAGTTATCTACTTTAATAAAAAATACAGTAATTGTCTGTCAACTACATATATACATTTCTTCTGGAATCCTCACACGTATATGTAATTAGGCAACAATTTAATTGCTAAATAAAATTAAGCAAGTTATGTCAGTTTCATGGCAAAATAAATTTCGAGATTTGGAAGTTTCAGGGAAAACTAGCTCACAGAGACTCAAATTCAGGAGTCATACTGCATATAACGCCGTTTCCTTGTGATTTAAAGAATTCGTAGGTTAACGAAAACCTGTCAAAGAAATTATGACACAATCTTCTGGAGATTCAATCAGTTTAGGGGAGCGCAACTGATAAAGGTTCTCTAGAATTGATGGTGTCAGAGAGCTGACTTCAGTTTTTAAATCAGTTTTAAAAACATCTAAACTTTAACAAACTTTAAAATATGCTGGTACTTTCTTGGGTCACACTTCTAGTTTTAAAAATACGTGTAAAGCTTGAATATTTCTAGATACAACAGGAGTTCACGGTCAAGAATCTGTGAAAAAATAATTGTTCTATTACACTATAAAGGTATGTATGTTTAAAATCTCCTGTTAACAATTTTGCTTCGGCGGGTAGCGCTGCTAAATCCACAGACATCATTATATAGTTACTAAACTTGTCTCTTTTTTTTGGTTGGTAGGAAAATATAAAACCTAACGTGTTTGTGGAACGCTCAGACTAGGCCTTTTGTCAGAGCTGTAAACGAGCTCTGTGCGGTTCGGGCCGTGAGTTGCGTCAAAGTGACAGGCACACGCTGAAACTGGGGGCGAAAACAAACCACTGAACGATCGGACAATATAAAATGGCCACAAAAGCCCTAATTCAATTTCCAGTAAGAACACAATGAATGTTTTGTATGTGTTTACAAGGGACACAGACTATAAAACCCCATTAGTTAGATAAATTTAAATAAAAGCACCATAACTGTCGTACTTGCGTTTTTACACTCCTTGGGCACCTGCCTACTTTGCGCCCGTCTGGCAATTGTTTTAGGTGAAATTTCTTAACAAAATTGTAAGCTATGTTTTTTTATTATATCGCCTAGCAACAAATTATGGCAGAACTCTCCATGTATCATTCTTTTACGCCTAGTTAAGTTTGCAAAATAAGAGAAATTAACTGTCAGGATGTTAAAATATACCTTGTCATAAGTCAGTTATTTTTTGACTGGTTCTCATGCATGCAACCTCATATTACTCAGAAATATACAAGCTTGCAGAATCTTACTTTTAAACTTATACAAAGGTTAGACTCGTTCGTCACTTTGTTTTTGAAACTGATTTTAAAAATATGTAAATGAGTCCATAAATAAGTTATAACATGAAATAAATACCTTTTTTGACAATCCTATATAATTTTAGTTTTTATTTGACTCCATAAATTTAATTATATAATTTTTCTGTCTAATTAAAAATCATAATAACGTCTTATAACTTCTCTCATAAATCAAAAAAACTTTTTTGGTTCACTCGAATATGATGACAGCTTAACTGTTGAAAGAGCGTTGAGTGTAAGAGTTTGATGTTAGGATACAAAATTTTGTGCTTATACATCTGTGAGACAACAAGGTTTCCACAGCTATTTCAATTTATGTATTAAAAATAGAAGAATAGCTTTCTATAATGATTCGAAGCACAATTTAGGTTATAATTTTTGATTAATTCAAAATAAGTAAATTTTTATCTGATATTCGCATTCGCATTCGTATTCGCGAATTTTGGAAGAGAAAATTCGCATTCGTATTCGCGAATATCGAAAATCGGACATTCGTTACATCCCTAGTATATAGATTTCAGGCCGTGGGATTGGCCTGCTAGATCTCACGCCACTTGATTTTTACTTGTGGGGTGAATTGAAAAAAAAGTACACCGCTACTGAGCAAACAAGACCTCCGCCAATAAGTGACCATTGAAGGTTATAAGAAGAGCTACAACTACGGTTATCCAGATTCTAAAATGTTTGAAAGTCGAAGGTCGAACATTTATTAAAATAATCGTCCAATTTTGGATAATCTGCTTTTGTTTTGTTTTGTAATTTTTGGATTGTATTATATTTATATTATTTGATGTTGTGAAATTGGTTTGTTTTCACTGATTACCCATAATTAATGAAATTATTTTACAATCCTAGAAACTTTCTCTTGATCATTGTTTATAGATCGAGGAACATTTCTTGAAATTTCTGCAATTTTGCTACATTGTCCATGAATCAGACGAAAATTAAGAGAAACTGCCATTTAATAGTTATTTCCCTCCTACTTAATCGTTTTCGAGCCACTTTCCTTACGATATGCGCAAATGTATCGAACTGATTGCCAAAATTTTACTAATGAATTTCTCGTTAAGACATTTTAACGCTATCTAGATAAATATCGCAAAATAATCCAATTCTTATACAAACTTGATTTTATTTCCGAAACCTTAGTATTTAGGTATAGGAATATCATATACCATTTGAAAGGGATTTTGATTACCTGTCACTTTTTGACTATTTTTGTATCAAGCAATAAGTCCACGAATTTTAAGGCACCCTGTATAACACAGAACAAAGTTCTCTCCTCCAGACTAATACATGGGCCAGTGGTAAATTACTTCCAAAATTTCAACTTTCTATAAATTCAAATACCACAGTAACAAACATTTAATTGGAGCGATGTTTTGAACAAAAAATATAGAAAACAATTAATAACTAGAAAACCGTTAGGGATAGGTATAGGAAAGTATTAAGACAAAATAATGTTTTGAAGTCAGAAGTCTAGAACCAACGAGCTTATTCGGGAATACTCGTTACTGCGTTTTCAATAGTAATATTGCCATCTGTTCGCTGCTAAGAGTAGTAGACTGTGTGGAGAGGGTACTACTTCTTGTGACTACCACATCTCTAAAAAATTAAAATGGTTTTGGCCCTTGGAACTTACTGGAGTAAGGCTGGAAGGTTTGGATACCGCTAGTCTAGAAGGTAATGGGGTTCCTGTGGCCTCTTTACATTTTATGACCTAAATAAAATTGTTTTAAATCCGTTGGTCCACTTTGTATAAAACAATTTTTTTAAACACGTTCCGAATATTGTTTTTGTAAACTGAGAAAAGTCTTTTTGTATTATGGGCTCATTTTCAAATACGATTTTTGTCCAGGTTTCTATAAATACCTTGAAAAGTCTTAACCTATATTGCTTGTTATCGTATCGCAGAAACTGGTCTGTGTTACTTTAACTAATGTAACAAGTAAAATAATTATTCAGCGTTTCTCAGAATACTGACTGTTTCTGCTCAATAAACTGTCGGTTAAACCTTTGTTCAAATTCCGTATTCTAAAATACAATATACATCTAAACAATAAATCGCACATGATTTTGTACTAAATTTTCGGTTAGAACAGTATGAGCTTGTATTTTAATTATTATCCTAGAAGAAGGACCGAAATTCGTTAAAGTTTCCACAATATTTTCCGACCCTTAATCTACTTACGATGTCAACTGTCATTTTTCAAATTGGCAGGAAAGAAGAAAATGAAGTACGGCAAATTGTTACGTTTCCGTAAAAGATCAAGTTTAAACTCTCTGGCAACGTGCGACACTTCTGCCTATCGTGTTCCGATTGTATGACATAACTGATTTAGTCAACGTGGCAGAGGGAGAACATTGGAAGAAAACAGCTTTTTTTCGAAAATTGAAGAATTTTTCGTATTTCAGCATCATGATTCTCTCGCAAATTTACCTCATTATAGCAACCAATATCATACTTTTCAGCCAACTCTGAGAAAATGGTATACCCAAATCTGTCATTTGTTGACAGCCTATGTTTCGCGACTATCAAGTACCAGATCTCGATTGAAAAAAAAACACCATCTACACTCAACAAAATCAAGAATTCATAAACAATGTATTCAAAACTAAATTTCTCCAGTAAGCAAACAAGAGCATCTAGAACGCAGAAGTTGGTAAATAAGACTGATCTATACATACATATGACCAAAAGCAATCTGAATGTGATACACCAAACTAAGCAATATGAGTACATCGAACTACCCGCAGAAAAAAAAGGAACAGTTGTGGATCACGAATCCAAGGAAACATGCTACATTAAAGGTGCATTCCAAGTTAGCACGAAGCGCGTAGACTGGATACAAAGTTGTTCCGATTTAACTAATGCGGACTTGAGAGCACTTTGACAATTCAGGATTATACTAGCCGTGCTCACTCATTCTTAATAAAAATCTACTGTATGTACTGTAAATTTTGGAGTGGGGGAAAATAAAAGTTCTACTTGAAACTATCTACACAGAGAAAATGATTATGACGGATATATGGGTACTGGGCATTACTAAAGGTTAAACACTTTTACTACATTAAACAACTTACCGAATCGGGTGGTGTAAATCTAATAGCTATCCATCCATATGTATACACACTAACAGAGAAATCCAAACACCCAGAAAGAGATGTTTACATTTAATATTTTGGTAAAACTTAGATGATATAGTAAAGAGTAAATGATTACAATTTGAAAAAAAATACTGTTACGAAATTTACCCAAAGCCGACCCTGTTTCATTTCAGTACGACAACAAACGCTTTGAGATAAAAAATGGTTCTAAAAAAGACTCGGCACCTGTAGGAGTGATGATGATTTTTACGAGAATTTTCTATGCTGGGCTTATAAAGGAAGCAAGCCACGATGGAGAGTTAAGTTATACCGCGACGACTAGTGTATATGGGAATGTATTGTGATATTTGAATCAGCTGTTTTAATGTAAATAAAGTTCTAGAAAAGTGAAAGCAAATATTAGTTTTATAATTTTAAATTGAACCCACGGACTTTACAACAAATTTGGTAATCAGAAGTAGAGGATTAAGTGCAGTTAAAATTGTTCTCGAAATGTGAAGAAAAACGAGAAAATGATTTTAAAATATTTGAACAAAAACAAGATCAAACTGAATTAAAAAGACAAACGCAATTTGAACAACTAATGCAAATAGTATCACAAGTTAACGAAACAGTTAATGAAAGAATGCAAATAGTAGAATCAGATATAAAAGAGATAAACGACGACATAAAGATCCTAAAAAATAATGTGGAGGCCCTTGAAACCAAAGTAGATGACATCGATTCCATACAGAGCCAGGAGAAATTTGAAATCACTGCTATTCAAAACAAGGTAGCAACAGAAATCAAAAAAATGCAACAGGACTTACAGCGAGGAAAATACCAGAACACCAAAGGTTCCTTTAGTAAACCACCCACATTCGACGGCAGTTCATCTTGGCCCATGTATAAACGGCAATTTGAAGCCGTGGCTACAGCTAATGGATGGGATAACCAAGATAAATCCACGTGTCTGGTAATTTCGTTAAGAGGTCCGGCCCTAGAACTCCTCAAAAAGCATTCAAGTCGATGAACAAGGCAATTTCGACAAGATCATCGCCATCCTGGATAAGCGATACGATAATCAATCCTTGAGTCACGTATACCAAGTCCAACTGAGTGGAAAAACTCAAAAATCCGGTGAAAGCCTCCAAGAATTCGAAGCAGAGATTAGACGGTTAGTACACTTGTCCTACCCAGACCTGCCAGAGGAACCGAAAGACCACTTGACCACACAGAGTTTCATAAACGGCATCGGAAGTACAAAGAAATTTAAGATTGAGTGGCGTCAAGAAAAGTAATGAAGCTCTACTTCGGGCTTTGGAAGTAGAGGCCGTCATGAACATGTGAAAGCCGAGGGTCCGAGCAGTTTTCTTCAACCAGGAAGAGTCAGAGTCACCATTTCAAGCGCTGCTTGCTGGCGTGAACAAAATATTAGAACGGTCACAAAGAACTGGCACCAGAGGGGCACGAGTGAGGCTACCTGAACGATCACCGACCAGGGGTAACCAACAGAACAGCCAGATGTCCAGGGACCGTCAGCCAGTCAGCATAGGGGGGCGAATGCTAACTGTCCCTCCACCAGCCCCCAAAACATTATCCATCCGTGGATTTTGCCGAGATAGCGGCAGCCTAGTCATCAGAGGCACCATCAATGGGCAAGCAGTTACCATCACCATCGATACCGGCGCCGCTGTGTCCATTGCCAAGTCCAGGGTTTGGAGAGCATCAGAAATTCGGCCAGTTACAATAACATCCAGCTCAGAACAGTCACCGGCGAGTCCATGTCAATACAGGGTGAGGCAGATGTCGTGCCAGCATGGATTTATGTTCGACCCGAGATATGATGTTCTTCGGTTTATAAATGAGGAATTTGTATTGACACGGCCCGTCAACACATCAGTCACCCCCATAAAAATTGTGGCAAAGTCTTCAGCTAGAATTCCCGGTCGAACGGAACAGATTATTCATGGGCAGTTAGACAGCATTCCTGGGAGCTGCGTTGGAATGGTGGAGCCCGTACACTCAACTCATGACTACTTAGTTGGACGGGCTATAGTTAAACCCGGACGAGACATACCAATCAGAGTCCTGAATTTGTCCAACAACGACATTAGAATTGCCAATGGTCAAGAGATAGCTTGTTTCGAGCCAGTAGAGACCATCATCAATTGCGAAGAAGAGTACCAGACGTCGGTGAAGGAGACAGGGCCCAGTAAAGAGTTCCTACAACAGTTTGCTGACCATTTGACACACCTGACACCAGACAACCAGAAGAAAGTCAAGCAATTTATCACAAAGCACTGGCAAATTTTTAACAGTCAAGATGGAACCACCGGTCGCACCAACATCATCCAGCATCGAATAGATACCGGAAAGGCTCAACCCATCAGAATACCACATAGACGACTACTATTGGGGCAACAACAGGCAGTCGAGGAGAACATCGAGTCCATGTTACAGAGTGGAGTTATTGAGCCATCCATCAGCCAATGGTCTTCTCCCGTCGTGCTAGTTAAAAAGAAGGATGGAACCACCCGATTTTGTGTGGATTACAGAAAGCTCAATGACGTCACGAAGAAAGACAGCTATCCACTACCCCGAATCGATGACACTTTGACCACACTAGCAGGCTCCCGTTGGTTCTCCACACTAGACCTAAAAAGTGGATATTGGCAGGTTGGTCTACACGCAAACGACAGAGAGAAGACAGCGTTCTCCACCAGTTAAGGGCTGTTTCAGTTCACGGTCATGCCCTTTGGGTTATGTAATGCACCCGCTACATTTGAGAGGCTAATCGAGTATGTACTGAGCGGGTTAACATGGAGGACGTGCTTAGTATACCTCGACGACATTCTAGTCATGGGTCAGACATTCGACGACCATCTGAAGAACCTGGACGAAGTATTCTCCAGAATTAATAATGCCAACCTGAGACTCAATCCGAAGAAGTGTTCCTTGTTCCAAAAAGAAGTAGAGTTTTTGGGCCACGTAGTGTCCGAGTTAGGAATCCGCACCAACGAAGACAAGATAGAAGTCATCCGTGATTGGCCAGTTCCAAGAGACAAACATGAACTCCGAAGCTTCTTGGGCCTCTGTTCATACTACCGGCGTTTTGTTGAGGGATTTGCCACCATCGCCGCCCCTCTACATCGGCAGACCACTTAGAAAGAGACGTTCCGTTGGAATCAGGATTCCGAAACGTGATTCAGACGACTGAAGGCAGCACTATGTTCCAGCCCAATCCTAGCTTTTCCGGCAAGTTCATTTTAGACACCGTCGCCAGCAACACAGGTTTGGGGGCCGTCCTATCCCAGGTGCAAGATGGTGAAGAGAGGGCGATCGAGTATTACAGCCGTGGATTCTCGAAACCGGAAAGAAATTATTGCGTCACCAGAAAAGAACTTCGTGCAATAATAAGGGCTGTAGACCATTTCCACAAATACCTCTATGGTCGTCATTTTTTAATCTGAACAGATCATGCCGCACTCAAATGGCTGCTGGACATGAAGACACCGGAAGGACGACTGGCCAGATGGATGGAGAAATTACAGCAATACGACTTCAAGGTGGAACACCGTGCCGGCCGTTTGCACAATATTCCCGATGCCCTATCCAGAAGACCCTGTAGAGCGGAATGCGGACATTGTCTGAGGACGGAACAGCGAGAGGGTATCCCCATTAGGCAGATCCGAGTGCAGGCCAATGAAGACTGGACAACGGAACAGTGCATCCAGGACCAAATGGCTGATCCAGACATCGAACCAATCTTGTCACTCAAAACGAGAGGAGCACCCAGGCCACGATGGGACGAGGTAGCTAGATACTCCGGCGTGCTGAAGTCGTTATGGGCTCAATGGGACTCTCTATGAGTAGACAATGGAATGCTCAAGCGAGTTTGGGAAAGCGCTGATGGACGAGAAACCAAGTCCCAACTGGTAGTTCCGAAGAAAAAGGTACCAGCCATCCTGACCGAAGTACATGACGGAATTACCGGAGGCCACCTGGGCATGAATAAAACCCTAGACAAAGTTCGCCAACGGTACTACTGGGTGAATTACTTCGAAGACGTCAGAGCTTGGTGCCGCAAATGTGCCACCTGTGCGGCCAGTAAAGGCCGGAAAACCGGACCAAGGGCAGAATGCAGCAGTACAATGTGGGCGTCCCATTTGAGAGAATCGCCATCGATGTCGCCGGTCCGTTTCCCGAGTCTGACAGGGGGAACAAATACTTTCTGGCCGCAATGGATTACTTCAGCAAATGGCCTGAGGCATATGCGATACCCAACCAAGAGGCAACCACGGTAGCGACGGTACTAGTAGAACAACTATTAAGCAGGTTTGGCGTCCCGATGAAATTACATTCAGACCAGGGGCGTAACTTCGAATCGAATGTATTCCAGAAGATCTGCACGATGTTGGGGATCAGGAAAACGAGAACAACACCATTACACCCACAGTCAGACGGAATGGTGGAAAGATTCAACAGAACCTTGGAACAACACCTATCCAAGGTCGTCAGCAATAACCAGCGCGATTGGGATGAGCATATTCCCCTATTCCTGTTGGCATATCGCTCTGTCGTACATAATAGTATAGGCCTGAGCCCAGCCAAGGTCCTATTCGGAAAGGAGCTGCGATCACCCTGCGATTTGGCATTTGGCTCCCCCGAAGAACCTTCCCAAGACACCGAGGATTATGCCGACCAGCTCCGACATAACATGCTGGCAATACACGAATTAGCCCGAACGCAGATGTTGGCCACCAGTGACCGGATGAAGACGCGATACGACCTCAAGGCCAATTCAGTCGGGTTCCAGGAGAGGGACAAAGTCTGGCTGTACAACCCCCAACGGAGCAAGGGTAAATCCCCAAAGCTTACACCCCCCTGGGATGGTCCATACGGGGTGGTCAAGAGGCTTAATGACGTCGTCTACCGGATCCGTCGAAACCCCAAGGCTAAATTGAAGGTTCATTTAGATCGACTCGCTCCCTACCATGGAGGGGATGTTTCTGATCGGGACGATCAGAATTAAAGGGGGGGGGGCAGTGTTACGAAATTTACCCAAAGCCGACCCTGTTTCATTTCAGTACGACAACAAACGCTTTGAGATAAAAAATGGTTCTCGAAAAGACTCGGCACCTGTAGGAGTGATGATGATTTTTACGAGAATTTTCTATGCTGGGCTTATAAAGGAAGCAAGCCACGATGGAGAGTTCAGTTATACCGCGACGACTAGCGTATATGGGAATGTATTGTGATATTTGAATCAGCTGTTTTAATGTAAATAACGTTCTAGAAAAGTGTAAGTAAATATTAGTTTTATAATTTTAAATTGAACCCACGGACTTTACAACAATACTAAGGAGTTTATTTTTTTTAGTTCAATTTGTTAATAATGTATGTCCACCGCGGTTACCTATCCACTCCCCAAAATACGTCTTGGCATTTATTGAATAAAGTTGTCTATTTCTTCTTGAGGAATACCATCCCAAGCTAGTTGTATTTCATGTCTTAGAACCTCCAAAGTCCGTGGGGCTGAGGTAAGTTTTCGAGCCTTCTACCGTTCATATTCCAAACATGTTCCATCGGCGGAAGACCGGTGATCTGGGCGGCAATGGCAACAAAGAATGAAACTAGGTCTCTTCATAAAAGTTTAAACTAACTCGAGCAACATGAGGCCGAACATTATCTTGTTGAAATATGGGATACATGTGCCGATTAATCAAAGGGAGTACATAAGGCTCCACTACTCCCTGAAGATAACGTTGCGCTGTCATGTTGCCTCGAATAAAGACCATGCACCCCATACCAGAACTTCTACTGTTCGGTACATGTACATTTCGCTCAACATCAAATTGACGTTAACTTCTTTCTCCGCGTCTAACCCTTCTTCGGCCATCATGTCCAACCAAGCAGAATGGAGATATAGCCTTTGCCGTCGATGCTCAGCGGTCAGAGGTAGCACAAGATGGGGTCGATAATGGTGCAGTCCAAAAGACGGCGGTATGGTCAGACATTTACAAGTTGGCCTTGTTCTCATAACCACTCATCAGCCAAATTTAGAGTTGTCAAAAATCGGTCTTGACTACGCAATCAACGATTCAAATTATAGAATATATAATAGATCGGGCGCTGGTGACAGAAAAAACAACATTTTCAAGGCTGCCTTTGATAGGAGACATATTTACAGCCGCAAGTCGTAGATAAGTATACTTTAGAATCATCGAAACTTACAAACTCATATTTCAACAATGAGTTTATTTTGCATTTAAAAATGGCTTCTCGGAACAACGTTTTATAGACTGCCATTTATTGAAATACAAGGCAGGATTGTGATTCATAAAATCTCATTGGCAGACGATTTACTCGAGTACAAGGGTGAAATATAATAATATTAGATTGCAATAACAGTCATGTAACTAAAAACAATTTTTTCAAGTCTGCCAATGACATTGTAGTCTATCCTTAGCCTAAAATTGACGAAACATCACAAGGCAGTCGATTTGCAGTGATACAAACATTACTAACGTATTTGTCAATTAGAGTTATTAGAGGTATTGTAACAAAAATGCTAATTAACAAATACGTTAGTAATATTTATATCACTGCAAATCGACTGCCTTGTGATGTTACGTCAGTTTTAGGCTAAGGATAGACTACAATGTCATTGGCAGACTTGAAAAATTGGTTTTAGTTACACGACTGTTATTGCAATCTAATATAAATATATATATATATATATATATATATATATATATATATATATATATATTTCACCTTTGTACTCGAGTAAATCGTCTGCCAATGAGATTTTATGAATCACACAATCCTACCTTGTATTTCAATAAATGGCAGTCTATAAAACGTTGTTCCGAGAAGCCATTTTTAAATGCAAAATAAACTCATTGTTGAAATATGAGTTTGTAAGTTTCGATGATTCTAAAGTATACTCACCTACGACTTGCGGCTGTAAATATGTCTCCTATCAAAGGCAGCCTTGAAAATGTTGTCCAGTTTTTTTCTGTCACCACCGCTCGGTCTATAACTGGAGGCTCTCGGAGTATCTTGAAAAAATAGATTAATTGAGAAAATCAAAAATAGTGTAATCTAGCAGAAGAAATCAGAAAACTGTAGTATCTAAACAAAGTTGAAATCAAAATCGTTGTTCAGAATTTACAGGAAAGCCTGCAAAGAATGAAACTCTCTAAAATAATCTAAATTCAAGTGCAGAAACCCGTTGTGAGCTCCAAAAACTGTGAGAAATTAAAAATAATAATTTAAACCATCTACAATAAATCTCATAACATAATTCAAACGACAAATATGTAGGATTTTTCACATTAATTTACCAAAAGCAAATCGCCTTATATAGAAATTGCAAGCTAATTAAATTAATAAAACTGCCATTAATTTTCCTTATTAATTAATTATTAAAACTCTGATAAATTTATGTGTGTTTACAAGTAATTAGTTGTCAATCTAATAGTGTGACTTCCGTCGTGTTTGAAATTTTATTGCACTTAGAGTGCAAATTACATCACACGTTTCAATATCCTACAAGTTTAAAGAGGCCACCTTACGAATCGAACAATTAAGGTGGAAACACATTATCGTCACGTCACGTGAGCTCACATGCAATTACGGCATGCCACGGCAAGCTCGAAATAACTGCAATACAATTTACGCATGCTTTTAAATCAGCTAGAAGTATACTATTTTCACGTCACGTCACCTATACATGACAACGTGAGTTCGTTTCCAACCAAGCAGAATGGAGGCACGCTTGACATACAGAAGCTAGTGTCGCCTCTTTCGGGATTTTTTTGTGTTTATGTGTCAGACCCAGATATTTGAAAACAAGTTATTTGATTTAATTTTACTAAAAGCTAAATACTTTTTATTAATGATTTCCTTTATAATATTTACAAATTTAATACATAAATATTAATGTATACATTACTATAACAGCTATTAATAACACATTTAAGTTATAATGGCTGTAAACAAAGTTAAAAACAGATTTAGTAACGTAGGTCATTGTGTTGTAATGTCACAAGTCTCATAGTAAAACGGCTATACGAGTATCTACAAATAATTCGAGTGTATACAACAATTTGTATTTTGTGATTTAATAATAACTTTATATTTTATATAGGAAGCAGTACTATGTAGTTCAATTTATAGAAAATCAAAAAACTAATCTTTTATCTATTTCTCTTGAGAAATCTTTTTGAATCTTGAACATAAGTGACAACATAAATATGTAATTTTAAAAGAAATTAATACATTAGTGAAATGATTATTATATTTTTGGGATAGCAGGATTAATCAATATCAGGGGTAAATTAAGAATAATAATAAGTTGAAACACTAAGAAAAATTAAATTTTAGATATATATATATTTAATGTCTTCAAATTCTGAGGAACTCGTCGAGCTGCAATCTTCATGTTCCATCATGACACACAACGTAAAGTAATAAATGTGACGTGAGTTTAGTGTGTTTCTAAGGCATTCCAGCATGTGAGATTTTGCCGATGTGACAACATATGAACACACGTAACGTGACGATAATGTGTTTCCACCTTTACAGTTTCGTAGAAAAGAAAGTTTTCATCATATTAAAATTTGTAACAGAGTGAGGATCGATGAAGGTGCGATTGAACAAAAATTTGGCAAATATCGTTGTTTTTGTTAGTTGAAACAACATAAGGGCGTGTGAGCCCAACTTCCAGAAAGTTGAACAATATACATAATTACAATACGACTTCTGAAAAATATATGTCGTCGTGTATACCATACAAATGCAGCTGGGACAAAATTAGAGTTCTCCAAATTTAACTTAAACTGAGATATTTCCTCTCTAATTAAATGAGATTTCAATTCAGTTTTTAAGTCTTAAAAGAGCATTTTTCTCGGCTTGTAAAAACCTTTTTAATACATACCTCAACTTCAATTTGACAATTTAAATCAAACAGTCATGAGCATACCTGGGGAGCTGCCCCCCCCCCCATTAAATATAAAATTTAACGTTAAATTTGGAAAAAAGTAAGTAGGTCGCACTTGTCTTTGTAATTCCTTTATAAAACCCAGATATCTAATAAACATCATTCTTTTTGCCTTTACATACACTCCAGAGAATACTTGAAACCTCACAAAAATCACAGCATGAAACTCATTTCTTAAATTTTTTAGTAATAGTTTGTTCAGTTCAAAATTTCTACTGTGTGAGATATTTGACCAAAAAGGTACCAGGTTTGTAAATATTTGATCTTGGGTATTTCCAACAATAAACAAACAATTCTAGCAAACATATAATTGTCATCACTTTGTTTATTAGTAGATTCATTCAATAAAAGTCAACTTAATTAAGTCAAAACAAACAAAAAGTACAAACTTCTATTAATGGAGTCTTAAACTATAAATAAATAAGTATTCATTACAGCTAGTAATTTTAGAGTATATGTTAATCCTATTTAAACCGTTATAAAACATTATTCGACAAAACTAGCCTCAAGCTAATACATTTTAAGATTAAATAAATTTTGTTTGTGAACACGAAAACCTAAATTGTAGGCATATATATTCTGAAAGCATAAAAAATATTGTGCACATATCGTCGAAAACTAGTTCAAAATGAAACAAAATAAAACTGAATCCGTCATGCTGCTATAAAAATAATTGAGAAACAAATATGAATCGGGAACTGTATCTTCATGAGGCACTACGAATTAGAAGTGTTAAAGTCAGCTCTTCAGTTGCTGCCAGTTATCTTTCGGACTTTACCTACTTATATTATTAAAAATTAATCATTTGATCCATTTGTTAAAACACCCATCGGAGCTTTTAAACCTGTCCTCATACTATCGACAGATGGAGGTCTGAAAATTTTGGTTTCAAAATTCAATTTTAACCAATTAATCATATTTTTCATAAGAATAAATTATTTATACAATTTTACAATTTTATATAACCTGGAAATACATGAACAAAAATATACATTTGCACTCCTATTCAGCCGATCACCAATCAACAAAATTATCCAACCCCCCTCCCGCCGAAAACCAATCCCGAAAAAAAATACTAATCCTGGCTACGGCCTTGTGAAAATCCACGCTTCCCAAATAGACAGATGTAATATTTGTCAAGACAAACGCTCCAGGAAGAGTGCTTTTAACAAAATAGAGTGCAAAATGGCGAATTTAAATATTGTTCTGAATGACGATTTTTATGGATGCCATTTGGATTCCCAAGGAAAAAAAAGAACTTCAGATATGCAGGAGAATGACTGTGTAACTATTGGAATGAAGCAGTAATCAATAAATATCAATAGAAGCTACTTACGTTAAAGGAGAGGACACTCAAAAATTAACACAAAAAGATCCAATACCATTAGATCTTCACAATATCTACTACAAAATTCCAAATGAAGTTCACGAGACTCTTGCTAAAGTCCGAGCAGTAGTTCTGCAAAATCAATTCTAGTTCCTCTAGTGAACTTTTGAGCGTAGAATTTTCCCAGTCAAAAAATTTGTAGGGGATTTTTTTAAATTTATTTTGAATACCTCTTGTTGATATTATTTATTTTAAGATAGTTGTCAATTTGACGCTTTTAAATAGGAAATTATAAGGGATTCTAAAACATTTGGAATATCTTTTTGCAATCGGAGAGAGGGGGTTCATATTGTGACAAGTTGTGACAAAACGGAAATGGGGTTAAAATAAGCGTTTTTTATCGAACATTTTTTTATAGCTGTTGCCTTAGCATAATTGTGGTTCAGAAAATACTAACTTTAATTGGTGAGTTACTATAACGTTTTTTCTTGATAAAATAACGACATTATCGAGATTTCGACTTTTGCTTTACCTTGTGTAAGACTTTTAACACAAATATTTTTTATGTCTCATTTCCCTGATGACGATAGTGGATAGACAGCTATTGAAACGTTCTGAGATCAACCACTGCAAGACGATGGAAGTCCAAGGAAACTTCGAGGAATTTTTTATGTAGTTGTAAACAACATATTGCAATATACTTCGTGGGTTTAATTTAAAATTATAACAACTAATATTTACTTTCACTTTTCTAGAACTTTATTTACATTAAAACAGCTGATTCACAATACATTCTCATATACGCTAGGCGATCGTGGCGTGCTTCTTTTATATCACCAGCGTAGAATTCTCCAGTAGAAATCATCATCGCTCCTTCCGCTGCCGAGTCTTTTCGAGAATCGTATTTTTTATCTTAAAGCGTTTGTTGTCGTGCTGAAATGACACAGGGTCGGCTTTGGGTAAATTTCGTAACACTGCCCCCCCTTTAATTCTGATCGTCCCGATCAGAAACATCCCCTCCATGGTACGGAGCGAGTCGATCTAAATGAACCACCTTCAATTTAGCCTTGGGGTTTCGACGGATCCGGTAGACGACGTCATTAAGCCTCTTGACCACCTCGTATGGACCATCCCAGGCGGGTGTAAGCTTTGGGGATTTACCCTTGCTCCGTTGGGGGTTGTACAACCAGACTTTGTCCCTCTCCTGGAACCCGACTGAATTGGCCTTGAGGTCGTATCGCGTCTTCATCCGGTCACTGGTGGCCAACATCTGTGTTCGGGCTAATTCGTGTATTGCCAGCATGTTATGTCGGAGCTGATCAGCATAATCGTCGATGTCTTGGGGAGGTTCTTCGGGGGAGCCAAATGCCAAGTCGCATGGTAATCGCCGCTCCTTTCCGAATAGGACCCTGGCTGGGGTCAGGCCTGTACTATTATGTACAGCAGAGCGATCTGACAACAGGAATAGGGTAATATGCTCATCCCAATCACGCTGGTTATTGCTGACGACCTTGGATAGGTGTTGTTCCAAGGTCCTGTTGAATCTTTCCACCATTCCGTCTGACTGTGGGTGTAATGGTGTTGTTCTCGTTTTTCTGATCCCCAACATCGTGCAAACCTTCTGGAATACATTCGATTTGAAGTTACGCCCCTGGTCTGAATGTAATTCCATCGGGACGCCAAACCTGCTGAATAGTTGTTCTACTAGCACCGTCGCTACCGTGGTTGCCTCCTGGTTGGGTATCGCATATGCCTCAGGCCATTTGCTGAAGTAATCCATTGCGACCAGAATGTATTTGTTCCCCCTCTCAGACTCGGGAAACGGACCGGCGACATCGATGGCGATTCTCTCAAATGGGACGCCCACATTGTACTGCTGCATTCTGCCCTTGGTCCGGGTCTTCGGGCCCTTACTGGCGGCACATGTGGCACATTTGCGGCACCAAGCTCTGTCGTCTTCGAAGTAATTCACCCAGTAGTACCGCTGGCGAACTTTGTCTAGCGTTTTATTCATGCCCAGGTGGCCTCCGGTAATTCCATCATGCACTTCGGTCAGGATGGCTGGCACCTATTTCTTCGGAACTACCAGTTGGGACTTGGTTTCTCGTCCATCAGCGCTTTCCCAAACTCGCTTGAGCATTCCATTATCTACTCTTAGAGAGTCCCACTGAGCCCATAACGATTTCAGCACGCCGGAGTATCTAGCTACCTCGTCCCATCGTGGCGTGGGTGCCCCTCTCATTTTGAGTGACAAGATTGGTTCGATGTCTGGATCAGCCATTTGGTCCTGGATGCACTGTTCCGTTGTCCAGTCTTCATTGGCCTGGACTCGGATCTGCCTGATGGAGATACCCTCTCGCTGTTCCGTCTTCAGACAATACTTGCATTCCGCTTTACAGGGTCTTCTGGATAGGGCATCGGCATTATTGTGCAACCGGCCGGCACGGTGTTCCACCTTGAAGTCGTATTGCTGTAATTTCTCCATCCATCTGGCCAGTTGTCCTTCCGGTGTCTTCATGTCCAGCAGCCATTTGAGTGCGACATGATCTGTTCGGATTAAGAAATGGCGACCATACAGATATTTGTGAAAATGGTCTACAGCCCTTATTATTGTAAGAAGTTCTTTTCTGGTGACGCAATAATCTTTCTGGCTTCGAGAATCCACGGCTGTAGTACTCGATCACCCTCTCTTCACCATCTTGCACCTGGGATAGGACGGCCCCCAAACCTGTGTTGCTGGCGTCGGTGTCTAAGATGAACTTGCCGGACTGTGTAGGAAAGGCTAGGATTGGGCTGGAACATAGTGCTGCCTTCAGTCGCCTGAATGATGTTTCGCACTCCTGATTCCAACGAAAGGTCTCCTTCTCTGTGGTCTGCCGATGTAGAGGGGCGGCAATGGTGGCAAATCCCTCAACAAAACGCCGGTAATATGAACAGAGGCCCAAGAAGCTTCGGAGTTCATGCTTGTCCCTCGGGACTGGCCAATCACGGATCGCTTCTATCTTGTCTTCGTTAGTGCGGATTCCTGACTCGGACACTACGTGACCCAAAAACTCTACTTCTTTTTGGAACAAGGAACACTTCTTCGGATTGAGTCTCAGGTTGGCATTATTAATTCTGGAGAATACTTCGTCCAGGTTCTTCAGATGGTCGTCGAATGTCTGACCCATGACTAGAATGTTGTCGAGGTATACTAAGCACGTCCTCCATGTTAACCCGCTCAGTACATACTCCATTAGCCTCTCAAATGTAGCGGGTGCATTACATAACCCAAAGAGCATGACCGTGAACTGAAACAGCCCTTTACTGGTGGAGAACGCTGTCTTCTCTCTGTCGTTTGCGTGCAGACCAACCTGCCAATATCCACTTTTTAGGTCTAGTGTGGAGAACCAACGGGAGCCTGCTAGTGTGCTCAAAGTGTCATCGATTCGGGGTAGTGGATAGCTGTCTTTCTTCGTGACGTCATTCAGCTTTCTGTAATCCACACAAAATCGGGTGGTTCCATCCTTCTTTTTAACTAGCACGACTGGAGCAGACCATGGACTGATGGATGGCTCAATAACTCCATTTTGTAACATGGACTCGATGTTTTCCTCGACTGCCTGTTGTTGCCCCAATGGTAGTCGTCTAGGTGGTATTCTGATGGGTTGAGCCTTTCCGGTATCTATTCGATGCTGGATGATGTTGGTGCGACCGGTGGTTCCATTTTTACTGTTAAAAATTTGCCAGTGTTTTGTGATAAATTGCTTGGCTTTCTTCTGGTTCTCTGGCGTCAAGTGTGTCAAATGGTCAGCAAACTGTTGTAGGAACTCTTTATCGGGCCCTGGTTCCTTCACCGACGTCTGGTACTCTTCTTCGCAATTGATGATGGTCTCTACTGGCTCGAAACAAGCTATCTCTTGACCATTGGTAATTCTGATGTCGTTGTTGGACAGATTCAAAACTCTGATTGGTATATCTCGTCCGGTTTTCACTATAGCCCGTCCAACCAAGTAGTCATGAGCTAAGTGTACGGGCTCCACCATTCCAACGCAGCTCCCAGGATTGCTGTCTAGCTGCCCATGAATAATCTGTTCCGTTCGACCGGGAATTCTAGCTGAAGACTTTGCCACAATTTTTATGGGCGTGACTGATGTGTTGACGGGCCGTGTCAATACAAATTCCTCATTCAGGAACCGAAGAACATCATATCTCGGGTCGAACATAAATCCATGGTGGCTAATTAGGTCCTTTCCCAGTATAAAATCGTCCTCAATATTCGCTACCAGGACCCTATCTGTAGCACGACATCTGCCTCACCCTGTATTTTCATGGACTCGCCGGTGACTGTTCTGAGCTGGATGTTATTGGTAACTGGCCGAATTTCTGATGCTCTCAAAACCCTGGACTTGGCAATGGACACAGCGGCGCCGGTGTCGATGGTCGATGGTGATGGTACTGCTCGCCCATTGATGGTGCCTCTGATGACTAGGCTGCCGCTATCTCGGCAAAATCCCCGGATGGATAACGTTTTGGAGGCTGGTGGAGGGACAGTCAGCATTCGCCCCCCTATGCTGACTGGCTGACGGTCCCTGGGCATGTGGCTGTTCTGTTGGTTACCCCTGGTCGGTGATCGTTCCGGTGGCCTTACTCGGCAGTCACGTTGGAAGTGCCCTGTCCGTCCGCAGCGGTAACATGCCCCTCTGGTGCCAGTTCTTTGTGACCGGTCTAATATTTTGTTCAGACCAGCCAGCAGCGCTTGAAATTGTGACTCTGACTCTTCCTGGTTGAAGGAAACGGCTCGGACCCTTGGCTTGGACATGTTCATGACGGCCTCTACTTCCAAAGCCCGAAGTAGAGCTTCACTACTTTTCTTGACGCCACTCAGTCTTAAATTTCTTTGTACTTCCACATCTCTGATGCCGTTTATGAAACTCTGTGTGGCCAACTGGTCTTTCGTTTCCTCTGGCAGGTCTGGGTAGGACAAGTGTACTAACCGTCTAATCTCTGCTTCGAATTCTTGAAGGCTTTCACCGGATTTTTGCGTTTTTCCACTGAGTTGGACTTGGTATACCTGGCTCAAGGATTGATTGTCGTAGCGTTTGTCTAGGATGGCGATGATCTTGTCGAAATTGCCTTGTTCATCGACTGGAATGCTTTGGAGGAGTTCTAGGGCCGGACCTCTTAACGAAATTACCAGAGAAGTAGATTTTTCTTGATTATCCCATCCATTAGCTGTAGCCACAGCCTCAAATTGCCGTTTATACATAGGCCAAGATGAACTGCCATCAAATGTGGGTGGTTTACTAATGAAACCTCTGGTACTCACGGTGTGCTGGTATTTTCCTCGCTGTAAGTCCTGTTGCATTTTTTTAATTTCTGTTTCTACCTTGTCTTTGATGGCACTGATTTGGTCTTGAACTGTGTTTTGAATTGAACTGATTTCAACTTTTACCTGGCTTTGGATGGAATCGAGGTCATCTACTTTTGTTTCAAGGGTGTCCACGGTATTTTTTATGGTCTTAATGTCATCATTTATCTCTTTTATATCAGACTCAACTATTTGCATTCTTTCATTAACTGTTTCATTAACTTGTCTTACTATTTGCATTAGTTGTTCAAATTGCATTTGTCTTTTTTCTTCAGTTATTTTAAATTCATTTTGTCGTTTTTCTTCTAATAGTTTAAATTCATGTTGTCGTTTTAATTCAGTTCGATCTTGTTTTCCTACAAATTTCGAGAATAATCCTTCCATTAAATTTTGTTGTTTTTCTTCCAATGTGGAAACAAGATTTTGTTGTTTTTCTTCCATCGTGGAAACAAGATTTTGTTGTTTTTCTTCCATCGTGGAAACAAGATTTTGTTGTTCGCTTTTCATCGTAGTGACAAGATTTTCTAATTCTATTTTACGTTTTTCATCGATATTAGTGACAAGATTTCCTAACTCAACTTTAAGTTTATCATCAAAAGATTTCACTAACCTTTGTTGAATTTCTTCTTGATGTTGTTTCTCCTTCTTGTAACGTTTTTCTAGAATCTGTGCAATTTTTTCGTCTAACTGTTCCATACTACGAGTTTCCATAAATCAATTTTCACTGCACTTAATCCTTTACTTCTGACACCAAATTGCAATATACTTCGTAGGTTTAATTTAAAATTATAACAACTAATATTTACTTTCACTTTTCTAGAACTTTATTTACATTAAAACAGCTGATTCACAATACATTCTCATATACGCTAGTCGACGCGGTATCACTGCCTGGCGATCGTGGCGTGCTTCTTTTATATCACCAGCGTAGAATTCTCCAGTAGAAATCATCATCACTCCTTCCGCTGCCGAGTCTTTTCGAGAATCGTATTTTTTATCTTAAAGCGTTTGTTGTCGTGCTGAAATGACACAGGGTCGGCTTTGGGTAAATTTCGTAACACTGCCCCCCCCCTTTAATTCTGATCGTCCCGATCAGAAACATCCCCTCCATGGTACGGAGCGAGTCGATCTAAATGAACCACCTTCAATTTAGCCTTGGGGTTTCGACGGATCCGGTAGACGACGTCATTAAGCCTCTTGACCACCTCGTATGGACTATTCCAGGCGGGTGTAAGCTTTGGGGATTTACCCTTGCTCCGTTGGGGGTTGTACAACCAGACTTTGTCCCTCTCCTGGAACCCGACTGAATTGGCCTTGAGGTCGTATCGCTCTTTCCGCTGCCGAGTCTTTTCGAGAATCGTATTTTTTATCTTAAAGCGTTTGTTGTCGTGCTGAAATGACACAGGGTCGGCTTTGGGTAAATTTCGTAACAATATCATTAACTTGAAAGCGATTTGCGCATAAAACTGATTAGATCGCTGGAAATATCCTGTTGAATGTAATAAATGTGACGAATGGGAATGAAAAGGGGAATTGAAAGTAGAATAATATAGAGGGTGTTTCATTTAAAAATATGTAAGTTTGGTTCGCCACTGTTTTTTGACTAGGTCTAAGGTAAATTAAGGTAAGCCCCGAAAAGGTGCTGAGAAACCCTGTATATATGTGTGCAATTCAGGTGTTTTAGTCAGGGATCATGTTAACATGTTACGCGATCTTTTGCACCTAGCCTTAACATACACTACCTAATTATTTTTTTCACTAACGTGTCCGAATACTGTCATAAATTTTTCTTCAAACAAACTAAAATGTTAAATACCTTTATTTCATAGGTTTCAATCTTTCATTATACGTACTTAAAATTTGATTTTTTTTTTCAGAAAACATGCCAGACGCCATTCAAACAGACTGTATTAAATGTAGCGAAAAACAAAAGGAAGGTTCTGAAATAATAATAAAGCATTTAATTGATAACAAACCAGAGTATTGGCAACCATTAGAAGAAAAATACGACCCAACTGGGAGCTACAAGAAGAAATATCTTGAGGCCAAAAAGGCAGAAGTCAACGTGAAACCTTTAAGAACTCAATCTTAGTATAAAAATATTTATAAATGATACAAATTTTGTAAATTAAATTTCGTAAGAAGTCTTATAAAGGATTAATGCAGGGTAATAAAAAAATCGTCCAATAAAAACAATCATAACGCAATCAGTCATTTTATAATATATTTCTGCTGTATTAGTTACTGTTTTAAAAATTTCGAAAAGGAAGATATTGTGTAATTTACGTATAATAAGACAATAAGATTATCCAAATTGTGTAGGCTTTCACGACTGGTATCAATAGTTTTTCGGACTGTTTTGTTGTGGTCTGTTGAAATTTCTTCCAAGCTTTCCATCTGCAACTGCGGTATACATCTTTAGCAGGTGAAACCTCGTAGTATGTTCATGCAGTACTGTATGTATGAATATCGGCACCCCCAGTAGAATGTCAACACTCGTGTTCCCGAACACGAGCGAAATTTTCGATTGTTACAACCTGAAAAATCGGCTGCCACAGAGTAAGCACCACTATCAGCAGATAATGGAGGACCCCTATCTAACATATGCTATACTTTACTGGTTGGAAGAGGTTTTTAAGGATATCAATAAGGAATAAAAACCAGTTTTTGAGAAAATATCATGGAAGGCAGGTGGTGTGTCATTTTTGGAAAAATTAAATATTTCTCGGGAACCACACATAATACAGGCTTGAGAATTAGTACGTTGATTCCTTTCTTTAAATAAATAAATACACGATTCATCATTTTACGAAAATTCAGTTATTGGTACTCCGAAAATACGCAGTATACGGAGCAGGTGGAGTAAATAAGAGACAGGTCGGAGGTGAGATGGAAGAAGCAAAAACAGAGAGAGCTGGAGGCCTATACTCAATACTAGTCGCAAAAAGGCTTTCAAATAATTTATATTTAAAAAAGAACCGACTTCAGCTGACTTAAAATAAATACAGTTTAGAAACCGTGTGCAATCAATCACTATTTTCAGACATACCTTTTTTTATCTGATTTAATTAAGGTACAATTCAATTGAAAATTTTAGCGTATTCTTATCTCTCTCTCTCTCTCTCTCTCTCTCTCTTTCTCCCTCTCTACTTTTTATTCTTTCTTTATATTTTCCCAATATATTTTAACTTTTTTATTTGTTTTATTATTTGGACCACTTTCTATAAATGTAACTAATTCACTCTATATTGCATCCACACTCTATATGCTTCTGTGTACTGGTCACTCCTATAAACTTATTGGTCTATCATTTTCTGAATCACCCTGTACAACTCAATACAATATTACAACAGTCCTGATGACTTTAAAACCACCCTGTATAAGTACAAATGGTTTCCACACTACTGACTCTTTCTATTTTTCTATTGTTTAAATTATTCCTGTATACCAATGATTTTACTTCGCCCTATATGTCTAGTATTCCATTTATGCAACTGCTCATGGTCTACCCTATATAACAAAATTCACCTTTTTAAACCACATTTTATGACTATAAATTTACTCTACCATTTATTTCAATCACCCGGTATATGCAACTGCTTCTATTTTTTTTACTCATGTCTATAATTATACGCCGTCCTACGTCCTATAATCCAAATACCCTAACTGCTTATATAACAAATTTTTGATACACCGTCAATAACAATTATTTTACCCCACCCTTACTTCAAACACCTTGTCTAAGCAACTACTTATGTTCCAAACTATATAACTTTTTTAAACCGCCCTGTATAACCGTAATTATACTCCACCTTATATTTCAACCATCCTGTATACTCAACTGCTTCTGACAATTTTTAAACCCTTTTGTATAACAGTAATTATTCTCCATTCTATAACGCAAATATCCACTCTGTATAACTATAGTGTTGCTCCATTCTTATTTCAACCACCTTGTATACGCAACTACATATGTGCTACCCAATACAATAATTACTCACAGAAGAGATCGCCGGAATAACAAATTTTCATTTTAATAAGCTAAGGGAATATTTTTTGCTATTTCACACGACTGTAACTTCGGTTCGAAAATAAACCGATCATTACTAACACCCTGTACGACATACTTTCATGACATATGTTGACATTTAAACTAGATATTTATTATGAAAATTTTACATTTACCATGTTTCCATTTTTTTGTGCATATATTTTTCCGATTTTCAGAATAATGGTATGTTTTACGTTATAGAAAAATGTACGGAATCAAGCTGAAACATATCTTTGTATAATAGAATTTACAATATTCAAATTCCGTCAGCAGTTTTAGAGAAGACAGTCAAGATTCATTTAAAATCGCTGAAATCTAGTCCCTAATTTATTCTTTTTTCTGTTTTTCTAGAAAACCGTAAATCTCATGTTATAGTCAATTATATGGAACCTTTCTGTAATGTTTCTTAATATAATGTAGTTTAAATCATCAAAATTGCCCAAGCCGTTTTTGAATAATCGCCCGTCATACATAAAAAAAAGTTGTAGACGAATTGATAACCTCCTTTTTGGAATTCGGTTAAAAAGTATATACCTGTGTCAAAAAAACCCATTATTTTTTAGGTTTTTTTCGTAAAATATTTAATTTTAGAACGAGTATAAAAATTGTAAACAAACAAGAAATTTTTGGGATATTAATTAATGTATCTGCATTATGAATCAAATGTACCCAGAGATAACACAATCTGCCAAATGTACACATATTTAATTGCTATTACACATAAATTCTCAATTCGGAGACAATTCAAATAAAAATAGACATTCCAAAATGTGTGAGTTTAATGGTCTTTACTTAGATCAAATATATAAAAACAGCTTATAAAATAAGTGTAAATAAATGAGATGAAGCTTAACCTATGATGGTAATCTCTACGTTACGTATAAAGTCATGGCTTTTCATATTTAACAAATAAATTTTCATTCTGTTGGCAAATATACAATATGTTGTGGAGCTCAACCAAATTAACAATTTTTCGAGAACTTATATAACAGCTTCAAACAGCATAGACACATCCAATATATCTAAATAAATATGTTTTAAATCTTCATCAGATATATACAATATTTAATCTAAATCGTATGATTATAATTACATAATGCCTGGAAGATCTCAAAATCAGTATGTAATTCAAATTGATCTCAAAATCTTCACATATTGGAACACTGTAACAATTCCGATCGGCTAAACCATCTTAAACGTAGTTTAGACGACCGGAAATAATTAATGATAAATAATATCTTTATGTACATCACTAATGTACACTTACAACTAATTTGTCTTGGTACATTTTTCTCCTAATTGCACATACCTGGTATACAAAAAACAGAAATGACCAAAAAAGAACCAAAACTAATTTTACATAATTAGGTAACATTTCAATAGCCATCAGAATTGCCACCTCAATATATACTTCGTTTGGATTTTAAAGGAAAAGAGCTGAATAAATTAACATATTGTATGAGGTATTTTTTCAATGTAAATAAAAATAAAAAAATAAACTATTAAATTTCTTGTATAATAATAAAATGAGGTACCTACTATTAAAACTGTATTTTGTAGAAGTTTACTTTCGCGGGCAAGGTCTAAATTTTATTTATATAAGGAAAATACTACATTTTTATGAGTCAAATTGCACTATAAATGCGTACAATCAACATTTATTCCATAGCTTCTAATAATGGAATGACAATGAAAGTAATAAAATAGTCACACCATAAAATGTATTGTAATAATATTAGCTTTTCAATTTGCAATTGTGAAATACTTGTTCTGAAGTAATACCATGATTTTAATTACATTCAAAATGTCGCATATTTCCAATAAGTGACACAACCTTAAACATATTTTTCACTTATTAACGGAAATGGACACTTAGCTTTATCTTGTGGCCTCATGGTGGTAGCAGTGTTCTTCATATTTCAAGCTGAGTATGAATTATACCTACTAAGATGTCACACATCATATTATTATTTGACCAATTTGTCCGAACAGTTAATCAAAGTTTTGATCAGAATTGTGTTAATTTAGTTGATAAGGTAAATTAACATATGGCTTATTTTGATTTACATCACTTTTAATGAATAATTTTTATTGACAGGTCATTCTTTCAAGCCATAAATGTATTTTAATGAAAATACTGTGATATTATTATGTCAAACAAAGAATTTCAAATGAACCATTTGAACATGAACATTTTGTACTTCACGGTTGCTATTTGTTAAAATAAAGAAGCGAGTAAAAGTCAGGTTTATATTATTTTATCCAGTCGACAGCAAAGAAATGACGTCGTTAATTCAGGCACTAATTGCTAACTGGAAGATACTAAAGGACTTTAGATATTTTTTAAACTTGCAGTTTGGGTTAAAGTGTCCTATGCCGTCAAATTAAGTCCCAGGGGTAAACATTCTCTGTGGTAGATACCATTTAAGGAAAGCTTCTCCCATGGGCATTTATTAACACATCGAGTAAAATCTTCCAATATCTTCCTGGCCAACTTCTTCAATAGTTCAATAGCAATTAATTAATAGAACAATCGAATTTTGAATTATACCATCTGACTAACACATAATACTGTTTTCCTTACTGATATTTTTTTATAAATACATTTTTTGGTTCTACTCTATGCTTCTTATATACCTGTTGTACTTAAAAGTCGTATATATTATTCCACGTTATCTTATTTTACGTATTTGTCAAGTTTCAGTATTTTCAGGGTTCTATGGTAACAACATTTAATTGACCTGACCAAATAAAAATCTTTGGAATTATTGGCAACAGGTGTCTCCAAACTAATATATTATTTAAAAACAGGGAATAAATCAAATATATTTTTGGCATATATTTTAGTATATATGTACTACAGCAAATTCTTTATGAGCTCTCACACTAACTCACAAATCTGTATAATATACCAATTTTTATAAATATCAAATTTGCAGGTTCTGTAAGAGAAAGTGGGTTCGGAAAATAAAAGCGTTATTTGGTTAGTGTGGCAGGACTAGACCATCAATATCAAAGAAAAATAAATGAATGTTTGTACCAGTAGTATTTGTTGCCACTATGTCAAAAAGAAAGATATGAAATTAAAATTAAGGTGGTTCGCCAATTTTGAATAGTCTAGAAAATTATTAGCCACACAGAATGAAAAACTTCAGGTACTGCTGTCATCGAATCATTGCAGTTTACAAAAATACTTGGTGGCCTTTATTAAAACGCCTTCAGATGGAAGAGATAAATGAATTGACTAAGCGCAACTAGTCCAGGAAAATAAACTACTTGGAGGAGTTAAGTGTTGTTTTTGAGCGAAGTATGCAACCAGGAGAATTGATAGGATATCACTTTATTATAGATGTCACATACTCTTATATATTTAAATAATTTGATTTTGCGTTAAATTTAACTATTAGCAAAACATTAAAAACATGCATATATTTTTAAGTTTAAAATTGTAGACAAAATGAGAGCAGTAACTTGCAATTCCGTCTGACAGATTTAGTAAAACTACATTCAACATCACAGAAATATTTGTCAACTTAGTAACCCCGGTATTTTCAAAATTTTTATTCTATAGGGTTTAAACCGACGTCAATCGGTAAAACATTCGTATTATGAACGGCAAAGACAGTCGGAGAATGCGTTTGAATGAACAGATTTCATATGAAACGTTCATTTTTTGTCGGTTCCTGACTTTTATTTATTTTCTTAACTATTGCCTGAATGTCTAGAAGTTCAAAGTTTTTTTGTCATTATCATCACCAAGTTTAAGGTTACAAACGACAAAAAAATATAATTATAACTCGGTTTAGAGGGATCATTTTTTAAAAGAAACTTGTTTTATGTATTTTCTAAATATACGAACCGCACTTTTTTATCCTCAAAAATCGCGGAGGTGTTAAAGGCACAATGAAGGCAATTTCTGGTTCACCATGGTCGAATTATTTTTCTGAAAATACTTTTAGATAAAAAGTTTTCATAAATCTGCATAAGACTGTTTTGTAACAAGTCTAAAAAGATTTATACCTAATAACTCTGGAAACATCTGAAAAAGTAAAATATTCTGTGAAATGTAGAACTTTTTTTCGGAAAAATATTTCTATCAAGTTTTTAAAATCGCTCCAATTACAATAACTTATGAAAATTTATAGAGGCAAATAGTATGCAAGTGAGAGTTTATGTTCTCTTATTTCGATTCACGTTCATTTGAGCGCTGTCGGATACCAACTATGAAAATGTGCCGGTAACAAATTTGACAACTATTTCTAACACATTAAACGTGATTAAGCAAAAACTAATAGACCAAATTGGAAGTTATATTTCTCTTTTTTTAACAACTCTAACTTTAAATATCAGATATAAATCTTTGTTCTTTCTGTTTTTAAATAATTTCTAATAATTAATTTTATACAAAAATACTTATATGAAGTTTTTGCGTTTGTTATAAATTTATCAAAAATTTTTTTGCATACAAAGTATACATTTCCTTGGAACATACACTCTAAATTGCACCGTTTTCCAGTTTCAAATGTATACGTTTCAAAACTCAATTTCCCCGTTAAATTCGACCTGAGACGTCATATAACAAGGACTATGATTCATTCCAGTGGGAGCTTTTGGAAGGGGTTGAAGCTGTGATAAGGCGAGAGCGAGAAGCGCTTCACTAATACGCTACAACTGAAAAACAGCGAACAGATAAATTGGCTCTTACAGTGCAGCTGTACATTGGCTCTGTATTTCTGTATTAATGTATGTACCAATAGCTCAGTCGGTTTTTTCTTGCCTAATTGTCCAGCACCTAAGAACTGCAGGTAACCTGATGTTGTTACTCTTTGTAATCTTTTGTTTCTTTGAGATTAAAAGTATATAAAGTGAGGACGCATGGGTTGGAACAATTTCATTTAAAATTCAGGTGTTGTTTTTTTTGGAAAAACGCTCAGGCACGTCGGTTTTTTTTGTGCACTGCGTTTTTGTGATGATAAACTCAATTATACAGGGTGGGCAAGAAATAAATTGCGACCATCAACTTCATTTTTTCAAATGGAAACATTTGTTCTTTATTTTATTTTTGAATTCTGCATTGAATTCTAAGTATATTTCATGTACAATATCCTATACGAATATTAACAGTTATTAAAAAAATTACATTTCTTTCTAAAGTTAAGAAAACAGCGGTAAAAATAAGGTGTTTGTTGGTTTGAACCTATTTATTCACGTCTGATTGTTGGCGGTATTTTAGTCGCATGAATGGAAACCCTTTTTTTAATTCTGGAGTTTTTAACACTTGTTTATTTCCATAGAAACTGTACTATAATTTTACTTCAAATAAGTAGTTATCAAGTGAAGTAGCAAAGTTTCAAAGCATGGCGCGTTTAACTGAAAAGTAGCGAATAGAAATTTTGACGATGGTAGGATATGGCGACAGAACTCGAACACAAGCTGAAATTTGTGAATTATTTAATATGAAGTAATCAGAGTGACCTATTACACGATCGGTAGTTAGTAAAATAGAAAAAAAGTTTCTAGAATTTGGCCACGTAAGAGACAATTACAAAACTAAACATATACTGGCAGATTCGGTATGGTTTCAACAGGATGGAGTGCCCCGCACTATTCGCGAACAGTGCGAGATTATCTTTACAATATTTCCCCAAATAGATGAATGGGAAGGAGAGGTAATATCGAATGGCCAGCTAGGTCTCCAGATCTAAGCCCGTTAGATTCTTATCTTTGGTGAAATCGAAAGTCTACTTCAATAAACCGGAAAATATCGAGGAATTAAAGAATAGAATTAGGGCCGAAATACAACGAGTCCTGCCACAAACGCTAAATGAAGTGTTACAAGAATTTGAAAACCGTCTTAGGTATTGGCAGGAAGTTAATGGTCAACAATTTGAACATTTAATTTGATATGTTGATGTTTTTTTTCTTCAATTTTGAAATAAATGTAATTTTTTAATAACTGTTAATTTTAATTAAAAAATAAAATAAAAAACAATGTTTCTATTTGAAAAAATGAAGTTGATGGTCGTAATTTATTTCTGGCCCACCCTGTATAAATGAGTTTATCATCACAAAAACGCCAGTAAAAAAACCGACGTGCCCGAGCGTTTTTCCAAAAAAACCAATAACTGAATTTTAAATGAATTTGTTCCAACCCACGCGTCACTGCATAATTGATACATGTACAAACCCGAAAATAAGACCTAAATTTGTTTTTACCTGCAGTAGATACAAGTTCTAGTTCAAAATTCCCGATTTAAGAAACATTAAAAGCCCATCAGAATGCACTTCATACACCTTTTGTTCAATTAATCTAGATATAAGAGTATTTCATTTTTTGATAACTTAACAATCTGCTGCTGGTTCCACTGATACTGTGTCAGCTCTATACTTAAATATATAATATAAAAATAGTGCTAGTCTAGAACTTGCAATGTACATAATAGTATTTGGTGATAGCCCTCATTCAAATATTATTTAATTACAGTAAGCAGGTTAACGTTTTCATTATATAAGGTATCGTAAATCTGACATCAGTGGCGTTAAGACATCTCGAGAAGTAAATGCAGCTGGAATGGTATAAACAATTTTATAGAAGTAACACAATAAGATAACGAGAAGACGAGGAGGAAGCATTGGAAATAAAGATGATTGTGCGGTAACGCCTCAGATATAATACTTTTTACTGCAACCTAGTTGATACACATAACAAATATCATTATGAGGATAAAAAAATCTATTTGTTATTGCTGTTACCTTATCTCTACCACCTCTACCACTATTGAGGTTCTCAATTCATTCATTGTTTAGTATAGCAATATACTTTTCTTAGGGTGAGACAGATCGAAATTGGTAAACCATGTACCAACTGATAATGGTGTAGACCAAATCGACTGGGGTAAGAAAAGCAGAATAAGACAAGAAAAATAAAAAAATGTTGACCAATGAAGAAATTTGGACAATTAAAAATCAAATCCATATACCTACTTTCTCAGTTAGTACTGCGAGAGAGAGTTCCTATGATGCCATTAGTTTTCCGTGCAATTTCCATACTAGACTTTGATTTTCGATTATGAACTTTATCAGTTTTTCAGAAATCAGAGAAAATCTAAATAAACAACCAAAATATGTGGAATGTCAATATTCCACATATGTAAGAAGCTTTTTTTCTTAGACATAGTTTTCTTTATCAATTTTGTTCAGCAATGTAATTGTGAAAACTGGTACATTTTATACGTTTTTTTGTCAAAACTTTGACAGTAAATAAATAAATAAATTAAAAAGTAAAATATAAAAATGAAAATTAATCTCAATGTTTTTGGCAACAATTGCATTTGAAAAGTTATTCCTTATATATAAGAAACAACTAATTAGTATGATAAAAAATATAAGGTAATGCAACAATTGACTCCCTGGCATGTACCTAAAAACATTTTAATCTTTCATAAATAAGTCAAAATTAAAATTTTTCTGCTTGTTTTTTGGTCATTTCTGAAAACCCTCATATTTTACCAAACCAATTTTGAAAAAACAAAACATCGACCTATTGAAAAAAATAAACAGCCAATTTGATAATGTCAACAAAAAATATATCATCTTAATAACTGAAACTTAAAAATAATTCGACTGAGTTACAAAATAAAAGAATATATCACAGAAATATGAATTCTAACTACACTTTATACAGCCCTAAACTCTGATTTGGTTTGCGTCTTTAACAGCAGCACGAATCTCATCGACCAATTCCATAATTGGCTGATCTTTTCTCAGATCTAAATCTTCCACCCCCACGCCGTTGTGGTACTTTTTTAAGTGATTTCTCATATGGTAGGGGGAGACACTTTTGTAATCACAAAAATCGCAGTCGCTTGGTACAGGATTATGAGTAAACAAATGCCTTCTGAAGTTGGTTCTGTCATTCGACGAATAAGAACAGAATTCGCACTGAAGTACTTGGATATCGTGTTTGGAAAGGTGTTTACGGAAGTTGTATTCTGATAACGTTCTAAAGTCACAGTACTCACAAACTTTTTCGTCAAGTTCGTTGCCCTCTACGTGAATTTTTGAATGCCTTTTCAGGTAGCTCTTATCTGTACATTTGTAATCACAATCCGGGCATTGATACCAGATTTCTTTTGTGTGTTGAGAATTAATATGTTGAGTTAAAACATATCGCCTAGTAGTTACGTAATGGCAATGAGGACATTTGTGTTCCGTTTTTTCTTTAACATCTTTGCAAGTGTTCCTGTGACTTAAGAATTCTTCTGATGAATCTGTTACGAAGGGACAATTGAAGCACTGATAGTTCATAGACAAAATATTGTTGGAAGTGGGTTCCTGTGGCAGTTTGTGATTTTCCGTTGGCCTGTAACAAAAAAATAATGTAAATTATTGTAAAAATCATTTATAATTAGTTTGAAGATAGTTTAGCTCAGGTCATCTACGAAACTATGTGACAAAAAAATAGTAGAACAAAACTGTATTCTAAAAGGAAAACATTTTTTATCAATGCACTTTTTGTTATTCAAGGAAAACCTCAAAAAAATTGCTACAATATTAGCTACTATACACTGAACTTCTTTAATTTGTTCTTCAGATAAGGGTACTTAAACTAATGTTCTATAGTTAAAACATTCTTATTAACTGAAAGGTAGATCTTTTCATACCCAATATATATTCTAAACATAAATACTGCAACCCCGACAGTTAAACCTATGTAAAACCTTTATTAAGGGCCACATTACCTCCCTGGGTGGTCATATCATTATTAATAAACTATCATTGTTGGTCTACAGGTATAAATACCCCTCATCTCAGTTATCCAAAATTGTACACGCTGATTTCGTACATGTTCTGCTCTTGTTATGCACTACTTCTTCTCCAATAATCCATCTACGTGGCAAGATTTATCTATTCTTTAGTAAGTTCCCATGTTTCAGAGATGCCCAGGATTATTTTGTATATAGTGCATTAAGTTCTTTTTGTTATTTTATCATTGAAAAGCACAGAATTCCGCTGGACTTTCTTCCTTGATTTATCATATTTGTTACATCTTTCCTTTTACTGGTTTCTGAAAAGGTTATAGCGAACTATTTAAAAGTTTTGCAGGGTCTTATTTTTATTGTCCCAATGTCTACATCTGTTAGGTTGTTTTACCCAACTACGAGATATTCTATTTTAGATATATTTAAGTATACAGAGTTTCATCTCCAATCAGGATACCCACTCCACTGCAATTGTATTTTCACTCTGTCAGGGCTCGTTGAAAATTGAAAATTTACTAACTTGAAAGCTTGGTGATAGTTTCTTCCTAAGCTTAACCATACTGCTGCAATGTAAGTATAGGTGTTTTACGGCGTTGACTTACTTACACCTTGTTTCTGTATACTTGACTACAGCCTACATAATGGCCCGGTATCGTAAGCATTTTGTGGGTCGACAAAAGTCAACTGTTCTACCACTCGTTTTTCTACTACAAGAACCAATCCCGCTGGGAAAGTACTGAGAAGAATGTAGACAGACAGTAAAGAGTTAGCAGGAATTCACCTGATTAACATGAAACGCCGGGTATCACATTCCAGTTACAGCAGACGAATGTATAGAAATAAATCATGAAGCAATACCCATGGAAGAAAGTAATGAATATAACATAGCGCCTGAAGAAGTGCAAAATGCGACTAAGAACATGAAGAATGACAAAGGCTTAAGATTAGGAAACAAATATATTGAGCTCCTTAAGGCAAGCCCTTGAAGCTTAATGTAATACTTAAATAAATGCCTTGAAGGTAATATTCAAAAGCTAGTTATGGCTATAAGACCCTTTTTTGCTGAAAAAAAACATGTTTCAATGTCTAAGTGCTTCTTGGGAAATAACACCACAGTTTAAAGAAAATTGCTGTATATTCCAAACGTTTTGGGGTCTTTTGATCTAGAGATCAGACCCCGATGTCAATGGTTAAGAAACTACGGATTAAAAAGGCACAATTCAAATAATACACATTGTCAAATATTTTAATTTACATCTTAGAATTGTGCCTTTTTAATCCGTAGTTTCTTAACCATTAACAACGGCGTCTGATCTAGACCCCGAAACGTTTGGAATATACAGCAATTTTCTTTAAACTGTGGTGTTATTTCCCAAGAAGCACTTAGACATTGAAAAATATGCCATTCAGAAAACAACTAAAAATCATGTTACTGAAGCCAGTGCTCGTTAACACAAAAGCAGTCACCAAGAAATTCAAATAAAAGATTTTGCCCCTAATACCCAGTACATTAGCATAAAATAATTATTTTTTTTTCTTTATAGTTAGACGCTTGCGACTTTGTACCTTCTTTAGTGAGTGGATAGATTCCGTAGGTGTTGAAGTTTCAGTAAATGGTTCATAATAACACCATTTGGCCAGTGGTTATGGTCAAGAAAATCCTCTTTTAAAATATGTGGTACTCAGAGTTAGAATGATTTTACCTGTTGTCTGGTTGTTCGCATGTTTTCAAAAGTAATGTTATCTTTTGTCATGGGATTTGGAGCAATTTCTAGCCAAGTTTCGTGCTTTCATACACTTGATCGGAGAGGTCGTTACAGAGGTTTGGAGACGAGAGTGACTCCTCTTCCCATTTCCCCGTACCTGTTGCCAGTTATCCCCAACAACACAGTTGATGAAGATACATTTGTTTTATTAGTTATCGTATTTTCTGCTTGTAAAGTAAGGTTGTTGTCATTTTCAATCGAAGTTCACTCCCTCTACATTTCTTTACGCCTCCTTGTTGAATCATGGCGATTTCTTTTCCTGTTGTCAATTTTCACTGTAGATTCCGTATTCTTTAAGGGCCGTATTTGCTTTACGGCCTCCTTGGATTGATACGAGCAACAGTTTACTTCACTTGTTCGCCCCCCTCCCCCCTATAATCGGGGGACATTTTACATCTTCGTGCGCATGAGGAATGCAACAACCCCTACATGTTTTACGCACGTGACTTGAGATTTTTCAATACTTTTTTCTGCAATGTTTGCAATTTATCGCGACAGCTCCTACTTTATCACGTTCAACCCATATTGGAACAGTAAAATAAGCATTATTAAACTACATGAATTAGTAAGTTAGATACAGAGATATTAAAAGTTTAACAATTATGATAATTTAAATTCTTAAAATATTCGATTATCTCTCACGACACGGTAGTAGTTTATATTTATACAAACACAGAAATCAATATAATTAAATTCACAGAATAAAGTATTTAAAATAAAACAGAGTACAAAACCGTTCGACACTGTAGGTACACTAGAACGATTTCACTAGTTCACTTTTAATTTGTAATAAGTAATCTTGTTTAGTCTGAACACAGTCGGCTCTTGTCTTAGTAAATTATAACTTTTTGAAGTGAGAGCTTCTTAACGGGGCCCACATTTACACATAGAAAATAGATGAGCAAGGGAATGAATTGGATATCTTGAGATTTCATTTGTTTCGACATCGACACCACACACTTGAAATACAAATACAATTCAGTTCACTGTGTAACAAACAGAGACCAGGTAAAATACATTATGAGTTTCTTCTTTTATAGAATATCAGTAATATATAGGAAATAAACTAATACAACATCCAATTAATAGAGAAAACCTGCACAAAAATTGCTTTTCTAAAAAACTAAAATTCTCTCTTTACGGACATATCAGGTCAGAAAGAACGCTATTAATTTCATACACCTTGTGTTAAATTGTTTGCCCAATTTACAATTCATTTAAATTAAGAATTAAATTACACATTAGGATTAATACTTGAGTCATAACAAAATAGTGACAATTATTTTAATAATCCTGAAATTTATAACCATTACTAATGATAACACAAAGAAATAGAAACACAGACAGGAGATAACAAGAAACGGAAAGTATAATTCGTAAGAAGCTTTCGCTTCCATCGTTCAGTCTCAAATGACTGCCGCTCTTTTTTTCATATATTTTTTCTAAACCTAAAAGACTCTATCGACATCCTGAACTTCAATAGGTCTTAGAAGGTGAGATTGCTGAAGCTACTGAATATGTGGATTTCGAAAAATCTATTTGTGAGATTAATCAAAATTTTGTTGTATAAACGGAAGTACTTTGGATCAAAAGCCAGAGAAGGGTTTGATGATGATTTGGCGTGGAAAAGGGGTGGCATCTGATTTAAGATTATTTAACCCTCCATCGCTCGCACCGTTAAAAAAATCTAAATATTTTTAAAAATTGTCACAATTTTGCATTATTTTGGCCGTATCTCGTGGAATACTACCATGACCCCTTCTACTATGCACATGTATAGTGGAATGAGGCGATGTTTTTGTTTTGATACCAAAATTACATGTTAGTGCGAATCTAACAGGCGAGCGATCACATTCGTCCGAATGTTAGGAAAAATCTAACGATGCGATATAAAAATAAACTAGAAAATGGCATAAATAACCTTCAACAAACAAACATTAACCAACAACATCACAAATATAGAAATGTTGGGGGTTGAGAAATCTCAGGTTAAACGAAGACATTAGAACCCTATCAGCAGAATTTGGGAATACTACGACGACCATGGACTACAGAGGATTCATGATTCACTTGTTGCGGCCACATACTGCAAATTACAGAAAGATCCAACGTCGATAATTCTAAAGAACACATTTCAGAGAAAAAACAAAAAAATCTAATGCCGTACCACCAAGAATATATGATTTATGTAAAATCTATACATATACAGATATATATCCACATATTTAGAACTATATCATTCAACGTATGACAGCCGTTTTGAACCAGGAGTTCTCGTCAGATACGCTTCCTTGAATGACAAGTTCTAAAGTGAAATACTTGGATGTTATACACCATACGCCTAATGTTCCTTTTCGCCCCATGCTAAGTGCCATCGGCTGTCCAACCAATAGTATTGGCAATTACCTAACTGAACTCCTTAAACTGACATTGAAAAACGCATTGGAAAGCTGCTCAGGAAACATCAAGTTAAAACAGTTTTAAAATCCATTCAACATCGCCACATACTCCCATCTTCTAAAGATCCCAGTGAGTCACTATCAACATTACGAGTTTCCACGATACCCTCTTAATATGGTGATCTATCGGTATCATCCAGTGAAGTGTCAACACTCGGATATCTGAACTTAAAACGAAATTGCCGATTGTGACTATCGCAAAAATCGACTGTCGCAAAGCATGCACTACTTTCAGGAGACCGAGTTATACAGTACCAACTGACCGATATATATCAAACAGATCCCACCAACAGGATACCCCGAGCACGTTTCATCTGCTGTCTGCCGCATTGGCAGATGAAACGTTCGAAAGATATTCCAATGGACCACGGCAAAACACTCCGGAAATCCATAGCTTATCTCATCAATTTAATGTCAAAAAATGTAATTGATTAAATATCAGTTTTAACAATTTTTATATTCTGGTAGTTTTTACCACTTCAGTAAGTCATTTATCATTCTATGAGTATTCAACATATCAAAGAAATATTTCATAAATTCGTGCCGTCATATCTAAGAGCATCAGTCACAAAAATATCGTTTCTTGAATGTTAAATGGCACTGCCTACATATAGCCGGACATATGCTTTTTTAGTACCGTCAAATGTAGATTTCTTCACAACCATATTTATAGTTTGCCCGACGAGTTTGTTGCGATAAATATGGCGGATGATGAAAGTATAATCGATGTGTGGCGTAGCCTGTATCCCTGTTATAAATCCTGAATTTTCCTGATAAAATTACAAATGTGTCTTCCACTACTCTTCTTATAAGGTGATAAGACCTCTCCTTATTTTACCCTTTTTTTTCCATGCCGCATGCATTCATTTACGTTTATGCGGTCGTTTCTCCTTTTCATACAAAATTAAATGCTATAATAGCCAAGCAATTCTCCGAACACGCCATCACAAATATATAACTGCACTTAAGTGCATGCTTAACAGAGAAAATGACAGAACGCTTTACAGTGACGGTTCTATTTCGCGACAGTAACTGAACTGTGACGTGTCTGATGTGTTTCAAAAGACTTTTATTCCCTAAATACGAGTATATATACTATAAAATTTAATACCAATATACTGCCAATATTTTCCAATCCTTCTTTCTTCGCCGGCTGAAAATTTTTCCTTTGTAATATTAATCATCATTAAGAAAAACAATAAAACAAGTGTTAAATACTGGTAGTTTTATTTAGCCAAATAAATAAAATTATTTTCTTATCAAATTAGTACAAGAAGCAATATGTTGTGAAAATATTTTTGGAACACACATTTAAGGTCTCTACATAAAAATAAAATACACAGATAGCTGCACAATACTAATATGAGTTGAAATTACTTATGATCGAAAGAAGGTCAGTTATAATACAAAATGAGTGGAAAATAATTTATGATTAAAAATACTGATTGTAGCTCTAAATACCTAATTGAGATGTAAATAATACTATATAAATGTTATAGATATTTGTGATGTAATATTTGTATTTAAAATACTGAATAATTTCCTCTGGGCACAGACAATTAAGTTACAATAAGTCGGTGTGTAATAAATTCATTATAACTTTTATGAATAATTCAACAAAAATTTGGGTCCATAATCTCCTGGGAGTCAACTAAAGCTCAAGCTCGAGTTATAGGAATAGATCTAATTTCAAAAAAGGAGATTGATTTAGGCAACATTTCCGAAGTTAGACAATATATATGCAACTGCATTCATGCGTATTCAACCAGTGTGTGCCACTTCTGACAGAGACAAAAGTGGACTGGCACAAAGAGAAATGGAGCGCCAAATGTTGGGTTTAAAATCATAGAAATTCTGGATTAGAAACATAACAAAAATAGCATGTCGCCAAAGCAATGGCACAGTTGAAATGGCCAATACCGTCCATAAGAAATAAGGATTAAAAGTTGACCAGATCGATTAGATTCAGGGAACGCGTCCCTTTGCGATGGACCATATGTCGACATAATGTCATAATGGAGATTCAACAGTTACCAGATATAGACAATTGGCAAAAATGAGCCAAATAGGAATGCTGATGAGTTGAGGTGACTTTTGATGCTTACAATCTTCCGTAATTCTTTACTTCTACGGATAGATAAGTTTACAACTGCCAAAATATGCACAAGGTATACTTCCTTCGTTATTAACAAACGAAAAAATGTGTTTCCCCAAAAATTATAGATGTCAGTCAGTCTTTACATCTCGCGTCGACAAATTTATCGTTATGTATCCAATACATAAGTGTCTGAGAGTTGTGGGAAGTGCAACTGATGAAGGTTCCCGACCATAAAAAATATATTTCATATAAATTCTCTTGAGTACAAAAGAATGACACCCCGAAGAGAGTATTGAAAAATGTGCTGTTGTTGCAAATAAGAACGATTTAGTTTATATAAAATGTATTCATTTTCTATTTGTGCATATTAATCCGTTTAAGGTTTCTTTTTGGTTTTCTTTGGTAACTGAACAACGTGAATGTTGGATAAAACACCAGACTAGGTAATCAGACAACAACTTATTCAATTATTTGTTATTTAGATGGCAAGTTGTAGATGTCTCGGACAGGTCTTCTTTTATTTCGTACAGCATTACTAGCCAACTCCAATAGTTCAGCAGCAAAATATGTCATAACATATGCAAGATATACTGGTGAACCGACGCCGACGGTTGGACATAATTTCCTTTTCTGAATAAATGGTGGATACGTCCTACCGGAAACGGTAATCCGACTCAGTATACTGTGACTTTGTCTTCCTTTTAACTTTGCGACCTTTACCAAAGCCCGACAACAAAAATCGAGATAATTCAATGCTTATAACTACACGTCTTCGAGTGTACGATTTGATATCGAGTTAAACATAATAAGCAAATCCAAATGCGGCCTCAAGAGAGTCAGCAGTCAACATTTCGTTAGCGTTTTTTAAATAAAATGTCTAGCGATGATTATCAAGGCTTTCGCAAAATTCTGCAGGAATGATATTTTTCTACGTATATTTTAAGAAATTGGACTTTATGAGTTGTCTTTTCTTGATCAGAACTCCGAGGGTGATGATTTTCAATTTACAGACATTATATTTGGTGGTTTCCCTGGTATTTTGTTTATTTTCTTTTATTCTTTAATTGTTATATAACTGAGACAATTTGGTTGTCCACTTATTATTTTTGCCTTTCGCTGCCCTGCAATATCAATCAACGAATTGATCTTACCATCTTTAACTGCGTTTTCTACTTATTTGGTTTTGTTTTGGGCTCATGTATTATTGGTACATAGTACACATCAATCGTCTCATTGCATTATAATTGGATGTCCTTGATTCCATTTTGATACAATTATGAACTCGGTAAAAAGCAAACAGCAACCACTTTTTTAAACAATATATTCATATATGACTTCCCAACTGAATTTTAATTGCTCTCTGGATACCCAGAACACAGGCTTTATGTAGCCTAAAATCCGTATGAGTGACATATTAATACTGAACTGAAATTGGACTGCAATGCTAGGTTGAATCGAATCGAGGTTTCGCGTTAACTATGAAAAAAAATGCCAACGTTCATATGACCAATTCCTCTGACACCCTTGGAGCAATGAAGCAAACTTTTTAAAATGATTAATACTGTAAGTGAATCATGGTTTTTAACATATAACGCTTAGACCAACCCTACACTGAAAAAAAAAAACCAAATACACCAAAGCAAAAATAAACGCAATTGACGAACTAAAAATTGAAAGTAATTGGTGGAATTCTTCACATTCATTGGGTGTCAGAAAGTTACATTATAAATGACGATCATTCGTCAGTATGAGAAGGATGAAATGTGGAGTCTGCCCTAGATTTTCCACCTGTATAGAGTGCGCATTTAAAGAGTTTTTGACAAAACCTGATATCATATTATCAGCATCTACCCTACTCAACTGATCTTCCTACAGCTGAGTTCTTTTGTTTCTCAAATTTGAAAGGGTAGTGAAAAGTGTTGATTCCGTTGGCATAGTCAAAAGAGCCCCTCCAAAGATAACCTGCTCCACTTTTCGACAGAAAATTCTTGCACCGCAGTGTAGAAATCAAAAAGGAATGCACATTGAAAGGGTTTGAATGTTAAAGGGAATATCAGTTTTAAACATTCAATTGATCATTTTCTAACATGAACAACTTCAGTTTTTCAAATGGTTATTGTGACGGAAGCCGAAACAATTGCATCACAATTTATTTCACACTCTTTTGCATTACGTTGTATCTGACTGACCTTTATCACAGACAAAACACCAAAAAGGACTACTCCATAGGATTTCCCATCACATTTCGTTCCGATCGAGTATTGCTGATTTCATCCACTAACAAGTCCAGTGGTATCTCACTTCTGCAATCAACATCATCAGTTCCACGTGAATTGTGTTTATTCTTCAAATGCAACTTTAATTGATAGGGCGAATAACACATATATTTACAAAATCTGCATAGATATTCCGACTGATTGTGGATGAACAAATGTTTCCGGAAGTTGCTGCGATCTTTGGAAGAATACGAGCAAAACGGACACTGCAAAACTCCAGACTCGTGCTTCAGTAGGTGCCTTCGAAGATTATGATCTGAACTGCACTGGTAACCGCATTGGCCGCAGGTCAAATTAGGCGATGCATCTAAACTTTTTTGAATATGTAAATTCCTCATATGCCTTCTGAGAGACGATCTATCGGTGCTTCGGTACTTGCAGTAATCGCAATGAAACCAAACCGATTTGGTATGCATTGAATTGATATGCTTACTTAGGGCGTGCGCCCGATTAGTGATGTGTGGACAACTTGGACATTTATACTCTTTAACTCCTGTCGTAGAAATAGAAAACATCGCAGCACAATCAGAAGGAGTTAAAAACTTTTTGGAATCAGAACCTGCAGTTGTCTCAGATTCATTTAATGTGGTTGTATTGTTAGAAGTTGCTACTGCATCTGAGGATGCCAAGTTTTGAAATAATGTAAGCGATCCGTCCGGGATTACTACAATGTCACTAGTAGCTACTTCGTTAACAACATTTATTCCAGAATTACAATTTATTTGATGTTCCACTATTGCAGCTGTGGTGGTGGTGATGAACTGGCAGTTGAGACATTTGTATATCTGAATGGGATCGAGTGTGTCAGTCTCGTTGCTGCCCATTTGTAAGAAATGGCTTCTGAAAATTGAAATAAAAACCATTTATTTGTTATCAATATTTCAAGTATTCAATACACTATAAAAAAATTAGAAAATTTGAACTGTTCCAAAAGCTTTATTATATTTGAAACAGACTTGGAAAATACGTGCAAATCGTTCCCATAGAATCATTGGGATGAAATGAAATATAGAAAAGGTTTTCATGAGATATTTCAAAATTGAAATAAAAGTGACTATGTTGAAAAATGAGTACCTTTTACAATTTTGACAAGACTTGCCCAAAATACTGGACGTACATACAAGACAAGGAATGATCTAAAAAAATAGAAATACATTTAGCGTCACTACATTAACATACGATTTATAAGGCATGTTGCCATGAAAAAATAAAAATTTAAATATTAGAAACTCAAACTGCAGAAGTGTGCAAATTTATAGAAAATTATGTGTAATATTAAAACTGTTGAATAATAATATTGGTGTTTGATAATGATTCACAGGGAAGTAAAAATTTAAAAAAATCATTGCGTTCGCTTTCATATTTATTATGAATATAACAAAACTTTCAGAACAGTTTTCCAACTTGTATTAAAGAAAGAGGATAAATGTATATTAGTAAAAAACAGAAGGTAAAGCAAATGGCTGTTAGTAGACAAACATTCTATGCTTACCTATTTTAAATTCACGTATCACAAACGGTTAAGATGAAATTCATTTACATTAATACGAAAAACGAAGTTCTACAAAAGACCTGAAATATCACCATTTTTCAACATAGTCCTCTTACTTCATTCTGGACATTAAATATTAGGGAGAATCATGACCCTAACACGTAAACAATTTACCAGCACGCATTTTATAAAATTTGAACGCTCGCCACATTGAGACACATTCAGATACAATTTGACTTTACTATTGCCAGACGGTTGTTAATAAAAACACTTAAACAGAGTGTAAGTTACAATTTACAACTCTATCATTTTTAACATTTACAAAATGGGATTTGGTAGCTCCAAAGCTGTACGTAAATATGACGTTGTATTATTTACTACATTTTAATAATGTATTTCTTTAAAGTCCTTACATTTGCTCCAAGCTATCGATGAAACATTAATTACTGTAAAACTGAAATCAAATATTTAAAACGGAGATTCTGAATTTTATTAATAAAGGTCCAAAATCACCACCAAATATGATATGTAGAACAAGCAATAGTTTCGAGAACATAACTCGAGGGGTAGTGGGGAGTCCTTACGAAGAGATCGATTATTGTGGCACAATTTTGCAGAAATCGACTTTTCTGGCAGATTTTTAAGAAATTTAATAATCTTTGTCAGGTTTTGAAAGATTATGTCTCATAACCACAGGTTGGAATTATTGGCAATTGGCGAACCAATCTCATGGTAACTAACAGTTTTTACAAATATCGTGGGGCCATCTTATAAACTCTTAAAGTATTGTAATAGGGTATAATCTGTAATTAAATGAAATCGTCAAAAGGTGTCAATTTGGATTTAAAATTGGTACTAAGTTAGATTAGGATTTTTAATTTTTATTAAGGGAAACGATTAAGCGACAGGACTAGATTGGAAAGGGCAGAATCAGAACAAAACCCATTGTTGGCATCTTGCAATTGGAGGATGATTGATGTATCCACTGAATAGAGTAAGGTAAACTTGAATGTTTTGAATGTGAGGAACTTCATAGGTATAAAAAGATTTATTACAAGTATTGTATTCGATTACTGCACTGATTAATGTTTTCTTTGGTATAAAACAGATGAATGCCAAGTCGCTCTAAAAAAATGGCAGATTCTAACAGATTTTGATAATATTCTTGGCAGATTTATTAACGCTGATACGGATATATTTTACAGTCTCTTGCTGGTAAGCACAGAGTAAGCACGTCCATTTCCATGAACCGAAGTGTCGTCGCGATCCAAGATGAAGCAAAATCAGTAGCAGTACACCATCAAATTCTGCGTCAAACTCGGAAAAATCACAACGGACACCCTCGGTATAATTAGGAAGGCCTGCCGGGATGCTGCTGTTAGCTGCTCAACGTTGTTCGAGTGTCATAAGCTATTCCGGGAGGAGTCAGAGCTCGTAGAAGACGACTAGCGAGCCGGTCACCCATTAACTTCATAGGGTGATAATAATATCGCCACAATGAAGGCGCTCCTGGAGCCCGACTGGCGCAGAATCATTTGTCAGGTTATTGTTCAAATAAGGCTTTCGTAATGTAGCCAAAAAAAATCTTACCGAGGATTTGTTCATGCGAAAGGTGTGTGCTATGTTTGTGCCAAGAGTCCTGAGTGATGAACAATAAGAGACACGTGTGCAAATTTCTAAGAAAATGCGGAACTGTGAACCCACATTTCAGTGACAATGTCATTACCGGTGACGAAACATGGTGTTTTGACTACAACCCGGATACAAAACGCCAAAGCGCCGAGTGGTGCATCAACAAGTTCCCGCGTTCACCACGACAACGCGCCGCGCCGTGCCACACCGCGCTGCTGGTGAGGCAATTTTAGCCAAGCACAGGGTTGCCACGCTGCCTTACACCCCCCTTCGGCATCTCTAAAAAGGCTCCCAATTATTTATTGATCCTACCATTTTAATGTTTCATGGCAAAAGTATTGAACCAAGAACTTACAATTATCACAATTTTATCCTTATTAATTTCTAACCGGAGTATGATTTACAAAAAAGCTAGCTGTATTGAGGTCATACAATACCACGTTACTTGGTTTTAGTATACCAAGAAAGTAGTCAAACACTCGAGCTAATTGTATATAAAAAACAAAACTCTACCAATTGTAATATCAAAAACAGTATATCAAAAAAAACTATTAGCAATTTAAAACACTGGACGAATATGTTTACAGCCTTTTCTAACAAATCTGACTGTTACTCAATATATGAGAAACTGAAATTATGAATACAGCTATCAACAGAGTCAAATACCTTCAATATCTAACATACATCAGACTAGTATAGTGAATATCATAAGGCAGTTAAATTTCCTCTTAATATGCTCATTGGTGTCATCATATGAAATGCAACTTAAAGGGAAATGGGCAAGTCTATGATGTAATAAGACAAGTCAAATTACTCTAGTGCTACAAACAACACATTGTCTCAACTATTTGATTATACTGCTGATATAAAAGCGTGTTCATAATTTTTATTACACTCATTCAGATTTAAATATGTACAAAAATCAATTTCTTGCAAAAGCATAAGAAAATTAAAGAGATAAGAATTGATTCAAACAAAATATGTAATGGTTTGTAAAAAATATTACTAAGGTTTGGCCATTTTGTCATTTACCGTCCACAACTTAAACCCTTTGAATTTACAATGCTACTTTTTGTATTTATAACACACTGATTTGTATTATTATTTTAAAATATCTAAATTCAAAACATAAGAGATCTGCTTAGTTTTTCACGTAACATGAATGAAAAAATATTGCACATTTCAACCAAATTGAACTCAGATCAATGGTTTAGTTAAAAACCTGCAGCTAGACATTACAACAATCAAAACGCACAATAAGTTGAAAGGTATTTAAGTAGCATCATCACTGAAATCAACAAATCCAGTTCATAAATTTATTCAATTCTTCTCTTTACGGTTTGGCGTCGTAAAAACCCTAAATATCACATTTTGTGATGTCTGATATGTGCTGTCATATTAAAAATAGGCTGTTAGCAACGCATTGTATGGTAATCGAACATAACACTTGCAAGGTTTCAAATCGATATAATTCGATACAACTAGAGGTTAGTAGGTTACATACAAGTGAAACAAATCAAAGCATGTTAAAAATGGGCCTTTCAGAACAGGGTGTTTTAGATCCTGGAACGTTTGAAAGTTTGTGAAATATACAGAGCTTTTTCTCTATATGTGGTGTTATTCTATAAAAATCCATAAAAACAAAGTTGACAGAGTTAGAGTTTTGAAAGTCGACGAATTACTCCCACTTGATGAAATATTTCACTCTCATACTCCAATGTTCACAAAATACCAATATTTCATGGAATATTGCAAAAATATTTCTTGAAATATTTCAAAAGGATTTTTACGTAAATATACAATGATTTCAGAAACATTTTATGTGTTAAATCAAACAAGAAATAAATATTTCACTAAAAATATATGAAATACTTATATGTCCGTTACAATTTTTTTTTCAAATATACTATGAAATATTACATGTTACGGAAATTCAGAAATATATTTTAGAAATATTTCATAGTGTGTGGGAAATTTCACCCTACTTGAAAGATCTTTTTCAAATTTCCAGTATTTGCTTAAGTTATTTTCGAAAGATTCAATCTATTCAATGATGGCAGAAAATGTGCCATCCCCGCCTTAAAAAAAACGTTAAGGTCTTTAAAATAAATTAGTATTTGAGTTTGAAAACTATCCAACACACTCAAACACAACAGGTTTCAAATAACAAAGTGGCAGCACAATAAAGATAGCCTCTTGCAAAAACTTTTTTTTCGATTCCACGTCAGCTTCTTTTAATTTCTACCGCCCGCATATTACATTAGTTGTTTCTGCTGATTGCTCTAAAACCGCTACTCCAATAAAGAAATGTGAGAAAACATTTTTTATTTAACCTGTTAGGATTTATCAAATTATGTTTAAAAAATACGATGTTGCCGTATAAAAAGTTTTTGAAGATTCTGAAGAAATCTGGCAACACCGGAAACTATTATTTGAATATTTTTCTTATGCAAGTTATTTCCCACAACTTTCCATTTGAAAGTACTAATCTATGACTTCGTTAACCGTACCGATTCTTCAAAGGGTTAAATTCTTATATTTTGAATTGCGATCACCTATTAAAATCTCGTGTGACAGTTATTAACTGCATCATCTGAAAAGAAGGATAAATTGCATGAATCTTTAATATAAAAACTAATTTGCCAGAAGGGTGCCGCAATGCAGAGCGAATTGCCGACTCGAGTTACAATTTATAGTGTCCATTTGACTATGTTTCCACGGAATACAAGTGAAACGTTCCGTTCTGGTTGACACGTTTAAAACGATACTAATTATTACTCCTGCTAATAAAAATATGTGTGCGGGCTCATTGAAAATGTGCAAACGGTTCAAACCAGCACATACAATGCCTGGGTTTTGCCAATAATTCGAATATAAAAAAATCATGAATATTCTTAAAGAGGATGACAATTCAAGGACTCTATATTGAAAATAATACATAAATATGATTGAAGATATGTCCGACCGTAACTAGTTTTAATTTTAAGTAGTTGCAAATATATTGTTGATTCATTAATTAATCCTGTAATTGCTCTAAAAACAATAATCAGTTAATTGCTGTATTCTATTTGATATGAATTAGGTTAGGTTGGTATGTGTTTCCACTTACTTAATACTAATATACTGCTATCGCTCGTAAGAGGAAGAGTCACGGACCAAGAGAGCAAGCCTTGCAACTTTGATCAGAGTATATGTAAACATGGTGGGACACCGCTAACCACAGATCAAACAGAAAAAAAACATAATTCCCAACGGTATAACAAATGAGGTACACTAAGGTGATAATAAACATATATTTGTCTAAACTATGATGATTGCACCTTTCTCTAGACACCGCTAATAGTGTACTAGTACTAAATATATGTTGGTATTTCACACAATTCGACACTATGCTGATCGCTTCCGAAAAGTTCACGAAAGTAGTTTTGGGTTTAACCGGATTTTCTGAAACCACAATTTGGCACCGAAACTTCCTGACTGGCAATTGGCTATTAATTGAGGAAACAAAATCCCACTGATGTTTTTATGAGGCTTATTTATGACATCTAGGTAGTTTTTCAATTACCAAACAACACCGCATATTGTGGCACAATTATTGTCACCACTAACTGTTCCAATTAGAGCACTGCCTCGCCCAAACGGGCACAAGAAATAGCTGTGCCTTCCTATGTTTTATGTCCTTTTAAGTTAACCTAAAACACTAAGTATGTTCCAATTAACGCCCGAAAATTGTCACTTTGGAAAAATTGGAAAACTACCCTAGTTTCGTTTTGTGGTTTGTTGTATGAATAACAGCACACTTGAAAGGTTGTATTTCCATAAAATCCAAACGATAGGAAGTCTTGATCTGACTTCGTTGTCAATGATGAATTGATAACCTATTCTATTTTATAGAAATAAGTTAAAAATTTAAATGTAAAATTGATGATTTGATCATTTTGACAATTTTACTTGAGATAACAATAAAATGTTATTTTTTAGATATACAGTGTAGCACAAAAAATTCAAAGATAATATATGATAGTCAAGCTGCTATCAAGTTGGTACAACTTGTAAGAGTTGTTCAGAATTTAAATCTGGGCCACTTTCTTATAAGTGCATTCGTCAGTTTTTTTCAGTGATCCCATTAACGTCATAAGTGAAAAACTAGGAAAAACCTTATGAACTATCTTGATATAGGATTGTTTAAATTGTTTAGAACGAAATGACCGTTCCTAATTTCATCCTTAATTATCGGCAACAAGATACGATTTGAATTCTACGAAAGTAGAAACGATACAATCAAGCCCATTAAGGCAGATGCTTCTAATTCGTCTTTTTTGTTGTGTTCTTAATGTAATATTGTCAATTTTTCAAAATGCTTCTCCGCCATATAAAATACAATTTCATAATTCAACAATACCATACACAGGCGAACACAAAACAAAACGAAAATTGAAAGAGTCCGTCTTAATTCTGTTAAATAAGGATGATTATATCACTTCTACTCGCGGAATTAAATCGTATCTGGTTGCCGATAATTAAGGATCTAATTGGTAATGGTCATCTCCTTTTGAACATTCCTATATCAGAAGAGTTCATAAGCTTTTTCCTAGGTTTGATGGGATCACTGAAACAACTGAATTCTTTGATCGCAGTTTTGGCGAAGTCACTATCTTAAATCAAAGTCGCTTCTACAAATGCAACATATTAATTATGCAGAAAACTTTTTCAAATTCTACCAATTTGAAAGCAGCTCGACTATTATATATATATTCTTTGGATTGTTTGCTACTCTGCATATCTAAAAAACAATATTTTCTAAGTTACATCAAGTAAAATTATTAAAACCATCAATATTTCAAATTCATAATTTATTAATTCAAATTTTAATGTCATTGACAACTTAAGTCAGATTAAGACTAATAGATTCGAATTTTTTTTTGGTATTATTTACGTAATAAACCATAAAAATAAATAATTCACTGGAAAAAAATCACTGATTTACGTTATTGCCTATTGACATTTTTTTAGTTTTTATATATCAAGTTGGTAACAAAAGCCACCAAAAAAGACTTGTTTCAGTGGACTATGACAACTATAATATGTATGATATAACATTGCGATGTTTTACCTTACGAATTCAAAATATCAATAAAAAATACCCGAGTTTAAAAAAATCCCTGAGAGTTACTCTGCATAAGAATTCTGCAGATCTAATATTTTCCCTGAATCTGTAACTGTATTTTTAAATATTAGGCATTCTTTATTTGATCAATTTTATATCTGAATGTAGTGTAGTTAAATAGTTTAATTATTTTAGAATATATGTTTATTAAAGTAATGTCATATTAATTTATGTTTATAGCACTAAATAATTATATGTAAAAAATAATAATAAAAAAATAGTAGCGGACATAAATAATTTATCCACAGTACATGGACAATCAATGTATTCAACTTAAATTTTTAACTTTTTGTTATTTTTTAAATTAATATGACATTTATGTAAATTTCGATAACATGTCTAAAATAACTTGAGTGTCAATGTGTTTATAATGACGGCCTTACAATATCGCCAAGAAGAAGTTTATTAACAATTATCAACAGTCGTAATTTATAAAAAAAAACTACCAAAATACAATTAAAAAAAACTAAAATAGGTTAAATAATTTAAAGAAAAATACTATACCCATTGAAAAAATATATCTGGTAACTTAACGAAGAGGAATAGTAAGTAGTGTGTACTTTGTGTTTGAGACATGCTTTTGAAAATAATTTATAAATGTTTTAAAAGTAAATTTTACCATCCATTAACAAATTTATTTGACAAACTATGTGGCATGTTTAGATTAATATCAATTTTGCCAAAATTGAAATTTTTGATTAAGACATGTATTCAGGCGGAGCATTTATTTAGTAGAAAATACTGATCCAAAAAAGAATTATAATTAAAAAATTTTCTTTCTTTACACATATTTTTTTAATTATATCAAGTAAGCCAATAATTATCCTCCTAATTAGTAAAATAGAAAGACAATGTTTACTAATTATAAAAAGTTATTTGGATTCTTAGTTAAATTAAAATTTTTCTAAAGTTAAAACTATGTTGGTTTTGCCCATATACCCACATGAGTCAATTTATAACAAAACCAGTAAATTAATTACTGTTTTAATAGTATCAATTTTAAAATTTGCTCATAATAAATATCAAACATAAATGAAAACTGTTTTATACTTACAGAACTATCTGCTCAGTTTCCATATTTTCTATAGAAGACTCTTGCAAGGATCCTTTCTGTATAGAACTGTTACTTGCTGAATTTGATTGCATAGAATTCTCTTCCTCATCAGTGTCCCTATAAATATCATCCTTGCTTATGGTAACAACTTCACTGTCAGAAACTTCCTTGTCAGAATTGTCACCTTTTTTGCCTGAAAAAAAAAACATTTGCAATTAGAAATGTTTATAATGTTACAGAAATGAAAAATTACTGAAGCTATTAATTTAGATTTTCACTAGTTTTAAAGCTCAAATGCTGAAAACATATACTTTAATTTGAAACACACTTGAAAATAGTGATTATTTGAGGAAAACAATTAGAGATGCTTGAGATTGTGTAACAATTAGATAGTAATAAAAAAATATCAAGAAAGTGGATAATTTAAGGTACATGTGCAATGAAGAAACATCTATTCAGATTTTTTTCTCACATAAGTAATATGTGATGTTGCATTTTGAAAAGAAACAACATATTTAGGCATTATTAATGATAATTCTTACAAAACAGTTGTCTCAAATTTCCTCAAATTATCCTTCAATAAATATCCAAAGAATGCTAAATTATTACTTTTTAAATTAAATTGATTAATTAATTATCAGAAGTCTGTAAACTTTGACATAACTTTTAATTCATTTCAACATTATCAAATATTTGGTTTTATATTTACAATTTAAAGCAAGTGAACTTTATTCTTCAGTTCAAACAAATATTTTTGATTTCCCCTGTATAGCACTCAAAAAATCTCTATTATGATTATATATTAAATTATTCAGGTACTAAAGAAGGTTACATGACACAAATAAATTTTGGAGATACAAGAAACAGTTTTAGGATTTTTCCCTGGCTATTTAATGATTCCCTTGGAATGAGTCCTGGCAGACATTTCAAAGTTCTTTTTTTTTCAAATGGAACCCCTACTTCTAACACTGGAAATGACTGGAAATATTTTAAAATTGAGCTTGGGGCTCCTGTAAAAAACAGCAGCTCAGGGGTTTGTATTCTTAAGCAAGGTTGAAGAAAGATTAACTGTATCAGTGTCATCAACCAATTTCAGAAGAACTTTAGAGATATCCAAATCAAATCAAAAACCTTCAAGATTGTTTACAGTTCAAACTATTAATGAATAGAAACGAATTGTTAATAAAAAATTTACCAATCCGACAGATACCAGTAATTTATTTATTTTAAGCATTAGCTAGGAACTAAAACCCTTATATGTGTGATTTTTAATGAATATATATATACTATAAAAACTAAAAACACAAAACACACAAAAAACATAAATCTAAGTTTATATAAAATACAAAATAAAATATAGTTACTTAAAATTAAAATTATAATCAAGATACATGTAGTCGCGAACAAAACAAAACAAACGGCAGCATTAAATATTATAGTACAACGACTGCTTGATTACCCTGATGGAGTTGTAAAACAGATCGATATGTGAGGAGTTCTGATTGCCTGTACGCAATAACCTAGTCATTGCTGAATATATAGTAAATATGCTGAATATATAGTAAATATAGAAAAATAAAACTTACTTTCAGCATTAATACTGCTTTCTTCTTTCATTTCAACACTTTCTGATCCATTTTGTACTTCAGTATTCTTTTCTATTTCAGTGCTTTCAGAAGCAGAATCATTTTTGACAGAACTCATCACTTCAGAAGTTTCTTGAGATTCATCGACATGCTGCTGAACGGTATCCAACGTACCCAAAGGCTTAATTTGTACAGATAAAGGAACTACTGGAGACTCTATTGGTGGTAAGTCCACCAAAAGAGAATTTATGCTCTCATCAGAAGGAGAATGATAGTTATCTAAGTGTGAATACTCAGGTCTATATGTTCCAGAATTTAACCTCATTCGTTGCGCTAAATGATCTTTTGGGAGAACATTAGTTTGTGGAGGAGGCATTGCTACATGCTCAGATCCTAGTCTAAAATGTGGCGGTGCCATTCCCATATGTTGTGGATGAAATCTTATTTGTGTGTTCATTTGAGGAGGTGTAATTTGAGGAACAGGAGAGTTACTCCCCCTAAAATTGAAGGAATTCATCTTCCAGTGTTCTCTGTCCCCATATCTTATACCTAAATCAGGTGATTTAGACATAGTTAAGGGTGAGTTAGATTTTTTAATTTCTCCATTGCTATAGCTTTCTGGTGACGAAAAACCATCAAAATTAGGAGGAGAGAACATCCCTGAACGATTATGAGGAGGTAAAGATTCTAAAGGGCTTCTGGAAGGTGGTGTTGGAGTTTGTTGTAAAGATCTCTGATGCATTTCTGTAATGCTGGGACTTTGAGATGGCGACACTTGACTGTAATGATGTGTACCTCTATTAATGTAATGTTCATTTTGAGGATGACCAAACTGAGAATTATTTTGGCCCATTTGAGAATGTGTTTGGTTGATGTGATGGGAGTATTGCCCATAAGTTGGGGGGCCTTGATTCATTTGAGAAGATCCATATCCTCCATGATAGGAAGGAGGAGCAACTTGAGATCTATATTGAGATGAATCTTGACCAACTTGTGTTGGTGGATAATTAAATTTTCTTTGAGAACTATCATGTTGTGTTGGGGGAAGCCAGGTTCTTACTTGGGGGGTCCATCCCTCCACTGAAGGTAACCTATGCCCTAATTGATGTGGGGAGGCCCCCATTGACGGAGAGCCATGTCGCATTTGTAACTGCATGCGTAAATACCTCATTTGTGGAGACATTTGATTATACTCAGAAGGAACTTGACCCATTTGTGCTAAAGCATTTGCCATATTTGAAGACACATATCCCATTTGAGGACCATTTCTTAAATGATTTGAAATGTTAGGAAACTGTGAAGGTGCTTGAGGGAATTGACGGGGCATCTGAGAAGAATGGTGCCCGAGTTGGGAATGATGACCCATTTCAGAAAGATGTCTTCTTTGCGAAGGGTGTCCTGTTTGGGGATGGTACTGCCTCATTTGGTACGGATGTTGCCCCGTATGAGATTGATACTGTCCCATTTGATGTTGATACTGAGTATTTTGACCTGTGTCAATCCTATTTAATCCCATCTGAGAACTCATTCCCATATGACTTGAATTAGATCCAAACTGAGCTGGACTGGAGCCTAACTGATTGTGAGTTGGATTAGAGCTCACTTGACCTGGAATAAAACCTATCTGACCAACATTTGAGCCTATTTGGGATTGATTAGAACCCATCTGAGGTAAATTTGAGTTCAAATGAGATCTGATTTGGGGTGAATTATTTCCCATTTGAGAATGAGAATAATGAACCCTATGAAGAGGATTTTGCATCATATTGGGATTATGTCCAATATGAGATGAATTCTGTTGCATTTGAGAAGGATTTTGCATCATAACTGGTCGACTTTGACCCATATGATGAGAAGAACTTTGACCCATTTGAGAAAACTGATTAATATCTGAAGGGGATTGGATTGTTCTAGAAGTCTGTTGGGAAATCTGTGAAATGTTGTGTCCAATCTGAGGTCTAATTTGTAATGACTGTTTGATTTGTTGTCCCATTTCTGGGAACAGTGCAGATTGAGAATGGTATGCTACTGATGGACTCTGAAAGTTTATTTGAGTATGTTGATCTTGGGAAGCAGATCCTTGTAATGATTTGTTACTCATTTGTGTGAACGCATCTCCTTCTTTAGCCAAATCATTTCCCAGTTGATCAATAATTTGACTAATTTCAGAGTCTAAATTTTTGAATTCATTAGAATTTTCTGCTTGCCCATTATTCTGGTCAAAAGAGGAAAAAATGTCAAATTCTTTCTGATCACCTGTATTAAGCACAGATGGCAAAGGTGTTGAACCATGTGAACTGACTGAATTTGGTCTTGAAAGTACTGGGTTAATTAAATTTTGCTGAGGAGCTGTTGAATTTGGCCTTGATAATGAATTTGGATTAGGAACTTCAGAATTTTCTTTTGAATTGTCAGCACTAATTAAGGGAGTCACCTCAGATATTTGTTCAGGGATATCAAAAAATGGTCTATGCAACTTAAAATATGGTTTAGAATTCTGAGAAGATTCAGACTTTACAGAAACTTCTTGTGAAATTTCAGAACAAGTCAATTGACTATTAGAATTTGGCCTTATAGATTCTGATGTTTGGACAACTTCAGAGCATAAAGTTACAGGAGCTTCAGTGGATGATACATTCATATCCAGATTTTGAGTGAGGTTCTCAACAGATTTTAAAGAAGAATCAGAAGCTGAGTTAGCCAAAACTGAAGGCAATAAATTTGAATTTGAAGATTCTGAATTTTCTTTTGTAGCTAAATAACCTAATTCTGAATGAGGTGATAAAGACTGTTCCACATTCTTTTTATCTGGAGGAACCTCAGACATAACTGAATCCACTGGTAACATCGTAACATTTTGTTGACAACTATCATTCTCTTCTGGGAGTTTCTGGCTAACCTGACTGTTTTCATTTAATTGATTTTCTTCAGATACAGCTACCCTATCTAATGATTTTTGGAACTGACTGCTTGGAACATCACTTATGTCATCTATAGTTCTTCCTATAAACCTGTTTGATTCCATAGATTGGGCAATGACCATATTTTGTTTTGCCTCTAATGCTCTCTTTTGCTGTAATTCCCTTTGAAGCTTATTTATGTGGATTAGGTCTCTAACGACAGATGTTAGATTAACAGTACCAAATTCTTCTATTTTATTTCGTTGCATGTAAGACCTTATTATTGTTTCAGTATTGATGCATTTTGTTTTAAAATTGTAGAGAGCTACCAATGATTGAATACAAGGAAAACAAAGAATTGGGTTCACTGATACATATATATCCTGAAAAAAAAGAGTAAAGAAGTGATTAATTGTTTTGATTTTGCATCTGCTTTTTCAAATTTGTTATATAGTCCAGTTTCAATTCACAATCAATAGAACACTGAACATTACTTTTAGCATTTTAGTGGTAGTGAAAAAAAAGTCTATGACATTTTTTTTTATTTTTAAAACTCCCTAAATAGTGCTGAAATCTAAATTTGATCATATCATATAAGTCTGATATATTTATGCATTTTGAGATTTACATGGTTTCTTAATTAAAAAATTCCAGGGATTTGATTCTGATCACAGGAATGTATTGTTGGGGCAAATTATGAAAGTCAAAAGTTGCCTGCTAATAGAAATATTATGAAAACCTGTATGTTTTAGATGAAGATTATGAGAACTTTTAGACTGATATAATTGCTTGACAACATTAGTTGTTAAATACTATTTTCATTATTAACTAAACTTTACATAAACATTAATTTAAATAAAAGAAGAGAAAAGAAAAGAAGCAAAAAATATTTAGGACTATTCAAAATGTAAGCAGATCTTTTAGGAAAAGAAGTTTAAAATCAGTTTTTTTTTTCTATTTTATGAAGCAAATATTAATAACACAAAAATGTATGTACCATATAATGTTACTTCAGATAATATGAATGAAGTTTAACATATTGTAGTTTATAGCTGTTAAGTGAAATAAGTTTGTGCTGCAGTATTAGGATTCAGTGAACTGTATACTCAAAGTTGTTGGTATGTTTTTGGTTAACAAGCTACACTGCTATAAGTATTCCAATGACAGGTTTTGTTAACCTTTTACATCCCATTTACAAATTTTGAAAAATTCACAAAATTACTTGGTTGAACTCTTTAAACAGATGTTCTGAGAGAAATAAATCTCTACAATATGATCAACCAATACTTATTTGAAAACATTTCTACTCCAAGTCCAGAGTTGTTGTCAATCACTGTATGTATGCACAATTTCTTGTGAATCTTAGTGAATATACAAGAAAGTATGCATACATGCACACCCTTTGACAATTAGTCCAGACTTGGAGTTGAAAAGAGAAAACCAAATGAGACAGTAGACAGTACACAATGGATATTTCCTCAAAATTTACAAGCTTTTAATAATAAAAATACAAGGGGTGCAGTCCAGAAGATGTAATACTGTGTGCCTGAATTAGATGATAATAGTGAATTGGGCTTCAAGAAAAATGCAGTGAGCTGATGACACTTTAAAATCTATGAATAAGAATTAATTAAATTAAAAATATGACAATTGTGACTGAGAACTTCTTGAATACACTGCAAAATGTACCATCTTATTACTGTATGCACTTGATGGCATTGATTTATTTAGACAATTCCATAAAATTCATAGTCAGATGAATTTAAAAGTAATCAAATATTAAGTACATCAAGAGTTTCGTTAATTTAGTATTTACAAGGTTGTTTCTAGAAAAGAAACCTAAATTGTACCAAAAATACATCTTAATTTATTCACTTGCAAGAAAAAGTGTACTGCCAACAGGTGATACATATATTAATAATTTACCATATCATTAATATGAATTGTATCTTGAAAATTTGAGTTTCTAGATTAGTACAGAAACATAAATCATTGATGAAAAGAGGTTCATTAGATCAGAAATCTTTGTTAGAGAGTCCCAAATGGAAATACAAAAAGCATCTTCCTGATATCATTTCAGCTATTTACTTATAGGAATAGAAACAAATGCTTCGTAAAAATTAACAGAAAATTGTTGGTATTCTTGAAATATTTATGACTTAAAAATTATTACTTCTTTGCAAATTAACAAAATAACGATCTAGAAGTGCCTTTTTGATGGCAAATCATTGGATTAGAAGACCAAAATGTTGACTTTTTAGAAACATTCTTCATAATTGTTCATTTAATGCATTGAATAATTTAGGAAAGATTAAAATACAGTACTTAGTTCAAACTCCATGTAAAAAGTAATAAAAGAATCACAATTATTTTTTTAAATGATTAAGTTTTAGTAAAGCTGCCAAACTGTAAAGTTTTTATTTTATTACAGAAATTAATAACTGTTTAATTACCATTTCTGGGATACAACAAAACATCATATCTCTTAAAGTTCCTGTATCATCTTCAATATTTCCGTAACTCTGCTTTGATTGATCAACAACTTTAAGGCAAATTCTACAAATGAGTTTGTTTTCCAGAATATCCTCCATTTCTTCAGATTCCCACTAATGTAGCAAAAATTTTGGCATCATACATAACCTTTTAACCATCGCTTCATTTACATAAATGTTACACCTGTCACAAACAGCTGATCTTAATCCTAACAATAGAAACGAGTAAATTCATGACTGAATTTACAAATTATAATCGAATTTCATTATATGTACAGATATACTTTTAGGGCAACTATTAAAAACTTTAATAATTTAAGACAACTACCGCTGGAGGGTGCTTCAGCCCTTGAGCAACCTTCGGCCTTTTCGTATTTATGATTTTGTGCCATAAACAAGTTAGAAAAGGTAAAGCAAATTTTATGTTTTGTGCAATATAGGTAGCTGTAGATTTAGAGCATTATGTACAAGCTCTAAGGCTGTAGCCACGGTGTAAGAAAAAGGTGAAACAACCTATTAAGTATGGAGTGTTGAGTAAAAGGAGGACACACTCTGTGTATCAAAAAGTGTCCACAAAAGGGTATCAATTTGGGGGCGCCACTGGGACGACGGGGTAATTTGTTCGTAGAATATCATTTATAAGACAATTGAAAATTCTAACCTATACATTTTACAAATTACAACAGCAGATTGTAATATGTTTTTTTTATAATGAAAAGTAAGTATTTCTAAAAATAAATGCTGTAAAGTTTTTATTTACTTGTTATAAATGTAGTATTATTGACATGATTAAATTGAAAATTATTTTCAGTTAGTTATATTTCCACAAAATATTCTCTCCATATGATCTGCGAAATAAACCAACCAAAAATGTGTGGGTAAATAAGAAAAGATGGTTTTGTTACATGCCTGAGAGCTAACATTAAAACCAAAAACTGACGCTCAAGAATGGTTAATTATTAATAGGAAAGACGAGTTTATGCAGTTAGAACAGAACCTATCAAGAATTTTTTTTTGAAAATGTGTTGTAAAGTAAGTACACATTCAAAAATTGCAAATTTAAACATCATAGTTAAACAACCAGATTTAAAATGATTGGTAAAACTTGTATTTAATATTAATAAATGTATTCAGTCAATGAAATACATTGTACATAGATAAAAATGACTTGCAAGCAAAATTTTATTTGTACATTTTTTTAGGAGTCAAGATAAATATCCTACACAAATTAAACTCTGAAGAACCCATTATTATATAATTACTAAACTGATTATGGCATTGTCCATTGAGAACTTCAACAAACTTCTGAAGATATTTTTCCAGAACCATGCACCAGGCATACCTTTGGAAATGTTTAAAATAGACCTTCAGCAGAAAGATGCCAAAAATAGTCATTTAATTGTAGTTAATGGAGACAAGAAAAAATATATGGAAAACCAGTGTGTGAAAATGTTAGAATCATTGAAAAAGAAATTATTCTAGCATAAAATGCAAGTGAAATTTGTTCCATAATGATAACAGAAGAGATAACTTAATTATAGCAGTTTATTCAGTGATGAAAAGAATTGTTAATTACCTTTTATCCAGAGAAAGATGAACAAGGAACTAGAAACACCAACTTTTCAAAATAAATATGTAATATGAACACAAGAATGTAAAAATAAATAATTTTTATTTACATCTAATTCACCAACATCTATTTGTTAAGTATAAAAATATCACACATATACAATTTTTTCCCAATGTTTAACTGTTTCAAAAAGTTCTATAAGAAAATAACAATTATAAAATCACTCCGTTTTATAAAAAGTCAAAACTGGGGCACACGCTTATTAATTTATATCACAATTAACACGCTATAAACTCATCACTTGCAGAGATTACCAAAAACGGAGACAACCATTTACAAGGAGAAGTTCACATAACAAATTTTCTACGTTTTATTTACGATTTTTACTAATAATTTTACATAATTCTCACTTTTTCAGCCGCTTCACTTCTAAATGTAGGATTTGTGTATTTCAATCCGTTGACAATTAACTTCATAACATACCCTGTGGTCACACTTGCGCCATTCTGGTCATTTCTTGAACTTCTTATTTGAAACCGTCCGCTGGACACTTTTTCAGTTTTATTCACATATAAGTTTGTCCTCCTTTCACTGTACACTCCATAGTATTAAGCTCTTTGGAAACAACAGTCTCAGTTGAAGTAGCTAAGAATGTCGCATTAGTAAAATAAACGTCCGCAAGATGCCTCCAACTGTGTGGTCCCATTTTTTAATAAGAGGGGTATTTAAAATTTCGCATGTTGTAAATAATATAACATAATTCTTAATAAATTTCAGTTTACATTATTAAAAAATAAAAATTAACTTCATGTAAATAAGGTTTATGCATAAAAACTATTTTTCCAGTAGATGATAAAAAGTAGTGACATAACCTGATTTTTGTAAAAAGTTTCACGTCAGACGCCCAAATTTGACAGCCATCAATTACAAGATTAATTGACAATTTATTTTGTGTTTTGATTTAATTTTAGAATAAGGTAAAGCCTAATTCATTGATATAATAATTACAATATATAATGAAGTTTGATAATAGAGAAGAAAGTAGTTTTAAAGCATTGTTTTGAATAATTAATTACTCAAAATAGATTGAACTCGAAAAACTTAATTAGAATATTTTGAAATTAATAAAAACGAATTATGCATTTGGCATGATTGAATGCAGATAGTTAATATTATAATACCAAATACAGTTTATATGATATTCTGTTAGTTGTTATTTTATCAAATAGTTTAGAATTTCATACCACAAACAGAAATCTGTATTATTTTTTTTTGTATATTACAATTCGGTATAATATTATGGGAAACAATTCTTTAAAAATTAGGCTGCAGAATATTTTATACAACGCAACCTAAAACACTGCAATATCCAATGAGAAGAGCACAAGTGGGATTCGACCTACAGAGCCACCTGCAGTTTATTAGTACAAAGTACAATAAGTAGCGACATTTTTGTCCACGCTGCCGCCTTGCAATGGAATAGGCGTCGCATCACGTTTTTCTTACACCGTGGCTGTAGCTAATACCAATACCAAATAGTCTAAATAGATATGATAACAGGACGATATTGGCTTAGCCATTAGCCTACCGAGGGGAGGGGGGCATCGCCCTGTACCTGGAAAACCTGCCGTGAGCCATTACACCCTCCCATAAATTTGGTCCATACATTTTTTTGAATAGTCCCTCTTTCTAAGACAATAATTTTTCCGACTTCCCCCCTTTAGGACAAATTTTTCCTTATTTGCCGCTTCCTAAACAAAAAGTTGGATACGCCCTTATTGGGCTTAGCTATTACAAATTGTCCACTACTGTAGACCTGAAATTATCAAAGGTCACTGAAAAATAGTTTTTAAACATGGTGTATTAACCGATGTTGATCCCATCGTAGTCACAGATCATACAATATATCGCAGTTCTAAAACGAATAGTCTTAGAGCATATACTTCCGAAGGTAGCATGCAATGCACAAATATTGTGACAAAACTAGAAAGAGAAGGCAATAGAGACAGTACCAATATTATTTCACTCAATTGAGAGCTACTTCCACCCATCAAATGAAATGGGAAATAGCCAGTTGCTCTCCCTAATGGCCTCTCTTGAGGCTAGCCGAAAAATGAGACGTAGCTTCGTGACGTGATGAGAGTCACGGCGAGAATTTGTAATCCACGTAAATATATGCGCTACATCTGGCAATGCATCGTGACGTGTCGCAAATAGTTATGCTGATCTGTGAAACGCAGTGCTTATGCCGCAGTTTGTCACAATGAGTGTGTTCCAAGCGTTTGAAAAATTGAAGAAAAATTAATCTAGACTGTGAGTTTATCAAGTTTTATATGATATAAGCCAGTAAGACTTTGTGATGTCCGAGGACTTCGATTCTGAAATCAAATAATCAATATATGCAGAAATCACTATACTTATCACAATGAAACTGCGGTCTGTTTTGGGATGTTAGTCCCCGTGATTCACTCTGCCCGTAAAAATTTGCCGTAATTCACATCACGTCACAAAGTAGCATCTCATTTTGCTACTGACCTTATAGTCTTGTCAATATATTTGTGCAATGTAGACCAGAAGTCTAAGCTCTAAGTGATTGGTTCGCTTACTTTTACGAAGCAACTAAAGAGGGCTCTCAGTGTCCAGTCCTTGCAGTTTTTTCCACATACAGGGTTATTTACTCTATTCGACAATGAATTTCATCACTAAACTAATTAATTTTGAAAAACGATGTATTATATGGAAAGATATCCTTTAGATTTATATGATAAAATTATTCTCACTATGTACAGGGTGTCTCAAAAATCACATCAAAATTAACTTTTTTAAAATAGAACTGCCTATATTAATAATTAATTTTATATATTGCAGTAGATTCCGTTGGTACAGTTTCATAAATATTGGCACTCACTTTCAAACGTCTTTACCTTACCAAAGTAAATTCACGGTTTACAAAACAAAAATGACTTCGAAACAGCTGTTCACTTCTTTCGCTGAAATTTCGGGATAGCCGTTATGTTGCTGTTTTTTATTTCAACCAGTTTTTATGTTGTCGTGTTGTTTTTATCGGAACGATTTATTTAGGTTTATTATTTTTTTCTATGGCGTAAAATGAATTTTATAACAATATTTTTTCTTAACAAAATAATCACTTTTTGTGTTTCTTTCATTAAATCTTTGCTAGACTCTGAAACTCATTTAAATCAGTGTTGTAGTGAGACTCGGGCGGTAGCAGGCAAGTTGAGATCTATAAACTGTACTTCTAAATGAGTCTTCTATTTAGACTTGGAGAGTAAGTAGATTGAGACCCCAAGTCTGATCTAGAACCTAAGATTCATTATTATTGTTACGAGAATTCATCCGACAGCTGGTGCAATCGGCCATCAACCAATTCGTGGAAGGGACGTTATTCCGACACTTCTGGGAATGCTCAACAAGCCGGCCGCTGCCGTTACTGGGAATTTCCTTAAAGCTTCCAGAACATGAAAGAGTTTCCCGATGGTTCGTGGACGCACCAGACAATTCCAAGATAAATATATAAATAAGAAACAGCTGGCGATAGGAGGCATTCAGTTTTAGACGGTCGTATTGAACAGTTAAGATAAAATGTAAATAGTAGTTTCTGTGAATATAAATACTGTAAAAGTAGTGGAAATAAATTAGAGTGAGTTGGACTGTGTTTTTAAATAAATCCAAGAACTGAACCGAAGGCGTGTGTGAAAATAAAAACATTACAGTGGTGTCAGGTGTAAAGTGAATTTGTGGAACTTTTAGAAGTGGAAAATAAATAAACTAACAATGTATAAAACAATGAGTTTGGACCAATTGAAAGTGACGGACTTAAAAAAAGAACTTGAGGAAAGAGATTTAGAAATTAGTGGGAAGAAAAGTGAATTAATACAACGGCTACGAGATGCCCTAATAAATGAAGGTAACGATCCCGATACATATTTGTTTGAAGTTTCTGGTAATGGGGACATGAGTATGCTATTAAAGAAAATGGAAGAAAATTCAAAAACTCTAGAAGATAAATTGTTAGAAAATGCCAAGTCCTTAGAAGATAAATTAGTAGACAAATTACAAGAAAATTCTAAAGCCCTAGAAGACCAACTGCTAGAAAATTCTAAAAGCCTAGAAAATAAATTAGTAGTCAAATTACTAGAAAATTCGAAGTCTTTGGCAGATAAGCTGCAGAAATTACACGAAAATGCTCAATCCTTAGAAGAAAATTTGAAAAGCATGGTTCAGGAAATGCTAGAAGAGAAAATAGTCCAGAATGAAGCTCGGATGGAAGAGCTAAAGCAGACAATGGTCGAAACGAAACGCGGATAGAGGAGCTAAAACAGATAATGGAGGGTGAGATCAGGAAAATAAAAGAAGAAGTAGTCTCGATACAAAGGCGAGAAACTCAATCAAAAACCAAAAGCAGAAACAGTTCGGAAGTAGGGGATTCGGAAATTGGACTCGAGGGAACAAGACAGAAAATGAAACCTCCACAATTTGATGGAAAATCGTCATGGACTAACTATCGGCGCCAATTCGAGGCTGCAGCAAAGCTAAACGGATGGTCAGCAGAGGAAAAAACAATAGTATTAACCCTCGCCCTAAGAGGGGATGCTACAGATATTTTGCAAACATTGAATACCTCGGAGCAAGAAAACTACGAACTACTGGTTAAGCACTTAGAGCTGAGGTATGGACAGACCCATTTGGAGCACGTGTACCACTCCCAACTAAAAAATCATCATCAGAAATCTAATGAATCGCTACAAGAGTTTGAAGCTGATATTGCCCGTCTGGTTCGCCTTGCTTATCCAGCCACACCGGAAAATGTAATAGAGAGGTTAGCAGTGCAAGCATTTTTGGATGGACTTCGGGAGCACGAAGCCAGACAAGCATTAACCCTAGCTCGACCGACTCAATTAGTGGATGCACTGGCTCGAGCTCTAGAATTCGAGGCTGCGAAAAATACCTGCAGAGGTCAAGCCAGAGTCCGAATCGTTGACGGAGAATCCGAAGATGGCGGAAACGATGAAGCCTCTGTAAGAAAGATAATAGAAGAAGTCCTTACCGAAAAAAGACTAGTGAGATTTCGGAAGTGTCGTAAGGTAGGACATGTCCAGAGTCGTTGCAAGGAGAGCAACGGAGTCCAGACTTCCTCGGCGGGAAAACTAAAGAAGGCCTATGTAAAGGGACCATCGTCGACCTGTAGCAAACAAGTGTCAACTGCCAACGCATATGTCGCTTCGCTACGCAACCACGTTAACAGTGTCTTCGTAGATGGCCTTATTAACAGGAGGCAATTTGCAATGCTGCTGGATACTGGTGCGACCAAAACATTAATAAGGCCCAACATTGTTTTAGAGACAATGATAAAACCAATAAAATGGCAACTGCGAACAGCGACAGAAGAAGCAGCGAAAGTCCATGGTGAAATAGAGGTTGAAATGACCTTGGGAAACACAACCTTTCTACATCGGGCATTAGTGGCAGACATCGAAGTAAACTATCTGAGGAACTGGAAAAACTCATCACCGATTCATCTAAGAATCTGAAACCAAACCAGAAAGCAAAATTGAGGGACATCGTTAGAAACTACCAGGATATCTTCGATGTAGGAAACGGAAAAAGAGGGCGGACTGACCTAGTGAAACATAAAATTTAATAAAATTAGAAAGTCGGCGAGAAGACTACCTCTAGCTAAAAGAATAGTCCGCGAAATGGAGGAAGAAGGTGTAATTGAACCATCCAATAGCCCTTGGGCTTCTCCAGTTGTCTTGGTTAAAAACAAAAATGGTTCGACCCGATTTTGCGTGGACTATCGCCAATTAAACCACGCTACAAAGAAAGATAGCTATCCTCTCCCAAGAATAGACGATACCCTAGATACGTTGGCTGGATCGAAGATGTTTTCCACGCTGGACTTGAAGAGCGGTTATTGGCAGGTGGAACTTGCCAAAGAAGACCGCGAAAAGACTGCTTTTACCATCGGCTCAGGACTTTACCAATTTACGGTAATGCCGTTTGGGTTGTGTAATGCTCCAGTAACGTTTGAAAGATTAATGGAAACAGTGTTAAAAGGGCTTTCATGGAAAACATGCCTGGTGTATCTTGACGACATTATCGTGATTGGAAAATCTTTTGAAGACCACCTGAGGAACCTGGAGGAGGTATTCGGCGACTTCGAAGTTCCGGACTAAAGTTAAGCCCGAAGAAGTGTCAGCTGTTCCAAGAAGAGGTGCAACATCTTGGACAGGTAGTTTCCGCACAGGGAGTAGCTGTGGATAAACAGAAAATCAAAGCCGTCCAGGAATGGCCGATACCTAAAGATATCCATCAGTTAAGAAGTTTCCTGGGGTTATGCACATACTATCGTCGGTACGTAGCCGGATTTGCCAACATCGCCAAGCCACTTACTAGACTCACAGAGGGGAAGGTACAATACCAGTGGGACGAGGAGTGCCAGCGATCATTCGAGGCACTGAAAAGAGCATTTTCGAGTGCCCCCGTCTTAAGTTATCCTTTGCCAGAGGGAAAATTCGTTTTGATACCGACGCAAGCAATGTTGGAATTGGTGCGGTGCTTTCGCAGATCCAAGACGATCAGGAGAAAGTCATCGGCTATTTTAGCAAGACCTTGAGCAAGCCTGAACGGAATTACTGCGTTACACGCAGGGAACTAAGAGTGACTGTGGTGAAGGGGGTAGAACATTTCTATAAGTATCTCTATGGTAAAAGATTCCTCCTGAGGACTGATCATGCAGCACTGAAGTGGCTCTTGCAGTTCAAAAACTCCGAAGGACAAGTGGCCAGGTGGATTGAGCGGTTGCAAGAATTCGACTTCGAGACAGAACATCGCGCAGGAACAAGCCATAAGAATGCTGATGCTCTATCGAGGAGACCATGCCCTGATGACTGCAAACATTGTCAGCGTACTGAAGAAAAGGGGGCTGTTCTCTGTAGAACTACCGTCGTCGATGACCATTGGCAACCTGAGGAGATCCAGAAAGACCAAAAATTAGATCCAGAACTAAAAGAAGTTATCCGGTGGAAGGAAGAAGACCGCAAACCTACGTGGCAAGAGATTTCCCAAGACTCACCAATCATAAAGTCGTACTGGGCTCAGTGGAACTCCCTCATCCTAGAGAATGGACTTCTGAAGCGCGTCCTGGAGACTCCAGAGGGGAGAAACGACAGAAAACAGATTGTAGTTCCCAGAAATAGGAGACCAGAGGTTCTACGAGAACTACAGGATGGTACAATTGGAGGACGCCTGGGAGTGACGAAAACCCTGGGGAAGTTAAGAGAACGGTTCTATTGGGTGAACTGACAAGCAGATGTTAAGGATTGGTGCCGGAAATGTACAGTTTGTGCAGCAAGTAATGGGCCTCAGAAGCGACCAAAAGCTCCGATGAAGCAATATAACGTGGGCAGTCCATTCGAAAAAATAGCCATTGATGTTGCCGGTCCATTTCCTGAATCCGACTGTGGAAATAAATACATTGTGGTAGTTATGGACTATTTTAGTAAATGGGCCGAAGCGTATACCTTGCCGAAACAAGAAGCCTTGACAGTTGCTGATGTCCTTGTCAAGGCATGGATCAGTCGTTTTGGTGTTCCCTTGGAGTTGCACTCAGACCAAGGTAGAAATTTCCAGTCTACTCTTTTCCAAGGCGTCTGCAAGCTCTTGAAGATCAATAAAACACGGACGACAGCATTACACCCGCAATCCGATGGAATGTTAGAACGGATGAATAGAACCATTAACCGCCATTTGTCAAAGGTAGTCTCTGACCACCAAAGAGACCGGGACCAGTATCTGCACTTGTTTCTAATGGCATATCGTTCGTCTGTGCACGAGTCCACGGGTCAGACCCCGGCCAGTATTATCATGGGACGAGAATTAAGACTACCATGGGATTTGAAGTTTGGATGTGTCACAAGAGAAGAGACCGCAGGTGAAGACTATGTCAGTCAGCTACGTCAAAAAATGAACGACATCCATGAACGAGTCCGGTTAAACATCGAGAATGCCAGAGCCCGAGTGAAGGAAGCCTACGACATCAAAGCCGAGGACGGAGAATTCGAAGTTGATGATCTTGTTGGGTTGTATAACCGGCAACGTCGTCGTGGATATTCGCCCAAGCTACAGAGATCTTGGGAGGGGCCGTATCAAATTGTGAAGAAAATCAACGATGTTGTCTACAGAATAAAAAAGCTGCCTCGGGGAAAACCAAAGGTCGTACATTTCAACAGGTTAGCCCCTTATGCCGGAAGTCATGACAGCGAAGATGATCAAGCCCGAGTCCGCAGCATCCAACCACCCGATGAGCAGATTCTAATGAGCAGAAAGTGCAGCACGACGTGACCACAGAGGAACCTGTTTGAGGTGCCCATAGAATATGCCCTGGCTCATTGTGTGGCTCGAGATCTCCGGATGTCCAGAGGAATAGCCAAGGTGTTTGCCAAGAAGTACGACCAGTTCTAGCAGCTACGGGAACAAGATCCAGTGGTAGGGAAGGTCCTTCATCTCGAAGACAAAAAACCAGTGGGTACCAGGGACATCTTTTATTTGGTAACGAAAACATTCTCGCAAGACAAGCCAACATATAGCGATCTTTGGAAGACTCTGGTAGAATTGAGGAATGTGATGATGGAGAAGAATCTGACGAAATTGGCGGTCCCAAAGATAGCCTGCGGGTTGGATGGACTGAATTGGAGGGTGGTGAGAAGTATGATGGAAACAATCTTTCGATTCAGTGGCATCAACATCCTGGTATGCTGTCTCAATATTCGCAGCCCAGGTTCGAAGACCGTTGACTGTTACTTCCACCAAACTTCCCGTTGTCGAAATGGAGAGTTCTGCAAATATCGTCACACCAGGAATGATTCTAGGACATTCCGGGACGAAATGGTCTTAAGGAGGGGGCAATGTTACGAGAATTCATCTGACAGCTGGTGCAATCGGCCATCAACCAATTCGTGGAAAGGACGTTATTCCGACACTTCTGGGATTGCGAAATGTTTCGTCTCTCAACAAGCCGGCCGCTGCCGTTACTGGGAATTTCCTTAAACCTTCCAGAACATAATAGAGTTTCCCGATGGTTCGTGGACGTACCAGACAATTCCAAGATAAATATATAAATAAGAAACAGCTGGCGAGAGGAGGCATTCAGTTTTCGTCGGTCGTATTGAACAGTTAAGATAAAATGTAAATAGTAATTTCTGTGAATATAAATTTGTGAAAAGTAGTGGAAATAAATTAGAGTGAGTTGGACTGTGTTTTTAAATAAATCCAAGAACTGAACAGAACCCGAGTGTGAAAATAAAAACATTAGGTACATTATCATTTTCTTATTCATTTTATCTTTTGATAATGGCTCCAAAGCAAAAGTCGAAACGTCAAGTATTTCATAAATTTAGGTGAGATACTCATCCGGAACCTGGCTCAATTCATATATCCCTTCTTGTCGGCATTGTTAATTTGAATGTTTTTTGACAGTTTATTTATTCGCAAGATTAGTTTTTGTTTAAGTTGATTAATTTCTCCAAAGCTGTTTATTTTGTCGGTGTAAAATAAGATGTTATAACACTATATACAATAAAGTTTTCGCTGTATTCATACTATGCAGCGCTAGGGGTTAAATGTTCAACTTTGGAGGCCGTACAAACCTACGGACTCTCAGATTCTGTGCCCAATCCCACTTTTATCAACACGTTCAAAACTGTAAAATAACCGATTTTCAAAATACTTAACCGAAAACCATTTCCCATAACTAATTTATGAATTTTTATGTTAAAATCAAACAGTAGGCCTTTATCTGGTCCTTTGAATTACCCCAAATTCATATTATAAAAACAGAGTTTGAGTGCTTTCACAATGTAAAGTATCAACAACTCTTGATTTTACCATATTATTAGGAAATCATTCCATCCTAAAGGATGGGAAGTATACCTAATAAAAAGGATAATTGTGGAATAATAACGACTTGTTTATTTTCTAAAGACAGTGCAAAAAATATATTTTAACTTTTGGTGCAAGAGTCATCTAACTTTCTTCAGGAAGATCTTTATAGTTTTCTTCATCAGAAGATGATGGATTAACGTTCGTTAAATCAGTTTGGATTTCCGTATCATCCATATTTGTTTCTCTCATAACAGCCATTATCTGAGGTGAATACTGTTCCACTCGCTCTAGTAGTGTTTCGGGATATCCTGGTGAATAGTAACGAACTATTTCGTCTGGGAAACATGAATTTATAATAGTAATGTATTCATATAGAGTCGTCCCAGTTTGAGCATTAATTTCTTGCACTTTCTTCAATCCTCCAGATGTAACAAACATCCGTCTAGCTTTTGGATCATTAGGCAGTATCTGTAAAAGAAAAATAAAGCATTGCAGCTACTTTACTACAATAGTTAATTTTTTTAAACTAATAATAGATGCAGCAAAGGAACAATATATGCAACAACATGATTGCTGTTATCTCCCTTTATTGTAAAGAGTAAAAAGCAAATTAACTAGTAATGAAGAAATGACCAAATGTGGAGATGCGAAACAAATCATAATAAAATGAAAATAGTTAAATAAACAATCTAATAGTAAAAGGGAGATCAATAATGATACACACACGACAAAACTCTTGCACCCCACATTCTCTAGAGTGAAAGGAAACAGAATCTTCTAATTGATTTTATGAACTTCGTTACTCTATGGCATTATGTTCCATTTTAACGAACTCCATTTCACGAAAAAGTATGGTTAAAATGGCATTCGACTTGAAATTACATTTAGAAATCTAGACAGGTTAAGAGCAAATTGGTGTTTCTCATAAAATATGATACTAAAACACTCGATTAGATAATATACAAAAATGTAAAAAAATTGTATAAGACAGCACGAAAAGAATTATTAAAAAAGTGACATGATCAATATAATAATTCATTAAGGTACAAACTAGGCGAGACAAGGAAAAAACAGGAGTTTTTAAGACAAATTGGCAGCACATATAGAAAATCCTGCATATGTTTGGCGACTTTATAAAATATAATAAGTTTGTTTTCCACGATAATCCGAATTTAACTGTGTTGAAGTAATATCTAAACAAATATCTACATTGCCAAAAATAATAAATTAAAAAGAGGCTAAAGTGCCATGACCCCCAAAATAAATCTTTTTTTTGTCTTATGCAATAATAAGGTAATAACAGGTAATAACTAAAGACGTATTTAGAAATAGAAAACTTTTATTTCATCTAAAAGTTATTTTTTTAAAATAAACTTAATATTAAGTATATTATGTTTACTTATATTTGTATTAAATGTTGCCTAACGCTCATAACCGACGACACATTTGATAACTTTCTAAGGATTGATCCAATTGTTTTAATTGGCCCACTAATGAGACACTTTTATGATTTAAATGAACAAAAACTGAATCGACACAAAGAAATTGCCATAACTGAAATATAATCTCTGAATTTTTAAGTGTATTTAAATACCTAATACGTAAATGTATATAAAGGTTGGGTCAGTAGCACAGTCAGTAATGAGTGGCTTAAAGAACTCAGATTATGTTTTGCGGTGAGTGGACCAAAGATTGTCAGTATACTGACGTATATTTTAAAAATCTGCCGCCAGAAGGAGGTGAGGCGGGTAGTGAGAGATACAAACTAAAAATACTTTCACTGTAATTCTGAGACATACACAGGGTAATACTGAAATTATTTTTTTTAATGGAACACCTTGTATATTATTACATATTTGGATTCCTCTGTCAATTTTACTAAGAATTTATTGATCATACATATATGTTACCTAAAATGCACCGTTTGGGGGTTATTCGATATTTTATCAAAATGTCATCTAGAAACAAGTGTCTCGTATCATAGGAAATTATATCTAGGTAAATTTACTACGAGATCGCCCCCACCCCCTGAAGCATGAAATCGCCTCCCATCGGAAGCACCTGTATGGATCCGCCCCTAGATAACCGACGACATAAAGATCCTAAAAAGTAATGGAAACTCTTGAAATCAAAGTAGATGACATCGATTCCATCCACAGCCAGGTGAAATTTGATATTAGTTCCATTAGTAACACAGTACAAAGAGAAGTACAAGATAAAATCAGTGTCATCCAAAACAAAGTGAAAACTGAAATTAAACAATTACAAGATTTGCAGAGAGCTAAATACCAGCACACCGTGAGTACCAAAGGTTCCTTTAGTAAACCAGCCATATTTGGAGGTAATTCATCTTGGCCCATGTATAAACGGCAATTTGAAGCCGTGGCTATAGCTAATGGATGAGATAACCAAAAAAAATCAACCTCAGTCATGAACATGTCCAAACCGAGGGTGCGAGTAGTTTCCTTCAACCAGGAAGAGTCAGAGTCAACATTTCAGGCCCTGCTGCTGGGATGAACAAACTATTAGAATAGTGACAGAGAACCGACACAAAAAGAGCATGTTACCGTTGTGGACGGACAGGACACTTCCAACGCGACTGCAGAGTAAGGCTATCTGAATGATCAACGACCAGGGGTAACCAACAAAACAGTCACATGTCCAGGGACCTCCAGTCAGTCAGCATAAGGAGGCGAATGCTGACTAACCCTCCATCAGCCCCCAGCAGCCTACCATCAATGGCCGTGCAATCATCATTACCTTTGAGACCGGCGCCGCTATGTCCATTGCTAAGTCCAGGGTTTTGAGGTCATCGGAAATTCGGCCAGTTGATGACAACATCCAGCTCAGAACAGTCACCGGCGAGTCCATGTCAATACAGGGTGAGGCAAATGTCGTGCTACAGATAGGGTGCAACATAATCCGGCATAGGGTCCTAGTAGCGGAGATTGAGGACAATGTCATACTGGGATTCATGTTCGACCCGAGATACGATGTTCTTCGGTTCCTAAACGAGAAATTTGTATTGACAAGGCCGTCATAAAAATTGCAAAATCCTCTACCAGAATTCCCGATCGAACGGAACAGATTATTCATGGGCAGCTAGAAACAAATCCTGGGAGCTGCGTTGGAATGGATAAGCCGGTACACTCAGATCATGAGTACTTAGTTGGACTGGCTATAGTTAAAACCGAACGAGATATACCAATTAGAGTCCTGAATTTGTCCAACAACGACAACAGAATTGCCAATAGTCAAGAGCTAACTTGTGTCGAGCCAGTCGAGACCATCATCAATTGCAAAGAAGTGTACCAGACATCGGTGAGGGAGACAGGGCCCAGTAAAGAGTTTCTACAACAGTTTGCTGACCATTTCGCACACCTTACACCAGAGGAACAGAAGAAAGCCAAACAATGTATCGCAAATCACTAATTTTTAACAGTCAAAATGGAACCACCTGTCGTACAAATATCATCCAGCACCGAACAGATATCGGGAAGGCTCAACCCATCAGAATACCACCTAAGCGACTACCATTCGGGCAACAACTGGCAGTCGAGGAAAACATCGAGTCCAAGTTACAAAATGGAATTATTGAGCCATCCATCACCCCATTGTCTGCTCCCGTTGTGCTACTTAACGAAAAGGATGGAACCACACGATTTTGAGTGGATTACAGAAAACTGAATGACATCACAAAGAAAAACAGCTATCCACTACCTCGAATTGATGACACTCTGACTACACTATCAGGCTCCCGTTGGTTCTCTACACTAGTCCCAGAGAGTGGATATTGGCAAGTTGGTCTACACGAAAACAACAGAGAGAAGACAGCGTTCTCCACCAGTAAAGGGCTATTTCAGTTCACGGTCATGCCCTTTGGGTTATGTACATTTGAGAGGCTAATGGAATATGTATTGAGCGGGTTAAAGTGGAGAACATGCTTAGTATACCACGACGACATTCGGGTCATGTGTCAAAACCTTCGATGACCTTCTGAAGAACCTGTGCCAAGTATTCTCCAGAATTAAGAACGCCAGCCTTAGACTCAACCCGAAGAAGTGTTCCATGTTCCAAAACGAAGTAGAGTTTTTGGGCCACATCGTTTCCGAGTCAGGAATCCGCACCAACGAAGACAAGATAGAAGCCATCTGTAATTGGCCTCCGGAGCGTCTTGGGTCTCTGTTCATACTAAAGCAGCTTTGTTGAGGGATTTGCCACATTGAGAGATTACACAAAAACATGAAACATTTAGATTTCTTGGTTTCTGAACAAACTGTTAGAAGCAAATACATATATCCTTATATCGGACGAAAGGAAATTAAATGAGTTGTCAGAAAATAAGAAAAACAATTGGTGGGTCCATTTAAATATATAGTATAAGTTATCCATGGTTAAGCTTTTCAAAACGGGAGTGACGACATCTGGCACAATAAAAGAGTTCATAATTCTGACTCTTGGGAGTATGGAGGGTGGTCAATAGTTTCTTCCTCCTATGATACCATACAACTCTAGAATTCACCTGTTTTTAAATTTCAACATTTTGATAAAATATTGAATAATCCCCAAACGGTGCATTTGAGGTAATATGTATGATGAACAAAGTCTTAGTAAAATTGACTGAAGAATCCAAATATGTAATAATATACAGATTTTTCCATTTAAAAAATGTAACTTCATTATGATTCACCCTGTATGTTTCGGAATTCCAATGAAAGTATTTTTAGTTGGTATTTCCGACTACCTCTCACCCTCTCCTGGCGGCAGATTTTTAAAATATATATCAGTATGAGTATAGCCAGAATCTCGAGTCCACACACTATTGACACACCCTGAAGAGTTAAAATTTGTTTCTTTGTTTGTAGGGGGTAGCAACGCCTCAATCTGGATCTCTGGGATCGGGTGGCGTATGCGAACAAAACGTGGAATGGGGAGTTTGCAGTGTGATTCTAGCCATAACAGTACAGCGATGTTCTTTGAATTAACAATCGTCGGGTCACATCGGATGGCGTTGCGGTTCAATGGTGTGTTTCCACCCTAAGGTGGAAACTCACTGTTGAAAAGTGACGTGACGCCATGTGTCGACACTCGCCGTGCACCGTGCACATTACACAGCTCTAAAAAAATCTCTATTTTACATTTGACTTACGATATCCGAAGAATTTTTGCCTCCTGAACACGAATCTGCCGTCAGATTTGGTCTATCAGTCTTCAGCAAATAGCTGAAAAGCTTCAGAAAAATTAAAACTTGTGGACTGGTCGAATCTGCACATGTATAGGTACCGATGTATTTTCACATGCTGAACATGTTTTTGCTATCAAAACCGCTCAATCTCTCGTCAATTTTTAGAAATTCGCTAAAAACCTTAAAAAAATTGAAGACTTTGGAAGACTGGTCAAACCTGCACTTTCGACATATGGTTTTTGACGTAATTTTGAATGCTGAGCAATGTTTTGTTGCTAAAATTGTTTCATCCCCTGTTGGTCTTCAGAAAACTTTTCAGTCTTCGCAAAACCACTAAAAACCTCCAGAGAAATAAAGAATACTCAGGAGTAGTTCAATGTGCGCCATATTCATGAACAGGTTTTGTGTTTTTTCGGCTTCTCAATTTTATATCAGAAGTAAAAATCTTAATCCTTTAGTTGCCCCCGGGGCACCTCCACGTGGTGACAGTGGGAAACGGTCTTCACCACTTTACAGAGTCCTCGGGTGAAGGCTTTCACGCCGTCATGGCAACTAAAGGAAATTTTAGTTCTACGATGCAGGGTTGCGTACGTAAAGTACGATACCCAGTATCGGTGGCTGGTCAGGGTGGGAAAGCGGGTTCGCAGTCACCGTCATCATGCGACCGTAGCTCTGTATTTTTACTTTTACTTTTACAATTTTTTAACTTTTTATTGATTTTTTTGAAGGTTTTGCTATAATTCTCAGCTAGTCTTTTCATCTAGTCTTATATTTATGTTTCATATTTAGTCCTTTTATCTAGTCTTATGTCTATATTTTTTTTCTAGTCTTATTTATTAGTCTAGTCTTAAACACGTATTTTTAAGTCTCGCGTTGAGCATTATAACTGATCATATTATATTAATATATTGACGTATCCAATGTGCAATTGTTTATATATAAACTGAAATTCGAGGTCATTATTTAATTTCTTAGTCAACGAAAATTTGCAGGTTTCACCAGTCTTCCAAAGTCTTCAACTTTCTGAAGGTTTTCAGCGATTTTCTGAAGATTGACGAGAGATGGAGCGGTTTTGATAGCAAAAACGTGTTCAGCATGTGAAAATACATAGGAACCTATACATCACATGTGCAGATTCGACTAGCCCACAAGTCTTCATTTTTCTGAAGCTTTTCAACTATTTTCTGAAGACTGAAGGATGATAGACCAAATCTAACGGCAGATTCGTGTTTAGGAGGCAAAAATACTTCGGATATCATATGTCACATATAAAGTACAGAAAACTTTTTTTTGTAGACCTGTGTTATCTACCAAAACGCCATGCCACGCTACGCCATAATAGCAATTTCTAACGAATGTCAAGGTGACAGCTTTAAAAGTGTATAGTTTTTTTGTTTTGGATTTAATAAATAACGAGAATTTTCAATAGATTTTTTTGCCAAGGACTGCAAAAATAAAAAATTACAATATTTGTTCTGCAAAAATTTTCGTAAGACGTATAGCGTTTTGTGTTGCCTAGAAACACACAGCGAGAGCCTGGTTAGGTGTCATGGTTATATCCATATACTTAATATTAAGTATGTGGTTAAATCCACAATAGCAACACGTCAATAAGAATCTGTGGGATCGGGTCACAACGATTTGGTTTGACTCAACACGCGTGGCGTTACGGCGGATGGAGTCGCGTTTCAGCAGTGTGTTTCCGCCATTATTCGTCATTTTCCATTTTCCCCTGTCCACTCACTCTAGGATAGGCCAGGTAAATCCGGGAGGTATGTCTGCACTTTATTGAACTCTAGGATAAGTTCACCAGAAATAATGTTCGAGAAGTTGTGGTATTCTGATCAATTAAATTTTACTACAGCAAGCACATTAACATGATGTATAATTTAAACAGAGTTAAGAGGTAACTAAAATTAGTTCATGTGATTATTTTCACGTCTGTTTTCACGAAAAATGTTATTAGACGCCTACATCTGAGTTTTTATGTTTTAAAAGAGTTGTTACTTTGTTCAGAGTATTGGAGAGTACAGTCTGGAACAGCTTTCTATTATAAGGTTGTTGACTTGTTTTTCAAGAAACTAATTACTTTCATTTAAATAATCGTTGAAATTTCTGAAGACACAAAGAACAAAGAACAAAGTCTACATACAGTTTACATTAGAACTTGAACAGAATAACAAAATACCATTTTTAGAAATTTTAATAAACAATCCCTAGTGAGCCAAACTGGGTAAAAAGAAGTATCGTTAAATTTCTGTACGTTATGAGCGAAAATCCATTGTACTCATATCTATAAATTTAATGAATAAAAAATATTTATAAGAGAGTCCTTTCTGCTAATAATATTTTCTAAAAACTCATTAATAAAGAGTCAAACCAATCAAACTATTGCTAATAATCAACACCAAAATCCTCCGAGCAACACTGACAGCCATGATATTCACATTACTACAATAACCATACCATTTACGCAGGATCTTTCAGAAAGACGAAAAAGAGTAGGCAACATGCAACAAATCTAATACTAAAACCACATTCAAAACAAGAAATACAGTAAAATCAATTATATCATTTTGACACCTCTATACATATGATACGGTTGTTACTGTAATGTAGTTGTTTTGAGTCCAAGTATTACTTAGCGAAGTTTGGTTGAGAATCAACACCAAACAAAAACAAGAAATACACTAAAATCAATTACTTAGAAAACAAAACCAACAAATATAATTCCTTGCGAATGTAATATATTTTACATTGGAAAAACATCTAAACGTCTAAATGTACGATTAAATGAACACAAAACTTACATTACGAAAGAATAATTCCAGAAATCTAAAATTTGTGAACATATTTGAGACCTAGACCACAAATTAATCAAACTTAGAAGCGCAACTCCCTGTTCCCACTAGGTACAGATCATATTTGAATAATTTTTCACTGAATTTATGGTACACTAATAATTTTATTATGTTATTTCATATCAAATGTTTATGATTGTATTTCTGTTAATCGTCTAGTATATTTTTGTTTAGAATATAAATAAATATTTTTTTAGTGGAATCTTGATTTCCCAAAAAATATATAATAATCAGTTATTTAATTAAAATTAAATGTATTGTTTTTTACTTGCAGAAATTGTGTTAATTTTAGTTTTAAGGTCTACAAGCACCAGTTGAAAATTATAAAAATATATTTTGTTTTTGCTCATTTGCAATAAAGCCATTATTTTGGCAGTAAATCCACAGAACAATGAAGTATATTATTCTATCTCAGACACAGAATAATAAACCTGCCGCCTATTTTATGTCACAGAATGGTTTTGTCTGTGCCAAGTTAGTACAGGTGATGATCAAAGAAATATTAATATAATAACCAATTTTGTGAATATTATTTAGAACGTAGTTAACAATTACAGTCTGTTGTTCAAAATATTTCGAAAAATATTAAAATAATGAATGAATAATGAAAGGAGGTTCATATTGTACTGTTCGGAGTTGTTTCAGCAGGCAAAAAACTAAAACAATAAGCTTATTTAGGATACCTAATAATGCAGAAAAATATGTAACTTTTTTGTATTTTTATATGTACCAATTGTAGAATTTACCTTGAGCTTCATTTCAAGGTCATTTGAAGGTCAAGGTGATTTTTTAATGGGAACCTCTGTTTTTGACACCGTATTCCGAAACAGCGGGAAATTTTACGTCTGAAGTGATATTAATACAATTTTTTGTGACCTTCAAAATGTTATTTCAAGGTCAAAAGCTTTAAAAACCTGAAATGGCTATTTTTCACATTTTTTCGACTAAATAATAATGACACATCAGTGTAATAGAAAAAATATATTTTAAAATAAATTTTAAATTTAAATAATTAAAATAATGAGGTAATTAACATGGCCTAAAAGAAGAATACAATCTCTGTACCCTTGTTCTACCGAAAATATTAGAAAAAGGTAAAAACCTATAGTTTAACATATTGGTTATATTCACACACAAAAATGTATGTAAATCACCTCAGACGTAAAATTTCATGATCTTAGGAATTTTTGCGTTACTATATTATATTAAAAAACAACAAAGTTCCTTAGTTATGTCAAGTACAATTGTCAAAACATATATTAGAACACATTTTTATTAACTGAAACTTTCTCTAAATCGTATCCTACTGTAGGGTTGTATGCAAACATTTAGGAAACTGAAAAATAATAAAATTAAGAAATATGGAATTTCTATATGGTTATGAAAATAGGTCAACTATGAATTACATAAAAGTAAAACTTAGTTGAAAACTATATGTTATGTGTATTTATACAGGGTGAGTTTTTTTTTGATGATCAATATGGGGATCTAGGAAACTATCGGAGATAGAGCAATGGTTAAATTGGGAAAGATTTGTAGTTTTACTGGCCCAATTTAATGACACTTTCGGATTTTTGTAAAAAGTCATGGCTTACTAGATATTTTGAAAAAACGAAATTCTGTCGATTTAGTAAAATCCCTCTAGGTCCTTTGTTTTTGATTTTATAAAAAAAGTGTAAATATCAAAATTGAAGGGAATTGTATCCCGAATATGATTGTCATGTCCTCGTTTGCGTGACAGCTCTCGTTTCTGAGATATGACACGAACTTATCTTTTTTTGAATGTAAACCATAGTTGGCTATGACCTCAAAAAGTCGGACATTTTTAGAGCTTTTCAACGATATAATACTCGATATAGTTATTCTAAAAAATAACGGAGTTATGGATGCTTTTCTCTCTTATTTTCACTTTTAATGTCGCTAGCCATGAAACAGATTGATTTATTAATAACTATTCCAAAAAACATTGAACGATTTTTTTATTAGGTATATCAGATATAACGAAGAAACTAAATAAGTAGGTATTTACTAAAAACTTAAGAAATTAAAGTACATAATAATGGTTACAATTTATGTTCGAAAAGTCCACCATTGTTATTTAGACAAAAATTGCATCTTTTTAAGATTGACATTACCGCTTTCCTCACAGACCGCCTATCAATTTCTTCAATTGCTTGTAATACCGCCTCCCTTAGGTCACCAACTGTCTCATACTTTCTTTTGTATACTTTGTTTTTTAGCGCACCCCTTAAATAGAAGTCTATAACTGCCAAATCGGGAGACCCGGGTGGCCATTCGCGTGGGCCATTTCTTCCTATCCAAGATTTTGGATAGATATTATCTAAGTGTTGTCTTACTAATAACGAGTTATGAGCAGGTGCTCCATCATGTTGGAACCACTCAATTTCTAAACGAGTTCTCAAATTCAAATTCTGCAACATGTCTTGAAAAGTGTATTGCAAGAAATGCAAGTAGCGCTCCTCAGTAAGTGATTCGTAATAGATAAAAGGCCCCAGAATAGTAGACCCTATGATACCACACCAAACATTAAAACCAAATTTTATCTGGGGTCGTCTTTATTCTACATGGAAAGGGCTTTCTTTAGCCCAGATATGCCCATTGTGTCTATTGAACATACCGCAGTTAGTAAATATAGTTTCATCTGACCATAACACCTTTAATGGAAACTGTGGATTGTCAAGGCACTAAACTATGTACAAAACAAAATACGTCGATGTTCGTCACCAGGATGCAAAGTTTGAAACACTGAAAGTTTGTACGGGTGGAACTTGTGCGCTTTTAGTACCTTAACTTCAGTTCTTTGAGATGTGCCAGCTTGTGCCGCAATCTCACGAGTTGATGTAGATGGATTTTGATTTACCATTGCCAAAACATTTATTTGTGCTGCTTCGTTAATTTGATTACGTTCCTTTGGTAGTTTAGTAAAAGATCCATATCTGTGTAAACTATCTTAAAGCCTCTTAAATATACATAGAGCAGGTTGACGACAATTGAAATATCTATGAATGTATTCCTCAGCTGTACGAACTGAATTTTTATGGCATATGATATAACATTCCATCATATTCAGTTTTTCTTCGTTAGAATATTCCATTTTATCACAAACACTTGCCAATATCGACTGTCAGTTCAGCACTACTAATGGAATTACTCTCAAATGAGGAAACGTCAAAGTGAAAACAATCTTTTTCATGGCTACCTACGTTAAAAGTGAAAATAAGAGAGAAAAGCATCCGTTATTTTTATGAATAACTATATGGAGTATTATATCATTGAAAAGCTCTAAAAATGTTCGATTTTTTGAGGTCATAGCCAACTATGGTTTCCATTCAAAAAAAGATAAGTTTGTGTCATATCTCGAAAACGAGAGCTCTCACGCAAACGAGGACATGACAATCATATTCGGGATACAATTCCCTTTAATTTTGGTATTTATACTTTTTTTATAAAATCAAAAACAAAGGAGCTAGAGAGATTTGACTAAATCGACAGAATTTCCTTTTTTTCCAAATATCTAGTAAGCCATGACTTTTCACAAAAATCCGAAAGTGTCATTAAATTGGGCCAGTAAAACTGCAAATCTTACAACAACAACAATTGCTCTATCTCCGCTAGTTTCCGAAATCCCCATACTGATCATCAAAAAAAACTCACCCTGTATATAAATCTCTTTCATGTTGAAATTCCATCAACAAAACAAAAACATGCCCTCTACGTATATTCCTCACCAAATAGACCAAATGATACACACATTGTGTTCGTAAAAAGTAATCATTACTACTACCGTATTTTAGTAAGTTGACCTTTTTAAAATTGCCGCAATTACAAATTGTCATTATACGATCATTTTAATTAATTAATAATTACTAGATTCACTTGGAACTCTAAAAATAGGGGTTGATAAGTAAATGGTAATCAGATTCATGTTCAAAAATAAATTCAAAAAACACTTAATGAAAATTTTCGTCGATTTTTTTCACTCCTAAATCGTCCGCTTCCAAACGTAGAATAGGAGAAGATAAAATTCCCAATACGATTTTCAATAAAAATAGGTGTTTGATCCAAAAAATGTATTTGTATTCCTCATAAGGAGCCCTTTCATTTGATGTATTGCATGATGCGTTATTTTTTTTATTTTCCATTTAATTCTATAATTTGGCATCAAAAATTAATATTAGGAATTTCTTGGTATTTTTCCTGTAAACAAAAAATTTTGGGTCTTATAGTTTGGGGAATAGGTATTTTTTATATTTTTGATAATATGTTTTAAAATATTCATTTTAAAAATATGAAATAAATATATTTGTATTCTTCATAATGAGCCCTTTGATTTGATATATTACATGATGCGTTAGAAACAATTTTAATAACATGTTTTCTATTTAGTGCTGTAATTTGCCCCCCCAAAATTAATAGTAGAGCTTTCTCCTTATTTTTCCGGTAAAATTCAGGTGAGGCCCTATATCTGTAATTTTTTTCAAAATTTTACGGTTTATAGTTTCAGAGAAAAGGTAGAGGGAGTGGTAAATATTTTTGTTAATATCTTTAAAACAATTTATTTTAAAAATATGAAAAAAATATATATGTTTTCGCCAGAATGAGCCCTTTCATTTCATATATTACATGATGTGTTAGAAACAATTTTAATTTTATATTTTCCATTTAATTCTAAAATGTGCCCCCCAAAATTAATAGTAGAGGTTCCTCCTTATTATTTCGGTAAATTAAGGTGAGGCCCTATATCTGTAATTTTTTTCTAAATTTTACGGCTCATAATTTCGGAGATAAGGTAGTGGGAATGGGTAGAAATATTTATATTTTTGTTAATATCTTTAAAATAAGTTATTTTAAAAATATGAAAAAATATATTTGTTTTCGTCATAATGAGGCCTTTCATTTGATATATTACATGATGTGTTAGAAACAATTTTGATTTTATATTTTTCATTATTTTTCCGGTAAAATTCAGGTGTGGGCCTATACCTCTAATTTTAAAAAAATTTACTTCTTATAGTTGCGGAGATAAGGGTGGGGGAAAATGTCGATTTGTTGTATTTTTACCTGCAGAAGTACCTCTAAAATCAGAATTTCTTCATTTACGATATGTAGTCCTGATCGGGTCACCAATTTATATAGTGGAACCAAATTTCAACCTTTTCCGTCCAGTAGTTTAGGAGAAAATTGCTGTAATGTGAAACAGGAAGAAATCCGGAGTGATATTATAAAGGTATCCGTACATTGTATATACTAAACTAAAACTAAAAAAGAAGACGTAGGGGTAGTAGTGGTTTCCAATCAAAATTCACTGCATTCATAGACCTTGAAAAGGCACATGATAATGTACCAAGATGTAAGGTCTGGCTATCAATGCGAAGAGTGAATATAAGAGAAGGGTGGATTAATTTAATTAAGAAAACCTATAAGTAAAACGAAACCAGAATAAAATTAGGAATCCACTACACAAAACCCATCGTAATAGATAAAGACTTAAAATAAGATTGCCCTTTATTACAGTTGGTCTTAAATATACACAATGAAAAGTGGCTGGAAGCCTGGTACCCTGAATGCTCGGATATGTGATTTAAAATAGACAAATATACAACGCTTTCATAATTATAAGCTGATAATCAAATGGTATTTGCCCAAAATCAGGAAGATATGGAATTTATGGAAACTTCGAGAGGTATATGATAAATTCGATCTGAAGATTAACTTCCAAAAAACAGAATACATGCACATTGGAGAGACTGCAGAAAACTGGCCTAGAGATTAAATCCTGCAATGTTTTTAAATACCTCAACAAGCATAGGTATGGAGAAAATGGCGACAAAAACTCTGCATGGTTTGTTATGGACTGAAACTTTTGTTCAATAGCATTGTGCAAAATATAGTACTCTACAATACATAGATTTGCCCAATAACAACAGCAGTTCGAAATATGATGATAAGAACCGTAAAATTAGACATATGCGGAAATATTTAAGGCACCACATCTCTAAGAGCGTGCCTTTAGGGGAAAATTCACTAAACCCCAGATATCCTAGATATCAAAAGAGTATAGCTCTGTGGGAGCCCTTGCCCATATGCATTATTATTACCATTACTAAAAATCGCATCAAAATTGGTGAATTAACAAAGATTTTAGAGTTGAAATGGTCACATTATATATTGACAAAAAAATTTCGAATTTCAATATTTTCCATATTTAACACAAATTCAAACAATGGAAATATTTTTAAACGAATTCATAATGTTATTTAAAATATTAGCGTTGCTATATTTATATTAACCAAGACGTATTTGATATTATTAACAAGAGTATTTCCAGAAGAAAGAGCCGACAAATTAAAATAGTTTTTAAGACACCATAGCTTCTGCATCATCTCACACTCAAATATATTAGGATCCTGTTTGAAATGTTGACGATGCATTAACTTAAATGTCTGATCCCATTCATAAAAATAAAACAAATAAATATTTATGCAGAAACGCAGAAACGTATTTCTAATATTAAATCACATTTCTAATTTTGCGCCATGCGTAGGACGAATTAAGTTCAACGTGATGTTTCAAAGTCAATAATATTTTTCTAACTGCTATCTACCGAAAATGTTTGTTGATGCTGAAAGAAATGATATTGCCAGGCAGGATCGGACTTTTTTTGAATCACAGAAAAGTGTGCCGATGAAAAAATAAAATGCAAAAATTTCATTTTAATTGTTTTCTGAATGTTATTGATGGCATCTTCTAGTTTATTATGATGGATGGAAGATGGAAAAAAATACTTGAGATTAAGTACCTAGTGTATATTGAAATTTCAAACTTTTTAAGATTTGGATCTGCCCTTGTCAATAAAACTATAATAAAATGTAAATTCGAACTTGAATGTTTGACAGTTTTCATTGACCTGCCATCTGCAGATATATACTATGTACAGTATTGTTTTGTTCCCAGTAAAACTAGTTGATCATATTATTTCCCTCAGAACAACTGCGCGGAAAACTTTCTGTAGTAATCCGGGCTATTTTTCAAAAAAATGGTACTAGATTTTGTTCACATTAGGTATTAGGGTTCCGTATATACAATATACGAAAACCCTTATCTCGTCCCTCCTCCCCTCCAAAAGCTTCAAGATCATTGAGTTTAACTCACGATACACTTATAACGGTATGCCGATGCGCATCCAGCAGTCGTTCGGTATGACGTCACGTTGGAGTCAAAATTTAAAAATCTTAAAGCTAAACACATAAGAGAGTAGCGTTTTCGTATCAATAATTAGTTTCAAAGACCTATTTTTGTAATACAACTGAATTGGATATTGGATATATTATCGAACATGTGTAACAGTTAATGATTAAATATAAATGTTAATTTCCACTAAATTATTATAAAATGAAATTAACATTTTTATGTTTTTGACAAAATCGATATTTATTTTTATTCATTTGCTGAAGGAGATCTGATGGCAAAATTTTTCTGGTCAACATTTACCTTTGAAAAATATGTTATATCATGTAAAAAGTACCAAAAATTTAAAAACATTATCTGTTAACAATAAAAAAATCTACTTATATTGTATTTGATTTGATTCTTTTTAAAACATTAATATTATTGTTAATAACTAAAGTATTCAAGTGGATCTATATTCTGTTAAAATGTGAAGGATGATTTGAGACTTTTGTTGAACTAATATTTCAACAACTACAGGGAGATTTAATCACATATAGCATAAATAAAACTACAACGTCAAATGCGAATTATTTTTTATTTGTTAATTTATATAGTTTTTTCCAATTTTGTTTGGCAGTTGCATATTAGCATTAATAACTTGCAGCAATAGATTTTTAATCTGTTCTTCAAGTATTTTAATTTTCTCTTTTAATTCAGTGACTTCACGAAAATAATGATAAATAATAATTTTTTAATACAAATTAAAATTAAATAAATTTAATTTACCTACATTAAACATTAATTGCACATTTACTAGGTGCTGTCTCAATCATTAAGAGTTCACTAATAAACTGAGGTTTGATATTTCCACTAAAATTTTCACTAGAATTGTCAACATAAGACTCATTCGGATCAGATTTTTGTAACAATTATTTGACAGTGTCTCGTTGGTCCCTCTTATCAATTTTCTTTGAATGGTATAAATCAATTTTTTTCCGACAGGTATCAGGAAGTTGTAATAATGGGAGTGCATCTGATTTTAAATTATGACTAATTTATGTAAGATATTGCAATAGTCTTTGCCGCATAGAAACTTCAAAACAATTCTCCTCAAAATGTAAAGAACATATACGGGCTAAACTTTAAAAAACAGTGACAATAAAAAACTATAAGGTTAGCATTAGTATTAAAACAGTAACAGTGAACTCTTTACTTAACATTTTTTAAATTAACTTTATCTTTTCGACACAAGCATTTATCCATTGGTTTGGCTAAATCCTCATTTTTTGGAAATCCAATAAATTTAATGTTTGTACCTTTAGTATTTCGGTTTGCATTTTTCTTAGTAATATTAATAAAACTAATAATAATAATAATATAAGGTTATCCTGTAATGAATGTTTTGACTCCAACGTGACGTAATGCGCACAACCGTTCGAATTTGAGTTGACAAATCAGCATACCGTTATAAGTGTATCGTGAGTTTAACTCAATAGAACAAGAAATTCTTTCATCCACAAATTTAAAATAAAGCCATTTTTGTGAGTATGAGGCGAATAACCACTATTTTTAATACAGCAACCCAGGAAATATAATGTTTTCGAAACCTTACAGAGGCTTAGGTACATTTTGTACCTGATCGGATTTCCTGACATATCTGATCCGCCCCTATACGAACTACTGAACGTAAAAGGTTGAAATTTGGTATAAGCCTGTAGTTTGGTGACCCGATCAGGAGTAGATATCGTAAATGAAGAAATTTTGATGTTATGGTACTTCTGGGGACAAAAATTTACAAAAATGACCATTCCCCCCTTATCTCCGAAACTATTGAGCCTATAATTTTGAAAAAATAGGGAATATAGTCCGTAGCCCAAAGTTTACAGGAACAATATTGACAAACCCATAATATTAATTTCAAACTTTTCAAATGCATCATGTAATACCTACATCAACTGCAAGGGCTAATTCTGAGGAACACAAATATATTTTCTCCTTATTATAAGGCCTAAAATATTGAAAAAAAATCGATTTATAGGGCCTCACGTAAACTTTACAGGATAAATTAGGATAAAGAAGGGTTACAGAATCCATATAAGATATCAAATCAAAGGACCCATTATGAGGAATACTAAATCATATTTTTGAAATACATTGTTTAAAATATATTAACAAAACTATAAAAAAATACCCATTACTCCTTTATTTCAGGAAAAATAAGGAGAAAATCCTAATATTACTTTTAGAGCCCAAATTATAGAATTTGACTGAAAATAAAAAAATAACCTTTTTCAAACGAATCATGTAATATATGAAATGAAAGGACTCTTAATGAGAAATATAAATATATTTTTTTTATATGCTCATTCCCCCCTTAATTATGAAACTACAAGACGGAAAATTTTGAAAAAATTAGGTGTATAGGACCTCACTTAAAATTAGAAGAAAACCCTATTCATAATTTTTGGGGGCAAATTATAAAATTAAAAGGAAAATAAAAAAATAAAGTTTTTTCAAATGAATGATGTAAGATATCAAATTAAAAGGCTCATTATGAGAAATACACATATATTTTTGTATTCTTTAAATAATTAATTTAAAGATATAATAAAAATATAGAAAGAATCGATTTATACCCCTTTATCTCAAACACTATACGACCTAAAATTTTGGGAAAAAGTAGAAATATAGAGCTTTACTTGAACTTTACAGAAAAAATTAGAATAAAACCCTGATGTTAAGTTTGGGGGCCAAATTACAGAATTAAATGAAAAATAAAAAAATAAAATTTCGTCCAACGCATCATGTAATATATATTATATATATAAAGTGAAAGGACTCATTATGAGGTATAAAAGCATATTTTTCATATTTTAAAAATAATTTTAAAAATTCGACCCATTACCTCCTATATCGACGACCTACTGAGCCTTGAAAAAAATGGAGAATATAGGGTCTTACTCAAAAGTTGCAATAAAAGTAAAACTTAATTTAGCAAATAAAGTAACAACCACTTCTGAATCAAAACGATTAATTTATTATATAATGACAAACAATTTGCATGTAAGTATAAAAAAATCATAGATAGGTTTGGATAACAAAATATTTGTTTATTTGCAGAACACTATAATCTTCTTCTCATAATACCCTAACAAAGCCCAGCAGAAAAATTAATTACCCTACATTTGAGTGTTTTAATTTGATTCTGGTACAAAAGTGTTGTCATATAAATTGTGTATTTGCAAATATTTCATAAAGTTAGTAGATTATTTCCGAACACATGCAGCGTAAAGTCATTAATCATTTTGTTATTGCCATACATTTTCATTGCCATTGCCAATTACCACTGTAATTGTTTTATTGCCGATCGATGAAAATTGTATTGCGATATATAACCAAGGAAAATTGCAACGACACAAACTTGTTGTATTATTGCCATGGGTAGAAAGGTTTATTAATGCTTTTATGGATGTCTATCTCAGTGTATCCTAAACTGTGCCGTCATGCCTAGATGGAGGACGTGAGAAAATAATGGGAACTGATAAATTAGTTCATGTATTTACGTTTAATTAAACCATAAATGGGCATTTACCTTGTGTATATAGCTTAATCAATGTTCTTAGTTACCCACAAAAAATGTATACAGTGTGGAACAGCCAAATGGAATAAATTCGATAACGAATAAAAGAGGGCTTGTAGGGAGAAAACGTTTGGACACGTCGATTTGTATTTTGAAATGCCCATTTTTTCAACAAAAAAATTATATACACCCTATATAATTTTTTATCATGTGACAGTGGCCAATACAAAATTTCTTATTTTAAATTCAAGGCCCTGTATATTATTTATTTTTTGGATTCTCCAGAAAATTCTAAATATAATTCATGTAGGATGTCCTACACCTGTCTTTAACTGTTTGGGAAATATTAAATGTTTTCAGATTTATTACAAAAATTAACATTAAAACAAGAAAATTATTTTATTTCACAAATTCGCTACATTACACTCAAAACTTAATTCCCATTGAACTCTTGATATTAACATAGTAAGCAAAAACCATTCCGGCGTTTTTTTTACTGATTTTAAAAAAAGCGTTTTGTTTATTTTTGTCAAAGCTCATAGCCTTAGTATCTTGTTGTCTGCCTGCATGACAGTGGCGATCAGTGTCAGTGCTATTGTCATTTGAATTTTGTTAACTGTACGTAGTAATATCAAAAAAATGGTTAATCTAGCAGAAATGCACAAAATAACCATTCTACAATTAATTGGTTATGGAGATAACACACGGACACAAATGGAAGTATCTCGCTTATTTAACGAAAATTTTCCAAAATTGCCGCCTGTATCCCAAGGAACAATTAGCAAAATAGCAAAGCTGTTCAATGTTAGCCACACACCAATTTTTCGAGTGGGTATTAAAGGAAACTAAAATGCATCCCTATAAAATGATGCCGACTCAGGAGTTCATGGAAGATGATTTCGATAGGAGAACGTACTTCTGTGAACAAATGATGGTAAGGTTAGATAACAATGTGATCCAATTAGAAGATGTTTTGTTTTCTGATGAAAGCACATTTACACTTCACAGTCATGTTAATCGTCAAAATTGCCGCTATTGGTCTAATGAGTATTCTCACTGGATGACAGAGAAACATAAGCAATATCCTGAAAAAGTTAATATTTGGGCAGGAATTATTGGAAATCATATCGTAACTCCATTTTTCATTGATTGCAACTTGAATGGAGATAAATATTTAGAACTGCTCCAAAATAATGTCGTGGTAACTTTGACAAACTTATAACCTGATCCAGTAAACCCATAAGTTCCTGCCAATACAATATGGTTTCAGCAAGATGGAGCACCGCCAAATCAATGTTCGGCAGTACCTGAACCAAATTTTTCCAAATCGGTGTATTGGGAGACGAGCATCCATAGAATTGTCAGCACGATCTCCTGATTTGATGCCATTGGACTACTTTTTTTGGGTATATGACAAAAGTATTGTATACAAAACTAAACCCCTCAACTTAGATGACCTACTTTTATGTTTTTTTGGGCAATAACACCACAATAGAAATAAAACGACGTATTTTGCCACAAACAACGTTTAGAAGACAATTAGATGATCTAAAAAGACAAATCACACTTGCGATTAGATCAGTTACGCCTGAGATGTTGAGTAACATTAGAAGACATTTCGACACCAGATTAGCATGTTGCCAAGACGTTCGCGGCGAACATTTTGAACATTTCCTACATTGATATTAATGTTTTTTGTTTATTTTTATATTATTAAGAAATAATTTAGAGCGTAAATAATGTCGATGAAATTGTTTTCTATTTATTTCTTCTTCTTGGGAGAAGCTGCTTTCTTCGCCTTCGGTTTTGGAGCTTTCGGTTTTTTTGTAGGGGCACCTTTACTGTTTTTTTTTTGCTTAGGAAGGAGACTTCGCTTTGGATGCAAGCGAAACTGATGATGATGACGATGAAGTTGTTGTCGATGGGGTGGATTTCGGAGTCGAAGTCTTCTTTTCAGTTGCGGCAACTTTCTTAGGTTTGGTTGCAGTCGTAGTCTTTTTGGCCGACTTTTTTGCTGCTCCCGCAGCTGCCGGCTTCTTTGTTGGCTTGGGTTTATCGCTGGAAGCTGCTCGTTTTGCAGGTGACTTCTTTGCTCTACCTCCAGCCCCAGTTTTCTTTTTGTCGCCGCTGGCCGGTTTCGATGCTGAAGCTCCTGAAGAGGACGAAGCTGCCAATTTGAAGGAACCGGATGCACCTTTTCCTTTAGTTTGCACTAAAACTCCTGAAGCGACGCCTGACTTTAAGTATTTCTTGATGAAAGGCGCTACTTTCTCGGCATCGACCTTGTAGTTGGCAGCAATATATTTCTTGATGGCTTGCAAAGATGATCCACCACGTTCCTTTAAACCCTTGATAGCGTTGTTGACCATCTCAGATGTCGGTGGATGAGAGGGTTTAGCCCTTGGGTTCTTTGCTTTTTTTTCCTTCTTCGCCACTGTTTGGGTTTGTGGTGATGAATTCGACACGGATGTCACAGAAGCAGTGGAACTATGAGTTTCCGTATCAGCCATAATGATTTGTATTAACTCTTACGATAGTCAATAATTTGGTTGTAAATAACGTCGGACGTACATGCACCTCTGTCTAGAGAGAATATATTTATTCTTTATTTTTTAGTATAATGTAGCGAATTTGAAAACACTTAATATTTCCGAAACAGTTGAAGATAGACCGATCCTATTCTAGAATACGCCAAATATCCTGCCCTTTAACCATTTCAAAAATTGTACGGTGTAAATCCGGTCGTACATCTCTCCATAGATCTTTGTGCTCCTTGAATTTGTCGTGGAATTTTTGCTTTCAGAATGTAAGTTTCACTATCCTATATCACTAATGGTAGAAACTTATATATTTTTCCTTGAGATGGATTGGCATTCTAGCATTGAGTTTCTGCCAAATGTCATCCATGCAAATATTAATTGATACAGGTATATATTCTTCTACTATTTCCAAATTTATGCTATTTATTGTGATGTCCTCAATAGTAGTTGTTTAGTTTAGGCTGTCAGAAATGTTGGCAACAGCTTGAGACACACTCAGATGTAAATTTAGGCAAATGGTGGCTGTTTCAAGGTGTTCAGAACATTGATAACTTGTCCGCAACTGCTCAAAATGTTTACATATTGTCATCAGGCATTTTAATGACATTTTGAAACATTACCTAGCTTTTTTATACTTGAAAGAGTTATTGCATGTTCTTAGTTTCACTAAGATTAAAATTATTGAAAAATGCCACTGTGAATAGCTCAGGTCAGATTGAGTCACCTTGTCTGACTCCTGTGTTAGTGAGAAAATCTGGGCTGTCTTCATATGTTCTGATTTTGGCTTTGGCGTCCTTGCATATATTACCCAACGTTTGTATATAGGGTGTTACTAAAATATAGTTCCAAACTTCTACTGTGTATAGAACTCCTTAAAATAAGCCAAAAAACATGGCCCTTAAAAACGCACCCTTAGGAAGTTATATGCTCTTAAAAGGGCTCAAACAAAATTATTTTTTTTTGTTGTCAGTTATTGCCACAGCGCTTAACAATTTAAGTTATTAATTAACTGTCAGTTAAGCTTTGCAGTGTTTAATTAGTAAAAGTGATGATTGAAAAATTTATTGTGGCAATGTCAGTCTTTTATTTACCATGGTAAACAGATTTTTGTAATTTTTGGCGTAATAACTTAAAGAGCAGCGTAATTTACTCGAAAACCATTGGAAATATCGATTTGGACAAACATAATATTTTGTACGTAAAATTGTTAAGATTTTGTAAATCTGTAGAAAAAATTGTAAAAAAATGACAAAAAATAGGACGTTTATGATTTGCATGTCGACAAACGGAGTAGCACATCTTATTTAAGGTAAAAAGTTATATCAGGCCCATACATTTTTTTTATTTATTTTTCTCCGTTTTGTCAATAAGACAAAAAATAGCCATTTAAAAGGCATATAACTTCCTAAGGGTGCTTATTTTAGTGAGTTCTGTACATAGCCTATTTTAGAAACACCCTATATCCATAGCTTAGCTACATGTTTATAATATGGTTTGATATGCTTTCTTGAAGTGTGTGATTCCAATGCTAGTGCTGAAGGCACTATGATACCCAGCTTTTTCTCGAGGTTGAGCAATAATATGTTCTTGTATAAATTCAAAACTTCTCTGTGGATAAGTGACTAAGACGTCAAATCTTACGTTCAATATCTAGGGCGTTCAGAGAGTATTCAAAACCGTTTTACCAGACCTTAGTATGGCAATCCAGACAAACCTCCAATAAAGAAGCATTATCAGTTTTCTCCGTTTCTACAGCAATAATAATTAGAACTATTGTTTTGACGCCACGACTTCAAAAAATGTATCCAAGCTGGGTTTAAAATAATGCGTTCACATCACGCCACTACTTTGCTTAAAACGATTAGAATCTCTCGAAGGCTACACATAAAACAAAAATTCAACACAACCACAGTTCTCTTGTAAGGAAACTAGTCTGACATGTTCCTGAGAGAAATGAAAAGAGTGAATCTTTCTAGACTAGAACAAGGATAATCTTATATAAATGGGTTAGTTGGAAGGAGGCTGACAGGATTTGAAACAAAGGTTACTGGTTGTCTCTTATGGAATTGAGATATTTTCAATATGACCAACCAGTATTCTTTTATGTATTTTATATATTTGTATGTTGTGTGATATTTATCTGTGTTTGGACACATTTCAGCTCCATATCTGGAGTGGTTCTCAATCAATATGGCTTTATTGTTAAATGATGTCTTTAACTGCCTGAGATTCTTGTGAGATTGTGCACTAGATGATCTTTACTGCTTCAATTGTCGAGAGGGTGACTACGAGTTACACTCTCTGCAGAATAAGTTCAGGGACAACTGGCCATTGGGCATGAATCTCGGCTTACTTACGGAGTGTGGGATTGAAGAGGAAAATAGATAATCTAATTTCGATCTTTTTTTAAATTCACTTTATAGTTGGACGATTTACATTTCGCAATCTTATTATTTCACCGAAGTAGATAATATCGTGAGAATTATTAAGTAATTTGCCATGGTAAACTACAGATTATCGATCCATCAAGTGATCTAACCCGAATGAAGGCTATACAGGTTTGACCATTCCCAAAAATTCAAAAATCAACTACATCTCAATAGGAAGTAGTTCCTTGTAACTTACGTACAGTAACACCCCAGCACAATTCCAATGGCAACATTATTCCCTCTGTTTTTCACTATCAAGGTGTATCGAATTCTGTCGTCGATGGTTCGGTTCTGATTTCTATTTCAGATACATTGTCGTCAAATTCTATATAAACAACCTATGGCAATTCACCGGGCTCCAACTGGTCACTCAGTTGTACTTACAACTCATATTCTGCCTTGACAAGACTGTGGCTAACATTCAAATTGTCCCACAACATAACTAGAGATCATAACACATTTGCTAAAATTTGAACAACTCCTCCAATTTAGGGCCATTAGAACAATTTCAATCTTTCGACCATATATCTTCACTTGTACTCCTACATCTACTACAGGTAATTTATACAGTTTAGTAGTATTGTCCAATATAATTGTCTTATTTTAATTTCGCTTTAATATGTTTATCTATGCATATACTCAAACTGCAGATAATTCATACTCGTAGTTGAATATTTGTCCAACAGTACATAATTTTTTCATTAAACGTTTAGTTTTGAAATAATGTTTTGTTAGACTACTACTAGGATTGATGTGCATTTTGTGTAGGCTTGTTGAAAGGTATAGACGCACCTGACGGGCGCCCATATACCTGGTATCCAAAAAGTATCGGAAAAGCTTAAGAATGTTTAACATAAAACTGATCCCCCAGCTATCTAATGTCGTATATTTTTAAGATTAAATTAATTATTTTCAATGAGAACCTCCTATTTCGATTCTGGCAATAAAACGTGCTAAAAATTTGAAATTTAGATTTGATTTTACAAACGACCTTGACTAGTTTTTTCCCCTGGGTTTTCCTTTATGATTTTAATGGGATCACTGAATCGACAATATTCTTTAATCTCATTTTTGGTGAACTATCCAAGGGCGTACCCAGCTTTTGGTTTAGGGAGGGGCAAAATTAGCAAAAAAACTGTCCTAGAGGAGGAGGCAAATCGGAAAAAAAATTGTCGTAAAAAGAGGGACAAACCAGAAACTTTATGGTCCAGGATGGGGGGGGGTAAGTCAGCAATTTTGTGAGAAGATTCAATGGCTCATGGCATGTTTTTCAGGTCCAGGGGGGGCAACTGCAATTGCCCCCCCTCCTTCGGTACGCCCATGGCACTATTTCATAACAAAGTCGCACCTAGGAGCGCCACATAAAATTCTGAAGATCACCACTTTCTAATTCTTCCAACTTGAAAGGAAATTTGTTGTTATATGATCAAATACTATTGTCAAACATTTTAATTTTAAATTTTAGAATTATGCTTTGTCATTGACAACGGGATCTGACCCAGACCCCGAAACATTTGGAAATATACAGTAATTTCGTGAATTGTGGTGTCATTTCTCAAAAAAGTGCTTAAACATACATATGTATTGTTTCATTACTCAATTTGAAATTAATATAAAATTTTATAACAAAAGTTTATTCTACGTAAAATCGTAGAACCTAGCCTTAATATACTAACTTTTATTATAGTCTACGAAACTCATCAGTTTAATTTCCTGTATTTCTGCCATTATGGGAGGAAGTTAACATTCCCTTGTTTATGTTGTGTATTGTCCGTATCTACACAGACGCCAATCCCATGCTTTTGTTACCTTTTAATCAAATATCAAATTCATTATGTAGGTGACATTGTAGAAAATGAAGGCGAAGACTATTGTCATGGGAGAGGTTGTATATTCACGATTTGACTGAGGTCACGACAAAGAAGTTATTTCAAGTAAACATATTTGACGAGAAGACGTGAAATTTTATACAATAGCTAAAGAAAAGGTTTATAACCAGAGGGTCTGTAAGATACAGAACGAAGGCAAAGGTTTAAATTATAGTGTTATTTTGTTGTTTACGTGTATTAAGATTGAAACTACCAAGCTGACCTATAAATTTCATATAAAAAATTCGTCAGTTAAAATGAAAAGGAGATATAAAACACTGATAATACTACTTATAAACTATGTGAAGAATTTAACAAGCCAATATTAACATAAACGCCGGATTAAAGTGATTAATTATATTTTGTCACCTATAAATATTTTAAAATTATCGAAACACTGACAAATTGTGCGAATGAAGAGCTGGTGATTGAGAAATGCAGAAAAATTCATATAAGACATGACCTTGTTTTTCTGAGTTGTATTCTCATGTCTGAGAAATAATGATCTCTTGAAATCAGGTACACCTATTTATTATGGATTTCCATGTTTCTCGATGTATTTTTTCAGTTGGAAGGGTTTGTAGTGGTGTATTTGTGATCTCCGTTACCTTACCTTATACCTTTCCCAGTACTATTTTAAGTTTTCTAGCTGGTCTCCCTGTCATCTTGTAGTATGTCCAAAGCATTTTAGGACTAAATTCGTAACATACGTCACCAGCACCACATTTTAAATGCATCTATTCTTCGTATGTCTGATGTTTTCACCATCCAGGGTTCAGCTCGGTACAGGATTATTGAGAATATGAGAGATTTGACCAACATGATCTTAGCCTTTCCAGTAATGTGACGATCTTTCCATTTCCTTATACGGTTGCTGATGGCTCCCCGTGCCATTGTAATTCCTCGTCAATCTATCTAACATTATCTTCATTTCTGCCTCTTTTCTCGCCAGTAACATTGTATCGTCTGCGTATAGTAAGTTAGTTAGTTAGTCTTTTACAACCAGTTGACACTCCTCCCTCAAAGTCGTCTAGAGCTTGTCTTATTATGTATTCTCCGTACGCGTTAAAAAAAAGAGGCGACAGTATGCATCCTTGTCGCACCCGCTTGTGAATATTAAACGTCTGTGATATTTGATCTATACTTATCATAGCTTCGTTTGCCACGTATAAGTTATTTATTTGATTTATTAGGTTATTAGGTACTCCGATTTCCTTTCGTATCTGCCACAGACAATCCCATTTTACGCAATGGAATCACTTTTTAACGGATTTCAAAAGGAAAAGAAGGATGTTTTCAATTCGTCTGTATCTATGTTTTTTTTGTTTGTTCAGCTATTACTCGAAAACGGCTCAAGGAATTTCGACCGTTTATATTAGATACTGTTCCGGGGGATCGCGAAGTAGTCCCATATCTTTTTTATTAATATAGTTTGTAGCGTTTCTTAGAAAATAAGGAAAAACTTTTACAGCGATTTTCTTATACACTATGCTTTGGTGGAGTCGCCGGTTAATACCGGAATATGGAATAAAATTAGATTAATTCCGGGATATCCCGAAGTGGTCCCATATTGTTTTTCAATAACATAGCTTGTACCGTTTTTTTAGAAAATCGGGAAAAACTTTTTTAACGATTTTCTTATACAGTAAGCTTTGGTGGAATTGCTGGTAATAACTGTTCGGAACTTTAGGTCAATTGCAAATAAATTGAATTAATCAAAATAAATGTCAGTTAATATTTAAATACAGTCTGTATTGAAACTATTTTTTTTTATTAATATTTTTAAGAGAAATAGTTATTCTTCATAAACAGATTTGCATGGACACTTGCAATTAATTTAGTGAATATTTAGTGATCATTTATACACAAAACAAGCCTTTCATGCATAGGTGTTGAAGTGAACGTTTCTGTCCTGCGGATAAACCATAAAGTGAAATATTTTCCAATTATATAATTATATATTGATATGTATATGTGTCATTTTAATTGTAGTAATAATTGTAATTGTAATTGAACAAACAAATAAATTGAAGTTGAAATGAATAGAAATAAAACGTAAACACTAATCATTCCGTGATACTTTTTTAGCTGTAGAGCAGGTTTGTCATCAGATAGGAATTTTGATTACAAATTAAAGTATCTTTATGCCATTGCACTAAAAATTATATACTAAGTATTTATGTAACTTTTTCAACAATATAATAGGTTTCAAAAACTATATCAATTTTGTTTAAAGGTGAGGTATCTTTAATTTTTATAATATCTCAAATTGTCATCAAACAAAGTTTATTAGAATTGAAAATTGCATCCAATTGTGCTGTATTATTAAAAAATATAATAAATTGAAAGCTGAATGGAAATAAATCGAAATAAATGTCAGTCAACTTCAAGATGGAGGATCTCAGTTGGTTTCTATATACCTACAATGTGCTTTCATGAAATCGATTCAAACGGAAAACGTTCGTATGAATATTATTTGGAGAAAAGCTTAGTATTCATAAAAATATTTGCATGGTCAGAAACGTATACTGTAATCATTACATGTCACTTTTTCAACTATATACGGGGTTGGTTAGCAAATAGGAATTTTGCTTAAAAGTAAAATACCTTTATTTTTCATAATATATAAACTTCTTACCAAATAGGAGTAATAAGAATTATAAAATGCATCTAGTTATGCCACATCCCTAAAAATTGTATAATAATCTTGATGTCACTTTTCTAAATTATTCACTAGGTTCGAAATACGAGAAACCGCTGAATATTCAAGTTTGAAATAGTTTCATATAGTATGTTAAAGTAATGACTAATATCGACCTTTAAGTTAAATTTCAAGGTCAAATTTTTAAATAAAGAACATATGTTTTTTTTGCAGTAAAATTTTACATTACTTTATGGCTCATAGACAAAATGCATAAAATTCTCTCAATTTTGATCCTACATTTTCCTAATAAAATGCTAGTTCAAGAAAAAACGTTCCGAAACTTACCAAATATTGCCCATACACAGATGCTTGAAATTGCTAAAATTCCAGCAGAAATTAATAATATATTTATCAGCAACAAGTAGGCACATATTAGTATGAACTACTTGATTGAGTTATAGATGCGACGACGGAGCTTTCACTACAGAAAAAATCCATAAAACTCACTATAAGGTACATGTGTAGCTTCAGAAGTAGGCTAAATATAAATAAATACATTAAAAAACAAAATCCCGGCTTAAAAAAATTAACCAAAAAGCATGAAATATTTTTTTGTTACAACAATTAAATACTTTTTCTGAAGTCGGTGCCAAGCTAAAGTGAAACTATTATGGGAAGTACATTTTTGAGGTGTACTTTGCAACTTGGCTATTCACATTGGCATCGACTTCAGAAAAAGTATTTAGTTGTCGTAGCAAAAAATTATTTAATACTTTTTAGTTAAGTTTTTTCTGAAGTCGGTTTTTGTTTAAGTATTTATTTTACAATTTTTAGTGATGCAATGGCTTAATTGAATGCAGTTTTCAAATCTAATTAACTTTTTTGATATTGCCTAAAATAAGGTATTTTACTTTTAAGCATCATTTATTAGTTTGACCAAGCTGGTTTAATGTTGAATAGAATAACTTGTTTTCTACATATTAAGAAAATTTTGTATATGATTCTGATGGATCCATTATATTGTAGACGATCTGAGTATCATTCTTGAGGTCTGTTAATTATACTGACATTCATTTAATAGTCTCCTCTCCGCGGAATTTTATTATAAATCGGTATACAGTTTTAATTGGTATAGCAGAATAGGACGTAGTATTTAATTCTAATTACTTTTGTCTGATAACAATTTGAATTAATTTTAGAAATAAAGGTACTTAACTTAAACAAAATTTATATTATTAATAGAATTCATCCGACAGCTGGTGCAATCGGCAATCAACCAATTCGTGGAAGGGCCATTATTCCGATACTTCTGGGAATCCGAAATGTTTCGTCTCTCAACAGGCCGGCCGCTGCCATTACTGGGAATTCCCTTAAAGCTTCCAGAACATGAAAGAGTTTCCCGATGGTTCGGTATAGTTAAGATAAATTGTAACTAGTAGTTTCTGTGAATATAAATTGTGTTAAAGTAGTGGAAATAAATTATAGTGAGTTGGACTGATAAATCCAAGAACTGAACTGAACCTGAGTGTGAAAATAAAAACATTACAATATTCTCTATCAAACGTAGTACACAATTTGGAAAACTGGCATGAAGATCTATTATACAATTTTTAGTGATGTGGCATAATTAGATACATTTTATAATTCTTAATACCCTCAATAAATAAAATTATTGTACTTCTAAACAAAATTCATATTTGCTGACAAACCTCGTATACAGTTGAAAAAGTGACATGTAATGATTACAGCATACGTTTCCGACCACGCAAAAATTTTATGAAGAATAACTTTTTCTATAAATAATATTCATAAGAACGTTTTCCGTTTGAATTCAACTTATGAAGACACAGTGTATATAGAAAGAAACTGTGAACCTCCACCTTGAAGTTGATTATCTGATATTTATTTCTATTTATTTCCAATCCATTTTCAATTTATCACAATTTTTAATAATACAGTACAATTGGATGCAGTTTTCAATTCAAACTTTGTTTGATTAATATTAGGTATAATATTAAAAAAAATAAAGGTACCTCACAAAATTGATATATTTTTTTAAACCTATTGTTGGAAAAGTTACATAAATACTTATTATACAATTTTTAGTGCAAAGACATACGTATTGCAGTTTTTAATTCCAATTACTTCTACTTGATAACAATTTTAGATATTAATAAAAATAAAGATACCTTAATTCGTAATGAAACTTCCTATTTAATGACAAACCTCGTTTACGCTTAAAAAAGAGAAATGAAATGATTACTGTCTACGTTGTAGACCATGCAAATCTCTTTATGAAGAATAACTTTTTCTCTTAAAATTATTAATAAAAAGAAATCGTTTGATTTATGAATACACACTGTATGTAATGTAATGTACATATTAACTAAAATTTATTTTCATTAATTCAGTTTATTATATTTACACCAAGTTCCGAACAGTTAAGAATGTCGTTAAAAAAGTTTTTCCCGATTTTCTAAAAAACCGTTAGCTATGTTATTAAATATATATATATATATATATATATATATATATATATATATATGGGACCACTACGGGATCCCTCTGAACTAATCCAATAACTTTTTAATTTATTATATCCTATGTTCTGAACAGAAATGTTTTCCACATTTAATACCAGCGATTCCACCAAAGTTTACTGTATAAGAAAGTCGGTAAAAATGACACGGTACAAGCTATGGTACTGAAAAAATATGGGAGCACTTCGGGATATCCCGGAACTAATTCACTTTCTTTTCAATTTATCTCAAGTTTCGAATAGACAAATTTTCATAATTTTAATCCGGCGACTCCACCAAAGGATAGTGTATAAGAAAATCGTTAAAAAAGTTTTTCCTTATTTCCTAAGAAACGGTACAAGCTATGTTAATGAAAAAAATATGGGCCCACTTCGCGATCCCGCGGAACAGGATCCAGTATAAACAGGCGAAATTCTTTTAGCCATTTGCAAGTAATCGCTGAACAAACATAAAAAAATTAGATAGAGACGAATTGAGAACCTCCTTCTTTCTGAAGTCGGTTAAAAAGGTTCTAAATGTTCTGATCTATGCCATGAGCTTAGGCAAGTTTCCTTAATATAACGTTTGAGAAAACCCATTGCATGGGAAATGTACAACTTGAAGGGATTTAAGTTACTGGAAACAATAATATCGGCAAACAATGATATCACCGAAGAAATAAAAATACTAAATAATGCATATGGCCTCTAGACAAATTACTCACGTGTGGCGTTCATCCAAACTCAATCCTTGGTCTTCACGAAAACTAATGTACCTAGAAAAATCTGAAGAATAATACGCAACCCAATACAGCAAAACATAGAAGAAGAAAAATACACTACAGAAAGATGGAAACATAGTTTAAGAGATTAAAAGAGGCACGCTGTGACCATGACCTAACCAGCATGGAAAAAAACCCGGACGGCCGACCTCGCAGAATTCCAATGGCTGTACAACTCTGAAAGACGAAAAACTAGACTAACACTAAACCTCAACAATGCTACTAACGTTGATCTAAAATAAATAGTATGATAAAATATGGAATTAACTTTTATCGATAGTTTCATAATATTACGGCAGAAAATTATGTCAATCTATATGAACAGGTATTATTTGTATCTACCATGACCTTAATGACGCATATTAACATTAACATTGGTCCCACAGCATAGATTTATTTACCCCCATTGACCTTGAACTAGAAGGTTTCGCCAATAAAATTACACCATGAGAAAAATTGCGTATCAACGGAGACGGCAAATAAAACAATTACTCGGTAATCTCTTATCAAGAATCAACATGATGGAACGTCACTGTGATGTTTAATGTGGATTAATATCGGCTAATAAAGTAATGAGTAGTCGTACCCACTACTGGACGAATGTTTTAGATATTAATAGGAGATAAGTAGTTTCGAAAAAAATTCATGCATAAATTAGTTATGGTTGCGTGTCTGATACGCAACAATTATCATTATTTGGAGATTACTGGTGGGTATAAACTGATTAGCAAATAAAGTTAATATTAAAGTTGATTAAGTCAATCCGAACAAACCGGATGCGAATTGAAGTATTAAACATGGCGTGGTACAAGGGTAATTATTTGAGTATACAGAATAAATATTCAGAATGGTGAAGAAAAGATTCTAAATAATTAGTGAGTTGGTATTTCATCTCTATATGTAAATTTAAAATGATATTTCAAACAAATTTATTTACTGTTGAGCCCCTAATAATCGTCTATATTAAACCAGGTAAGATTTAAAAAATGCTTTCATGACAACTAACGAACATGGTTCCAAATTTACCCCAGATACAGTCGTTTGACTGTAAAATGAAAATTCTGTAGAATACATAATGATCAACTAAAAAAAATCTCCAACAAATGTTACTTACTCATGGGGGTACCAGAAGTTTGCATGTAATATTTATTCTGAAATAAATAATGCAACTTTTGCTATAAACTGCACTTTATACGAATCAACAAGAGAATTAAAAAAAATCTAGTTCAGTTGTGTTAAGTTTTATTGAAAACGGGGACTAATTACATGAAATATACAGACTGTCAAGCAATGAGTTGTGTTTTTCCCAAAAAATCTACCAAATACAATCAATGGTAAAAACTGAGTTTTCTATTTAAAAAAAAACAGCTTCCGGCCCGAAAAGAACATTTTCTGTCCAAATCGGAAGTAGTAACATGGGCCTTTTGATGGCCCACCTGAAACGCCACAAATTGTATTTGAAACTTTTTTCGGAATATTAGAATCCACTGGAGAATATTCTACGTATATTGAGCAAACTGTATTTCATAGGAAAATCAAACAAAAAAAAATTATAACTCTAATTGATTTTAAAGAAACGTAAATTACTTAATTCAATGTGAGAAAAAAGTTTACGACAAAATAGTGCAAACTTTTTGTCAAACGGCAATCCTTAGTACAAGCCAACAATATTGTTTTTTTTAGGGTTCCGTTTATACAATATACGGATACCCTTATATCACTCCGGATTTCTGCCTCTGTCACATCACAGCAATTTTCTCCTAAACTACTGGACTGAAGAGGTTGAAATTTGGTATCAATGTATAGTTTGGTGACCCGATCAGGAGTACATATCGTAAAAGAAAAAAAATTGATTTTAGGGGGGAAAAACTAAAAAAATCGACCGTCCCCCCCCCGATCTCCAAAACTACTAAGCCAAAAATTTTGAAAAAAATAGGAAATATAGAACGTTGCCCGAACTTCACAGGAAAAATAAGGAGAAACCATTAATATTAATTTTGGGGGGCAAATTATAGAATTAAATAAGAATTTAAAAATAAAAAAAATTTCAAACACATCATGTAATATATCAAATGAAAGGTCTCATTCTGAGGAACAAAAATATATTTTTTTCATATTTAAAAAAAATATTTTAAAGATACTAACGAAAATATACCAAAATTTACCCATTCCCCCCCCTTATCCCGAAACTATAAAACGTATAGTTTTGAAAAAAATTAGAGGTATAGGTTCTGACCTGAAGTTTACTGGAAAAATAAGGAGAAACCTCTACTTTTAATTTTGGGAGGCAAATTACAGAATTAAATGGAATATATAAAATTAAAATTGTTTCTAACCCATCATGTTACATATCAAATGAAAGGGCTCATTACGACGAAAACAAATATATTTTTTTATATTTTTAAAATAAATTAATTAAAAGATATTAACAAAAATATAAAAAAATTTACACCCCCCCCCCTTATCACCAAAACCATAAGCTGGAAAATTTAAAAAAAAATAGAAGTATAGCCTCTCACCTGAACTTTACTGGAAAAATAAGGAAAAACCCCTAATATTCATTTTGGGGGGCAAATTATAGAATTAAATGGAAAATATAAAATTAAAATTGTTTCTAACCCATCATGTTATATATCAAATAAAAGGGCTCATTATGACGAAAACAAATATATTTTTTCATATTTTTAAAATAAATTAATTAAAAGATATTAACCAAAATATAAAAAATTTTACCCATCCCCCCCTATCTCCGAAACCATAAGCTGAAAAATTTTGAAAAAAATGGAAGTATAGCACCTCACCTGAAGTTTACTGGAAAAATAAGGAGAACCCCTAATATTCATTTTGGGGGGCAAATTATAGAATTAAATGGAAAATAAAAAATTATAATTGTTTCTAACGGGTCATATAATATATCAAATCACAGGGCTCATTATGACATATACAAATATATTTTTTAAATTTTTTTAAAATGAATATTTTAAAATATATTAAAAAATTACCCATTCCCCCCGTTATTCTCCAAACTATAAGACCTAATTTTTTTTATTGGAAAAATATAAAAAAAACATAATTCTATTATTTGGCCCCCAAATAATAGAATTAAACGGAAAATAAATTATTAGAAAACCCCCATAGTAATTTTAGGGACAAATTATACAATTAAATGGAAAATAAAGATTCAATTTTCAAAAGCATCATGTAAAATATCAGATAAAAGACTCATTATATGAATTACAATTATATCATATTTTTAAATCCTTTGTTTAAAAGATATTATCAAAAATATTAAACATCAACTTAATTCCCACTTTAGAAACTACACTATTTAAATTTTGAAAAATATATTTTATTTGTATTTTTTAATAATTTGAATAACATATTTAATAATTTATAATGTAAAACTTCACCTATTTTGCCCTTTATCTTCCAATCTACAGAGCCTCAAAACTCAGACAGTAGATTATAAAAGACTTCTCTGAAAGTTTATTAGTAAAATAAAATTCTAATGTTAATTTTTGGGGGCCATATTAGAAAAGAATAGTATTCTGATAAAAATCAAGCGAATCCTGAAGCAGATAAAATAAAAAGTGTATGTGTGGAAAATCAAAGTGTATATTTTTTATAAATTTAAAACGCTTCCTTTAAAAGATATAAGGGTAAATATAAGAAAATGCACTCATTCCCTGCTTGTCTGAAACTGGAATATTAGAATCTTGAAGGTGGTACGGAACCCTAAGTATGCGAGTCCAGCTCGCACTTGACCAAATTATTTTCTCTTATGGTACTGTTCCGTAACTAATCTCGCTGTTTCACTTCTTGTATCGTTTTAAGTATTTTCATTTCAGTGCTCTTCATTAGTTGTTTCGTTCTGTATGTTTCCGTTGCATACGTAACAACTGGACTCTCGCATGTATTAAACATTCTCACCTTTGTCTTAATTTACAAGTATTCATTGTTTCAGATGAGGTCTTGTAGGCTTCCTAATATCAAGGTTTCATAGTATTCGCCCTGGTTTCTTCGAATAGCTGATTGAGATCCAGAACTTTGCTATGCTTTGCTTTGCTTTGTAGGAATTATCATGTAATTTTCTGTGATCTTTTTAAATTTAAACAATAGACGTCATTAATACGGCTTCATCCACAAAATACAGTGTTTTTTTAACTATTTGTTGTCCATTAGATAACCAGTAGTTCCTCTCGTTTTACTTCTTTGATTATTTCCTCCATTATTAGGTTGGTAAAATGGGGCTCAAACTATCACCGTGAAGTACACCGCTTCTTCCTCTTTGTTTATCATTATTTTTATTGCTGCTATTACTTGTTCTGTCGTTACTTCTGTGGGGACATCCCTGTAATAATCGGAAGGTTTATTTCTATATCTTCAATTTCTTGGTTAATTTCGAGTTCAGTTTGATATTTATATGCTTGTTGTTTATTGTTTTTCCCCAATTACAAGTTTTCTACTACCACATTTTAGCGATAGCTTTCCTTTAGTTCTTTAATACCTTGATAAGATCTATTTTCTACTCTTTTACATGATCGTATGTATAAAGTATACATACGATCATCCGGTGTTATTACCTTAAATCTAGGTTTGTTGTTCCTCTTTCCATTTATGTTGATTTTTATTAGTCTTGTTCTTCCATTTTTTGTCCAAGACGTTTTTGATATAACTTTATAATGTTGTGGTTTTAAAAAGACTTAAGTGGTTCCCGTTTTTGTGAGGCTATTTTTGCACAATATTTACACAGATTGAGATTTTTGATTCAAGTGTTGTTTATTTATTCGAAGTTATTGTTGGGCACATATTATTTAGCATTTTACCATTATTTTTTATTACATCCACATTGAGTCGCTGCATCACCACTTTAATTGGTAAATTGCCAATCTTTGAGTTAATATCTCAAATCAAAAATTCCTTTCCGGCTATTAATTCTCTTCATTTTGGTATCTCAGGGCAATATGCTAATAATATGTGGTTTGCTCTTTTTTTGTGTGATTGTTTCTTGCAATATTTTATCCTCGTTCATGATTGTCTTTCCGCGGATGAAATTTTTGTTTTGTGTTTCATCCCCGCTGATGAACAGATGTCGATTCGGTGTCCCTCTAATTCGTCCTATCATTTATATTTCCTTTTTGTATCCTTTTTCTCGCCTTACCGTTAGTTTTCAAAGGCTTTTCACGCAGTACTAGTAGCATTAGAATTTCCACTGACGTTGCAGATTTATTGATTTAAACACTCAACTCAATGTTTCGCCTTATTAGGGCTTTATCAAGAGTACATGTTGTTATACTTATACATAACATATACCCTAATAGGGCGAAACATGTGCTGAGTGTTTAAATCAATAAATCTTTGAAACATTTAAAAGTTTAAGATTTTCCTATCCTAGCATTAGAATTTTTTACTGTGAGGAGGTTGCTAACCTATCTCAAGAATCAGTCTCTTTTGGTCGGGCGTGGAACCGCCTACGCAGATTGTAGAGTTACCCAGTATGACAATAAAACTGAATACAGTCCAGAGAAAAACAGCAAATTATTAAGTTAATTTCTAACATGTACTAACTCAGTTAAGAGTAAATATCATAGGAAAGAATGAGGATCGGATACAGCGTGGGATTTAACTAGCTTGGAACAGAACAGAGTAAATGAAATCTTATATAACAGACAAATAAAGAACCAACAAAAGTAAAGTGATAAACGTTGACCAATCCTAATATACGTAACAACTGTTGTGACACAAACATAGACAACTAAACAGAAATTTATTAAGGTCAAACTAAAGCCTTTACGATAAACTACAGATTTGATAGTGTGGAACAACACCATACCAGAAAATAAATAAGACTAGCCTGGCCTTCCTTTATTAAATAATAAAAATATACCAATCAGGTGCATTCTAGAGTATTTGATCAAAGAGACCTACCATTTCTGACAAACAGAACTCAAGTGGACATTGATCGTTACGAAATAATCGATATAGAAACTAATAGTGAGACAAAGAGAAATAGATAGCTAATTGTTGGGCATAAGCGCAATCATAATGAACAGAATTTCGCAGCCCATGTTGTAAGAGGTAAGAAAAAGAAATGGAACAGTAGAATCTGAAATGGAGTGCCTAATTGAGAGTAGGATATCAGGGAGACATCCCCAATTCAGATTATATAAATAGAACTGCTAGACGGATATGGTTCGGGAAGAGATGAGTTGAGTATAAAGAATTTGCAAAGACGTAGAAAAAAAAACAAACACGTTCCTAATGTATTGATGGTATGAATGAATTTATTAATAAATAATGTAGCTGAATAAGACTCATTATTGCAGAAATTATCGCCAACTAAAAATCCACAAATTTTAATCAGCACTCTTCTTAACAAAAATGCGTATTGAATTGGTTTATATCTACTTCAGACATTTTAAACGCAATCAGATTTTCGCGATGCCCAATATAAATTTTAGATATTTTTGTGCTGTTATATTTCAATTTGACTTTACATTAATAAAATCTATCATTGCGAATCAAGAAGGAAACTATTACATTTATCTCCAAGGTAACCAGCAGCATATTTCAGAATGAATTGGGGATTCAGTGCGTATTTTAAAAATAGATTACTTTGTTATACATTTTCCTCGATATGTCGACAATTGTCAATATTATCCAGCACAATCAGGTTTATTAATTAATGCGGTCATCTTGAGTACTAATAATTATGGAGCCAGTGCTATTTTTAAAGTTGTACGTCATAATACTACAAGTAAAAATTCCGACTTTTTGTTAAATGTAGGACATTGAAATATTTTTAACACTATAAAGAATGTCCAATTTCTCTTACTTCTGTCCTTAAACATATTTTATTTATATACGTACTAATATCTATACCTACTTATCCGATTCGAAAAATCCATGCATTCTGTTTGAAGACGTTAATATTAAGAACTACCAGTCCAATTTTCATTATTTATATTAATAATAAAAAAAGGTAGAATTTGTTTATTTGTCTATATTTAGGGGGTTTTCTCTGGAACTACTGATCCAATTCTAAAAATTATTTCTCCAATAAAAAGCTACTCTAGTCTTAAAATACGCTTTATTGAAAAGTTGTTATAAAAAAATACCGATGGATAAGAGCTTTCCACTATTGAAAGATGACATTAACTCTCACTTTCTTCAATAAGTTTGCCGTTTTGCCGTGTTCCCTTTAATGACTTTTCAACATTGAGTAGAAATCGCATAGAGAAATGTCTCTATTTCGGGGAAATGGAGATCTTCTTCAAGGATATAGAGACTGCAATATTAAAATGTCCATAAGATTTTATCCGCACCTTGTTGTAGGGTTTATGTGAATCAACTTTGGGAGTTCGATCGACACAGATTGGAAACTGAAATGGTAACGTTCTCTATACGTTCTAAGATCAAGTTATCTTCGGACTGAATTCGATTTAAGCCTAACCGACAAAGCTCAAATTATAAAATCTTCAAAATCAAATGTTAAATATCTCCAAATATACTAACAACAGCTTGTTTTTATGTATATTAAGTTGCAGTAGCCATTTCATAGCGCCGCATTCCGACTAAGCGCATATTTTGTTGCTATTTTGTTGCTAATTTGTGCCGTCAAAAAGATTTTGTTGCTCCAGCCGTTTCCAAGAAACGGTAGCTAATATAGCTTAACTCTTAACCTACATTAGTCATGTCGGTATTTAAGAAATAAAAATAGCTATCAAAATGAAACAAACGCGTTATTTTGTTGATAATTTGTTTGCTCAAAGATGGAACAACAAAATAGGCCGAAAAGCTGCCCCTACGGGTCAAACTCGCCCCATGTACCCCTAAATGATGAAAATCGTTAAACTAAATATTTTGTAAAAAGCATTTGCAAGATATCTTGTTACTAATTTGTGACGTTTATTACAATTTTGTTGCTCAAGCCGTTTCCGAGAAACGGTGACTAATGTAGTTTAAGTCTTAACGTACATTATGTTGCCACGTGGGTATTTAAAAATTTAAAAAATGAAAATAGCTATCAAAATAAAACAAACGCCTGATTTTGTTGATAATTTGTTGCTCAAAGATGGAACAAAATAATATTCCGAAAAGCTGCACCTACAGGTAAAAACCATCCCCCGTGTAACCTAAGATATATTTCTAAACCGCATTGATAACATAGTCGGGAACATAATCTATTTCAGTATTTGTAATATGTACATCCCTTGAGCTTTATGTCACAACCCTAAATCATGTTCAATAATTTAACTTAAGAAATAACTATACTTTGCTGTTTTTTCTCCTGAAAAGTCTATTTTCACTGAATGAACTGCATTGGTTTTACCAAGTTATTTGCTTGATAGAATCAGTCATGCCTGAATTAGTATCACAAATCAAGAATAAACCACCAAAATACTTTTATTTTATTTTTTATATACATTAATAACCTCACGAGGTTGGACTTGTTTTTAAGGTCGTCGACTTCCAGTCAAGAGTGTTTCCTCTTCTATATATATAGCCGCAGTAGTGATCACCATCTGTTGTTTGGAATTAAATTTGTCATGAACAGTTTAAAGGTCTTATATAAAAATACTATCCAGAATACCTGTTTTTCATACAAATATTTGATGACAATGAAGACTATACACCTGTACGTCTAAAAGAACTCCCTATGATGCTTTATTTCAGAAATCAGTTTTGGTTAGTTTTAGTAGGAGCTAAATCCTTTTCAGAAGTGACGGGAAGTTTGAGTGAATTCAAATTAAAAGTGATAGAATGACCTAAAACTTAAGGAATATAAGTATTACAAATTCTGAAATAGAAAATCTTCCGGACTATTTTACCGAAACTGAATAGAAATATATATAGGGCTTCACGGGGGGTGGTTTTTACCTGTTGGACCAGCTTTTCGGAATATTATTTGGTTCCATCTTTGAGCAACAAATTAGCAACAAAAGCACGCGTTTGTTTCATTTTGAAATCTATTTTCATTTCATAAATACCCAGATGGCTAATGTAGCTTAAGACTTAAGCTACATTAACCACCGTTTCTCGGAAACGGCTAGAGCAACAAAACCATTTTTGACGGCACAAATTAGCAACAAAATATGCGCTTAATCCGAATGCGGACTAAGCTACTGCAACTTAATAGATATCTTGTTTTTTATGTTTCAATTAAATACAATTTGTTATTATACTTATATGTATTGTTTGTTATTTACACAATTTTTTGCATTTATAAATTGGTCTTCATCAAATCGTATTTTTTTTTAGAAAATAGCAAAAGCGCGGTAAAATTTTTTGGAGGGAGTTTTTTTTAGAAAGGTGGCAACCCTTGTTCCACTGAAAACAACAAATTCAGTTCAAGATTCAATCTAAATTTCATTACAAACCATTTATAGAAAATTAGCTGAGGATAAATATACCAGACATTTTTTTAGTTTTAGTATGTTAAAACAGCAGCGTCAAAATTAAATATACGTACTACGATGGGGCGAGAGTGTAGAGAAATACACGTGCCTTCGGAAATAATTTCGCTTTTTTATATCACCTCATGGAATGATATTAGTATAAATTTTAGATAAATTGTCGAGGAAAGAATAATTATTCACCGAAATTACTTGGCATATTTGTGTTCACGCTTAGATTTGTTATTCGTCTGTGCATAAAATAGGGAACGCGCAATAAAGTACGGCGTTTTATTCGGATGTTCGGAAAGTCGATATACGCCTGAACCCGACTCTGTACAACTCCGCGAGAAAGAGGAACAAGGAAATATACACACAACGAACTGTACGAACGATATATTGATTACTTTATACTTCTCTCGTCACACTCACTCCGAAACCAGCTAACCTTCTAACACGGTGAACTAAACACGCCTTCTGTATCGGGCATACAAACAAAAACAACACAATAATGACAACAACTACGTGAAGATCGGTGTATTGTGCGGTGTGTTCGTTTGTTCAACACCACCACCTCTGGACGTCATCGACAGGAAACACCGTCCAGAAGGTGAATATGCGAAGTTCCAGTAGATGCAAAGACAAATTCTATACGAGCAGTTGGTGCATCAATGGTAAGAAGCTGAATTTATTGGAGAATCCAAGAAAGTGTTGTTATACCAACAAACAAATTAGTATCGCAAGTGCTCCAGAACTTCACGAAGAAATTTCTGTCGATGAGGAGCGCTTTATGAAAATCAACAAGAAGTCGAATTTCGTAATCTTGCAGCTCAACCAAAAGGATTATGATTGCGCTAATAAGGTGTTGAACAAACAACTCAAACATATTTACGAAACCGTAGAAGTGGAAGATTTTGAAAGGATTCTGAATAATTTTTACATAAGCAGTGCATACAGACAATTACCGAGACGGAATAACGGTGACGTTCTGCAAACAATCGATGCCGATAACATTTACGAACAATTTTTCGGTCGCTACTATAAGTTTGTCGAGGATATTGCGAACAAAAGTTAATTTTTTTAACTAGTGACGTCATACGTTTAATAACCAAATTACCCGAGATAATCTATTAAACGAACAAACAATCTTCTAGTTCGTGATTGTTGTTGTGTTCTTATTATCGCCGAGTGTAGTTCACTAGAATAGTGAGTTTTTTAGTCGTATTGTAAACCAAGTGCCCCGTATTACCGCACCACATTTTTTGTGCACCAAAAGTGTTAGTAGTCCATAAGTCACACCAAAAAAAAATATATATAATACCAACATACGTATCGAAAAAAATGCCTTCACGCTTTATATGCCTTAATGTTCACCCTTGATGCTTGCGAAATCGTTTAACTGTGATACTATACAGGGAGTTGCATTGCTGTACCAGGCTAGTTCAAAAATGGATTGCAAAAATGTACCCACCTGCCCCCCAATTGCACCACGCGAATTAGACAGGAAAGTTCTGCGAGACACGTTGTACTCGGAAATCATCCAAAAACATAGGAGATCTATCTTTGCACTGGGTTCTTTTTTAAGGATGCTTAAGACCAAAAAGTCGAACTACAATGTAATAAAGCAAGACGGTGAGTCGGAGTGATTTTTGAAACACTTTTACGAAAGACTGGACATTAAAATGAGTTTAGGTCTCATTTATAGTTTAAGGTAATGACTTTACAGAATGTATTATGCTAGTCCATCAATAAATTACAGCAGATTTCGATTTGTGTTAGTGCGAAAGTTAAGCCTAAATATCATAGTTTGTTAATCAATTTACCTGTTTTTTATAATAAATTTCTTAACAGTTCACATAAAGTATTGATTTATATTTTATTTTTGATAAACGTTCAGTCCAGATTCAAAACTTGTATTTGAAAATAATTCACTATTAAACGCTCATAAAATTTTCTGAAACAGAAAAAGTTTGATATAATATTGTTTTTGAAAATGATATTCTTATAATGAACTGGTTTGTTTGTATAGTAAAATTGTTTGTCATTAGATAAAGTAAGATTTTATAAGCTCTGTACAAAAATTTTCTATTGAAAATAAAATTTATTAAAATGAATTTTTCACATGTTTAGTGTCTAATTATGAACCCTACTTCCAAAATTCACATTAAAGGTATTTTTTATGTTTAAAAACATTCAGTATTTATTGTGGCTTTGGTAATGTAACATTTCAAGATTTCTGCAGCTCTTATTTTTAACTAAATTCAATATTAATAGTGACATTTAAAAATAAGTTCCTGTGCCACGTAACTTTAGTTTTATACATTTTCACATAATAGGCGTTTGCTGTCTATATAAAATGTTCCCGACCTGACCTAAATCCATTTCATTTATCACCTCCAAAAGTTTTCATTTACCTACCAAAATACAAAAGAATGCAATAAAACCATTTCTATGAATGATTTATTAATTTTGGTTTTGTTAGATTTACCTATCATTACAATAAATGCAAAACAATAACATAAAAACTGCAATAATGTATACCAAATAATTTTTCGACACTACAGGTTAGGTGTGAATAATGAACAACGGTTAATTCATAAAGTTGAAAGTTGTACAAAAAATGATGATCCTATCAGGCCCAAATTAAGGAGGTCGTGTAAAATAATAAATATAAAAGTATTTTTAAACAATCAAATTACAACCAAAAACTTAAATCCAAAAATAAAAATCTAAATATAATTTTTAAAATAATCTGAATATGTAATATGAATGGTTTCGGAATGACATTTGTGGCAGCTCTGCGTTGTATCTTAATGGAAAGTTTGTATATTTATTATCCAAACGTTTCAGGTTCTAATTTTGCCAAAAATCTTGGTCGTAAAATACAATTTCAGAATTCAACAGTTCTACACAAAGGAGAAGAACAAACACAAAACAAAAAAAAATAATCAAGGACGAAATGTCAGAACTGTCAGAAGGTGTTTTCTGAAAGATAGTTTCACCTAAGAGCTTCAAATAAAATTTTAAAGACATTCTTTCAAAATCATTCAATTTGAAACAAGCTTTATGTTAACATTATGTATAGAATGATGTTGTACTAGCCAGTAAATTCTCTTAGATACATCATTTCAGGCTATCTAACATTTTAATGTCAAAATATAAATTTTCTATAATTGCCTTTACAAACCTTGTTAATTTTTTATTTTCAATGTTGGAGGGTAATATTCCAAAAAATTCACAAATGTAATAGAATTTGGTGAAACCTTTTATAAAAATCCTTTCACATTTTTTAAATATTCCTATAAAGTTGGTAAAAAAATATTTACTTATATTTATTCAGCAAATCATTCATCTTATACAATGTTAATCAGAATCTTACATATCTATTATTGAATTTTGTATTATTTAATATGGTCCAGTCAATGGAGGCAAAAAACGGTAATACTGGGTAATTTGTCCAAGCATTTTTCTTTGGATTTCATTTCTACTTACCCTCTACTTTAAAGCTTACCCTATGCCGGCGGTTGTTTTTTTCCCGGGGACTGAAAAATATTATAAGAAAAAAGTCCGGGAATGAACAAATTAACTAATTTTAAGCAACTTTTGTTATATAAAGTTTTTTCGAAAAGTCAATTTTTTTCGTGTTAATCGCAAGTGAAAGTATCGATTTTTCAACCTAACAAAACAACTTTTCATACGGTTTTTTGTCAATAACTTTAAAAATATACACTTTAAGAAAAAAATCATTTGGATAAAATATGTAGTTGATAAAAAAACAAAAAAATGTTGGGTTTTGGTTTCTGTAAAATCAATACAAACGGAGTTATAGCTTGTTGAAATTTGTCAAAACAAAAACTGAAAAACAATGCATTTATCGGGAAAAGTTTATAATTTTTTTTGAAGTGCTTTAAAAATCTTTTATTTTGGGTTATACAAGTCTCTAGCATGAAAATTACGCAAGTTGTGACATAAATAAGATTGATTTGACAAAAAAATGTACAAATTACCCCCGAAATACCACCTCAGTTAAAATTAATTGCTACCACTTCACAAATCACCAATATATTGTTTTTTTTTTGTAAGCTAAAAGCTCATGTAAATTGAAAATGCATTTATCCCTTATTTTTGAAAGGGCTTGAGCTGAAAGGGTGGCCTAATAGTACTATTCACGAACAAACTTTAAACGTTTATATCTAAATTAATTTTTATCCTATAACAAAAACATAAGTTAAAAAAACATAACCTACAATTTTTTATTTATGTAATAACTTGCTTAATTTGCTAGAGACTTTTATAAAACATCAAATGAATGGATTTTTAAAGCATTTTAAAAAGGTATTTATAAACTATTCCCGAAAATGCATTGTTTTTCAATTATTTCACGATAAACTTTTCAACTTTTATTTTGACAAATAAAAACAAAATGTCAACAAGCTATAACTCCGTTTGTATTGGTTCTACAGAAACCACAAACCCAATATTTTTTTGTAAGTTACACTTTTGATTCAAATGAATTTTTCTCAAAGTGCATATTTTTAAAGTTATTTATGAAAAACTGTATGAAAGAAGTTTTTTTTGTTGAAAAATCGATATTTTCGAAAAGAACTGACTTTCAGGGAAAACTTTATGGAACAAAACTTGCAGAAAATTAGTTAAATTTTGTCATTCCCGGTCTTTTTTTCATATAATATTTTTCACCCCCCCGGGAACCCCCCCCCAACACAGGGTCAACTTTGAAGCAGAGGGTAAATAGTACCCAAATCCAAATTTTTAGGAAAATCGGTGCTGCTCGGACAAATTAGCCCGGTAAATGGTCATTGACTGGACTGATAACTCCCAGTTGTGCGAATTTTACAAAAGATGAGACTTACCAAAATCGTTAAAGCTATTTTCAAAAACGCGATTAGATATAAAATACACTAAAATATTGTATCGTCAAGAACTCCATTTGAGTTACCCACTCTTTCTTCTTTCATTAATTCTTCGAAAACCTTGTATTCGTTGCATTAGTTCTTCTCTTGCAGGAACATGAATTTTGTAAACAATTTCCTCCGAGAAATAAATATCCAACCGATTTATATCTGGTGCACGAGGTGTCCAACTACTCGGATTTTAATTCTAATTTTTGACTTTTGGCCAAACATTCAATTTCTAATTTACATTTTATTAACTCAGTTCACAATACTGTTGACAACAAGTTCAAACATTTGGTTTGTGTAAATTCAAGTCTTAATTAAATATAGAAAGACCTGCAAATATAAATGCAAAAGTTGTCAAGAATTTAGTCAAAAAGAAGGGGAGAGGGAATATCCTTAAAACTATTGCAGATAACGGGAATAAATATATTAATTCTTAAAGAATTGTAAATTTCCTAAAAAAGTTCTACATTCTAGAATTTACAATTTTAAATAAGAAGTGAAGATTGTTCTAAAAATGAAGAACCTATCTTTCTCTTGCTTGTTTAACCCATTAAATATGAATGTAAAAAACAAACATATTCAGGTACTGTTTAGAAATATAGATAAACAATAATCCGTTAGAAAAAAAAAATATTTGCAATTCTGCAATTATTTCGACATTTGTTAATTAAGTGATTTTTCCCAGTTGGAAATTATGACAAAACCCCTGAGAATTATTACACTAAAAGCCACAAATTTCCTTCCTTTGTTGAGTTCACTCTTAGGAGTCTCAGTTTCGCTTTCTTTTCATTAAAAACTTCATAATAACTACATGTTTTAGTTATTTTGTTACGTCTATTGTTTGATTAATTATTATAATTGATGCAAATAATGTTAATATTTTATTGTTGATAAAAAAATTTCTTTTTTCTACAGCTGTCTGAGAATAGATTCCAAAATTTAAAAGTGTACGAAGTCCCTAGATTATAATTTTAGGAGAAAACGAAGTAGAATTCGATAAAATGATTAAGAGCGTAATCATAATTTGTTAATTCAGTTACCTATTTTGGTAACAAATTTCTTAATAGATTTTGTTTCATATTTTATTTTTAGTTCAGATTAGATTCTTTCATTAACCATCAAAATCTATGAAATTGTCTGAGTCAGAAAAATGTTTTGAATAATATTGATTTTGAAAATGATATTATTCTTGAAATTAACTGTTTTATTTGTATGTTTAAATAGTAACTATTACCCGACTTGAGAAGTACTCAATAAAAATTTAATATTGAAACCAAAATTTATTATAATAAATTTTCCAGAAGTTCAAGGTACAATTTTGAATCTTTATTAAAAAACTTTAATTATCAAATATAGGAGTATGTTCAAAAACCATTCTACATTTTTGAAGTTTTAGTAATCTTTGTCGATACCCATTAGGTAGGATCTCTTTAATGTTTTTTCACTAGGTTCAGGAAATCAAGGCGTTATAAAATTTATCAAAATAACTATTTATAAATATTTTAAAACCTCATTAGACCTTTAACTGATCTAATAACAATATTGATAGATTAAAAAAATAAGCCCCTAGGCAACAGATCTGAAAATTTTCGCTAATAAACGAAAACGTATCAAAGTACGAGGGTGAATCAAATATGAACCGGACTTTTGTTTTAAAAATTTTATTGGTACGATCAATACAAATTTTAATACATATTATTTTTCTACATAGTCTCCTCTCTTATGTATACATTTTTTCCACCGACTCGGAAGTTTTTTAATACCTTTCTCAAAGAATGAAACTGGTCGTGTCGATAACCAATTGCGCACAAACGTTTCTACACCTTCGTTGTCCTCAAAGTGGTGGCCTCCCAGTTCTTCTTTAAGTGGCCCAAACATGTGGTAGTCACATGGCGACAAATCAGCACTGTAAGGCGGATGTTCAAGGGTTTCCCAATGCATTTTGTTCAATCTTCCTTGAGTCAATGCAGCTGTATGTGGCCGAGCGTTGTCATGCAACAGAATCACACTTCGGATAGACATATCCCGCCTCTTTTGCCGATAGGCAAGTTTCACTTGTTGGAGTAGTTCGCAGTAATACTCAGCATTAATTGTACGGCGTTCGTGCAGAAAATCGATCAGCAGTACGCCTTCAATCAGCTCCGGAATTGCGTAGATATTCGCCTCATTGATGCTTGTCGTGGGACGGCGTGCGTGAGGCTCATTTTCCACTGTCTCTCGGCCATCTGAAAACTTTTTGTGCCAGTCGTACACTTGGGTCCTTGAAAGTGTTTCATTGCCGACCTGTGTAGATAGTCGACGCAAAATTTCAGACGGTCTAACGCCCTCCCGCGCCAAAAATTTTATAACAACACGTTGCGCAACAGACGTATGCACCTCTTGCTCTGACATGATGCTACTAACAGCTCTTGTGTGATCTGTGACTAACATCCCCACCTAACATATATCGAGACGTTACGCCACTCGAATTACCTACAGGGCGAGAAACAGAAAACTCCGGTTCATATTTGATTCACCCTCGTATGTTGGAGATGTACTATTTAAAAACGTTTCCCATGCTGATCTTTATTAGTTCCATTTCATTTATTTCTATGAATGCAATGCAATCAATTTAAAACAAAACAATTCCTGGATATGTTTCAGTTACCATATATGAGTAAATATGTTATTCAAAATATTTTTTTCAAAACTGTATTTGGAGGGATAATGAGTGGAAATATAGAACGTTGTGTGGAAACAATAAACACATTTAATAATTAATAATTCACTGCTGTTCAAAGTAATTTGAATTACTGACAATCAATTTAAAAAAAAATTCAACGCATTGTTCATTGATTAAATAAAGTATAAGGTATGTTTTCAGAAAAATCTGAAGTAAGTATTAGACTTGGTGATAGCTTTTGTAAACATTTCTACAGAATAAACATAATAATATGAAGCAATGCAGGAATCTTTAATTGTATTATGTCCATTTCGTATACTTGCAGCATGTTATTGTTACAGTTGAAATTTAAAAAAAAGAGTTTTTCTAAAATTAATCAGAAATATTTAATTATCTGATTATCTTATATACTATGTGACTAATTTTTCAAATCAGTCTATATATGGATATTTTTAACATTCAGCTTCTGTACTGTTAATCAGAATCTAATATAAGTATCATACATTCTGCGATCTTTAATATCCTCAGAAATACAAATTGTCCCAAAGATGAAACTAATTAAAATTGTTAGAGTCGTGATCGAAAATGGGATTACAAATAAATATACACATATCTATTGCACAATACTTGGGTAAACAACTACTATCTTAATTCGACTAACTTCTTTCAATATTCAACATATATAGATATAGAATCTATGAAGCCTCCTCTCGACATACCAAAAGTATTTTCTGAAAATGATCTCAGCCAGTCAAGTCGTTCTGAAATTACACTACTATAAATGGTCGAATCAACGACTGTATATTAGGTAATGCAAAACATTTGATCAATGATATAGCTTTTGTGACATGCAAGATACTCTTTTTCAATATTTGGAATACACTGTATACATTTTTTTTAAGTTGATGATGACTCAAAAGAAATGAAACGTAGCAGTAAAGATTTCATGACGCCTTGTTGTGTAGAAGTATATTTCAAAAATGTTTGCCTTTTCCAATTTTTTAATATTCTTTAAAATAAAAGTAATGAAGGCAAAAAACAAAACAAAGACATTTTTGGATTTCCTTACATAACTTTTTCTTCATTTAATCGTGTTTGTATCAATTACCGTTTCGTTGATAGCAATTCTCCTTTTTTTATAGATTCTGTTGTTTAATTTTTCAGAAAAGGTTACTCTTATTATTTTTCTGACCTTGGTCATATTTCGTAACCACGCCATTCTGTTTCGGTCTCTCCTTGTTATTCTCATCTTTATGTAATTTAAAATTTTTGTGTAGATTCGGTTTTCAGTATCCAGGTGTCACAATAATATGTCAGCGCTTGAAGAACACATTAATCAAATACTTTTATGGAGATGGACTGGTATTTTAAACTTGAAGATTATTGAGTTTCTTCCCAGTGGCAACGACATAACTATGACCAATGTGTGATTGGTACTTGTTATTGAAAGAATCATTCAATTGAGGATTATTTAATATTTTTACTATTACTGGCAGATGCTTAGCAGATAACAGTCCCACATCCTGAGTGTGCTTCCTTTTACAGACAACTATTCCATTCTCATCTTCTTTGGAAATAATGTGTCCGTTTGTTACTAGTGCTAACATTATATATCTAGTTACATCTTTTCTGTCTAAGCAGAAAGTACCAACAACATTAGTGTGATTTTCCAACATCGATTTGACAAAAGGAGTACTTGTTAGATTATATGATTTCTTGTATATGACTGGTCTGATTAGTAAGTCCCGGTACGGCTAGATATCTGGAAATTTTTGGAATGTAAGGAGAAACTAAATCATAAGTTCTCCTGGCTGATGTCATTTAATTTGACTTTGAATTTTAAAGTCACCTTTTTCTATATACCTCCATACTCTTGATACCGGAAATAGATAGCCCTCTAAATTTTACAAGGTCAAAAATCAAAATGAAAGATATGTAAATAAAATACATCTACCCAGAGTTCATTGAAGATAATAGTATCGTTAACCTTAAAGATCAGTTCAAGGTCAATTATATTTTTTAAAAGTAAGTATATTTTCGATGTCGAAAATATATAGACAGGAAAATTGTACCTTCAGATATAACCACAATTCATACCCGGTTTTAACACATCCAGTTAAAACAATCTGAAGTTTTAACCAAGGTATTGTGAAACCGAGACGCATAGGGCTAAATACGAGGGTGAATCAAATATGAACCGGACTTTTGTTTTAAAAATTTTATTGGTACGATCAATACAAATTTTAATACATATTATTTTTCTACATAGTCTCCTCTCTTATGTATACATTTTTCCCACCGAATCGGAAGTTTTTTAATACCTTTCTCAAAGAATGAAACTGGTCGTGTCGATAACCAATTGCGCACAAACGTTTCTACACCTTCGTTGTCCTCAAAGTGGTGGCCTCCCAGTTCTTCTTTAAGTGGCCCAAACATGTGGTAGTCACATGGCGACAAATCAGGACTGTAAGGCGGATGTTCAATGGTTTCCCAATGCATTTTGTTCAATTTTCCTTGAGTCAATGTAGCTGTATGTGGCCGAGCGTTGTCATTCAACAGAATCACACTTCGGATAGACATATCCTGCCTCTTTTGCCGATAGGCAAGTTTCACTTGTTGGAGTAGTTCGCAGTAATACTCAGCATTAATTGTACGGAGTTCGTGCAGAAAATCGATCAGCAGTACGCCTTTCGAATCCCAAAAAACTGTTGCAAGAATTTTCCCTGCAGAAAGACGGGTCTTGGCTTTCCGCGGTGCTGCCTCTCCAGGTTTTCGCCACTCCATGCTTGCACGTTTGGACTCCGGGGTATAATGATGCACCCATGTCTCATCACAAGTGACAATATGTCTCAAAAACTCATCCCCCTCTGCTCGATATCTTGCTAATAGCCTTTCACATACGGCAAGAAGGTTTGCTTTCTGATCTTCCCTTAGAAGGCGAGGAACCCAGCTTGCACACACTTTTTGGTAATCCAACTCATCTGAAATGGTTGATTGAGCACTCCCGTATGATATTCCAACGTGTTCAGCAATTGCCAATACTGTAAGATGGCGGTCACCTTAAATCAGCTCACGAATTGCGTAGATATTCGCCTCATTGATGCTTGTCGTGGGACGGCGTGCATGAGGCTCATTTTCCACTGACTCTCGGCCATCTGAAAACTTTTTGTGCCAGTCGTACACTTGGGTCCTTGAAAGTGTTTCATTGCCGAACTGTGCAGATAGTTGACGACAAATTTGAGACGGTCTGACGCCCTCCCGCGCCAAAAATTTGATAACAACACGTTGCGCAACAGACGTCTGCACCTCTTGCTCTGACATGATGCTACTAATAGCGCATCGACTACGCCTCGCCAAACCGACGAACTCCCTTCTTCTTAACATTCCTACCTAACATATATCGAGACATCACGCCACTCGAATTACCTACAGGGCGAGAAACAGAAAAGTCCGGTTCATATTTGATTCACCCTCGTATGTTACAGCTACACCAAGTGCTCTATATGGTTACCATTAACTGTTCGGCAATGTGCAATACGATCGCTGTCACTAATGTTTTAATTGTTTTACTCGTAATTGCTCGAGTATAGCACTGCGCACAATTTAAAAAATTTAGATCTTGTATGGTGCATTTTGCAGCTTTACAATTCGGCATCGGCATTCTTCTGAATACAGTTCAAGCATTGGCACGAACACTACAAGTCAAATTCTCAGGTTGGGTATTATTTTCTTCAGCAAATTATTTGCTAACACCAATAAAATAATTTTGATAAGATCTATTCACGCGAAAAAAAGTAATATTTGTAATTTGTCAAATTTTATTACAAGTAAGTTCTGTTACCGGCTATTACTCATGCTTCCTCATGTTTCGCTTTCAAAAATGTGGGTTCCAGTTAAAAATTCAGTTGACCTTGAAATAACTTTTACGGTCAAGGTCAGTGTCAAATTCAAATATATCCGAGCAAAACTCATATGAATTATTTGTGCCTTTCTCTAAAAAATATCAACTAACCTTCAGCACAGTTTTTAATATTTAACTTTGTATTGGAGCTCATAGGTCAAACTTGGGAAATCAAAAATACAGTGTCTAATTTAAGAAAAAAGCTTGGTTTATAGTGGAACTACTGTTCAAGACATACAAGACCTAAGAAACCGCATTATTGTTTCTTGTAGAGTTATTATTATGTGTCGACGTCTAGACCGAAGGTGGCCATTTTGAGCACTTAATTTGATCTCTTCGTTTTCTCAAAATTAGGTTAATGATTTTGCATCACAGTGGCAGATACGAAAAAAACACAAGAAATATATAGATTGCAAATTCATAAGAGCACCAACTAGTTCCGTAGTTAATCTTGAACTTTTACTCAAGGAAATGGAATGGATAATTTACGTTCAGATATTACCTTGACCTTAATATCTCAAAATCTATGATCAAAATGATCTCGAGGTCACAATATTATATGTACGAATAGTTCTGTCATTGGATGTCGCCGATATGGTTAATGCTATGCATATCGTCTAGCAGCTAGCAGCAGTTCTATAATTATATTTTGAACAACGAAATTTTATTAAATTCAAAAAACGAAAGAACAATAAATTCAAAAATCAATTGATGGCCATGAAACTACAACAGTACTGTTGTTTGAGGTGAGTTTGATAACCGGGGCCGGATTGATCACCAATAACCATTCCTATAAATTCCAAGTTACAAGTTTGAATATCATCAAAGAAGTTTGAATATCTACAAATAGCCTTAATTTTCGACATAAGGTGAAGGTTAAGATCTTAGTCAGTTGTCCTCCTCTGTATCCTTTCTTACATAGGTATACTTCCATATAGGGTTTACAGTTTTACTAATGATCGGAAAATCGTTCAAAATGAAAAAAGACAAAGAAGTGGGGACAAATTGCAAACACGGAGAATACGTTCCATGAGTAATAAAAGAAACCTTTATAAGGAGTGACCCCAATAGATATTCAATCTTGAATGATGTTTGTTACTCCAAACTGTGTCAAAGAGCAACGCTGAATATCTCATAGAATTATATTCAATTTGAAGACGCGAGATGTAAGAACCAGAAACATTATATGTTATATAATATATATTGTCTTGCGTACAAAGGAATGACACCTCGAAGAGAGTATAATTATATTCAACTTGAGATGTTCTTGAGGGTCAAAGTCAAGGTCAAATTAGATGTTACCAAGAGATCGCAGGGAAGAAACTATAGGCTAATACGCTAGTAAAGTATCTTTGACAATAGACATTTGCGCCATCTGGTGTTTTATTTGTGGAACGCTGGTTCTGTCAAGGCCGTAATTTATGTTTGCTGAGTTATAGATTTAAATTTAGTTATCCCATAAAATGGAAAGAAAAACATCAAACTGAAAGTGCAGTGCAGTTGATTGTGAAAATACAAAAAACCCAAAATTGCAATTATGCCACTTTCATGGATTTCCATATCAATAAGAGATGAAGAAAAAATGAATTGCAGCAGTTCGGCATTATGGGTAAATAAATTTGATTTCCACGTTGTTACTCATTATTGTATGTATAAAATTAATCATAATTGTTGTTAACAAAACTGAGATTTTTAATTACAGCAGTGGGGCAATCCATCTCAACCAGAACAAACTCAATGATTTGCACTGGTCAAATTGTTTGGGAAAAAAGTAAGCAATGCACATAACAAAAGTTACAATCCAACTATATTTCCTGCAACATGTATATAATAAAAGCAAAATCTTCATGCTGGTTTGTGAGCTGAAAGATTACGAGTTCCTACGACAAGACAAAAATTGCATCTTCAGGAGTCGATGAAGCTCCAATTGAGATTAATAATAGTAAGTAAATATATATAAGAAAAAAACAAATTAACTTTATTCATTATATATAATTTATTGGTAGATTTTACTGATGATGAAGTTTTAATGGATCAAGAAAAAATTTTGAAGTTGGAACAAAAATAATAAAGCAACAACAGATGCAAATATACATGTTAATTCACAAAGATATGAATATTGATTATATATTATTTATAGCTTTTGTAACAACTAATAAGAAAGAAGCGCTCATAAAAAAATAAAAATAATGAGAATAAAAAGTGTCATTTATTTAAGAGTATAAATATTGATATTTTACAGGAAAGATAGTTGAACTGTAAACTTTGTTATGTATCTAAATTGTTTGATTTTTCTGCTCAATGTCAACATCGAAATGAGCACAGCTTGAATATGTTCCTGGTTTGCCATGGCTTTTTATCCCTCCTGTAACTAAAAAGTTACTTTTTTTATTATTATTAAAAGAAAATATTAATTACAAAAATTATATTAACCTTAAATTTGAATTTATTTTGGAAAGAAAAGTATTTACATGATTAACTTTTCTGATTACAAGAGTTATTGAATCTTATTTTTGTTAACAGAACAACAATTGTGATTAATTTTATGTATTTAGTAATGACTAAAAACGTGGAAATTTAATTTAATTGCCCTTGACGACGAGCTGCTGTAATCCATTTTTTCTTTCCTCTCCGATTACTATAGAAATCCAGGAAAACGGTAGAAATGTAATTTTTGATCTTTCCTTGATGTATTTTCAAAATCAACTACATCGCACTTTCGGTTTGATGTTTTTCTTTCCATTTTATGGGATAACTAAATTTCAATCTATAATACAGCAGACATAAATTTCAGCCTTGACAGAACCAGCGTTTCACAAATAAAACACGAGATGGCGCAAATGCCTATTGCCAAAGATACCTTACTAGCTTATAGCGTTTAAGTTTATCCATACGTTTCGACATTTTCCAGATATCTTATCGATCCGGGACTTATTGATTACTGCTTATATATCTAATTGCCATGAATCTATATTCCAAAAAAAATATTGGACCATATTACTCACATATTAGACTGACACTATAAAACAGCGGGAAATTGCTGAAAATACTAAGTTATAAAAAAATCAAAATATGATTTAAAATGACATTTCATGGAATGCGGAGGGACAATTTTCGTATTCCCTGGAGGTATTTCACAAATTTACAGAAGGCACGCAATGTGTTAAGCAGGTTCTTGAAATGGAGCCAATTTCGGTATTGAATACAATAATGCGGTGGTAACGTTGACTTTAGCGTTTTCTCATAAGGAATGTGCTCCATGTAAATAAATTTTTCAGCGCCCGAAATGAAATTTTACAACCATCAAATTCCTGCATATATTTAGAACGTGATTCATAGTTATGCCAGCTTGTAAAATTGAGGTCAAAATTTATTTTCTGGGCCAATACGCGTTAATTCATTTTCTTTAGCTGGGTCCAGCAGTAAATCTTATTATTGAGGAAAATCTATTATACAATGCACAAGCTATATTATCTTTTGGTTGTTTAACTAAGTACAAATCGGTTTCTTAAACACTCTATTGATAACTTGTAGTTTTTGACCGACTTAAAATAGGGAGGAGAATCTCAAAATGCCTGTAGATTAACTTTTTTATTTGTGTTCACCGATTATTTGGAACCGGCTCAACTAATTTGGATCTTTTAAACTGAATTCTATTAAGGAGGAACGCAAAGTGGTTTCATATTATTCTTACTAAAGGTATACCAGGTTTCTACATGTTATTCGTTGCTTATAGTTTTATTAATTTTTACTCACTGTTTTCTATTTGATAAATAGTTTTTGAGTAGACTTAAAATACCATTCCTATTACCAATATTATTAAGCTTCTTAAAAAGGAAACTTTGAGAGACCGTATCAAATGCTTTTGTTAGTTTATATTTAGATTATTTACCAGAGCAAAAACTGCGTCTCCTGCACTGTTGTTCTTTGTAAAATCAAATTGATTATTGTAAAGCATTTTCTGAGATTCTAAGAAGTTTATTATTATTTCGTTTAAACATTCTTCAAAGATTTTTGCAAAATTATTGATGACAGATATGGGTCGATAATTATTTATTTGAAGTTTATTGGAGGATTTAAAAATAGGCCTGACAATAGTAGTTTTCCAATGAGATGGAATAGTACACGATGCAAATGACAGATGAATAATATGCACTGAAGGCTTAAGAATGTATAGATGTATATTTTTTAATTAAACAATAGGTAATTTGGTCCAAGCCAGGGGATACTTATTTGAAAATTAATATGTTTTATAATTTCGTTATTGTTCACATGAAATAAAAATAAAGAGTTTTTGTTCATGTTGCGCAGTATATTTATTTATATTTCTACTTTGAGGTAGACGTTCGTGAATTCCCGAATTCGTGAGAAAATCGTTAAACGTGTTGCTTACGTCAGTTTCATTAGTTATTTTTTTGTTATCTTTTAATATATTATTATGGCTTATATTACTTTTTGAGAGTTCGTAACTTCATTCATTATATTCCCTATTTTTTTAATCTTTTTAGATTCTTCTAAAGTAGTTGTTTTAATTTAATGACTTTGTCAAATTGCGAAAAAATATAGTTTTTAATTACATCCGGAAATTCATTTTTTAACGATTTTTTCATTTTACCCCTAATTTTGATTGAATTGACAATTTATTGGGTAATCCTGGGTTTTCTTTTATCTGCTCTGTTGATGTTTATAGTTTTAGTGTTGTTTTTTATGAGTGGTGACAATTTGAATTTAAATTTGATTAATGAATTTTGAATATCAGTACATGCCAGAACTTCTGTCCAAGATTCTTGAGATAATTGAGCATTTAAGCTCTTACAACTGATTGATGTGTTGCTAATATCGGAATCATGATTTTTTTCTCCATTACATAAATAAATTTTCTACTGCACGAGCCACAAAGAAATGATCAGTTAAAGAGCTACATACAATAATTTCTGTTTTCAAAAATATGTGGTCAATTCTGGACGAGGAATTTGGACCAACCCTGGTCGGTTTATTTATAGAAGAACATAATCCTTTTTGAGCTAATATATTCAAATATGGATTAACACTGCCCTCGGTTACATTTTAAATTTTTATGTTATGTTAGATCACCAATAAAAACTTAATTTTTTTATTATTTCACTGCTCGTGAAATGTTTTTTTACATACTTAACCACCCCATCATTTATATCACATTTTGAGTCATTACAAAATAGATCAAAATCTGGCAGAATAAAGATATTAAATTTTCAATAAAAAAGGTTTCAGATAATACCAATATATCAATGTTTTTGAAAGTTTGTAAATAAATCAGTAGTTCATCGAAATTTTTCTGCAAACTTTATATTTAAATGAAACGTATTTAGACGATCTTTACCAATAGATTAAACCTGTTACTTTATCAATATCATTTCTGCCACAGTTCTCCAACTCATCACTATAATTTAAGAATGAACATATTTTTAAGAACTAACACAACTACTCACGTATAAAGTAACGTAACGTCAACATCGCTGGCCCAAAAAATGTATCAGTAATTATTAGTTGTCTGCAATTTTTTGAAATTGACAATATTTTAACATAAATATTTCCATATCGAGTAATAACATTCTTTTTATCGAATTTCTGAATAGTAATGTGGTACAACAAAAGACGGTTTTTTACTTCATCCTCTGCAATACCAATCTTCGTCTCCTTTACTATCCACCGTTTTTACAAACACTGACTTTGTGGTGATATACCTGTAACTTTATAATCGTAAACCTTACGTTATCTTGTTTGTGTCCTACTCTGCAGCAATTCATGACGTTTTCAGTAGTATTTTCCGATAAATTGTAACCACAGATGTTCTTTAATTTTTCTGATTGCTCAATATTTTCAATTCTTTCTTCCAGCTGTTTAATGTATGAAGCGTTTTTTGAACTGTTTTTCCAGTGATCCGAGTTTATCGCTGATCTTGGTTAAAATTTTGTTAATAAGCTCGTCTTCAGTAAATAATTCACGCAGAGCATCTTTAACTGAACTTTCTATAGCACTAGTGATTTTTTCACCCATTTTACGGCTGTTGTGATTGTAGATTATGATTCTACCGCTTTAATGAGATAACTATTATTATTAATTTCATAAGTTCACAGAGTAAACTTGTTAAACTGTTACAATTCGATAGAGTAATATATAACACGTCTACTGAAGTCGTATCAATAAGAATGCCCTGAAACAAGCATATATATGGGACATTTCATGTCAAACGGATCATCGGCACCATCAAAATTAGAATGAATCAATTAAGATAAACATGGCCTCAAATTGTTCGTCTAGATGAGAACTTTCGAAAGCAATGTAGTATTTTTCAACATTAAACCTGGCGGTTCGAATATGGCGGTCGGAAGCTTGAGAAAAAACAAAAGTCCAGTAAATAGCTTGCAAAGATAAAAATCTGCAACCAATCGGGCTCAGATTACAGTTGATGTTCTTCCCGAGAAATCCCGTACATTAGGTTGTCAAAATCCAATACTGAAAATCCAATATAGTGCTGGCATTTTTGAAAATCAAACCATGAACATGACATTTGGTATTTGGGATTTCTGATTACAGATCCGAGGTCAGATTAGCAAAACTCAAGATGGCGGATCCAAAATAACGGATGTATTTTTTTGAAAATCAACCGATTTGCATCAAATTTGGTATACGTGTGTTTTGTGGAACGCTGATACAGAATTTTGAGCAAACCGATTAATTTTCAATATGAAGGTCAAGTTAAAGGGAAAACTTAAAAATGCTCATAGCAAAAATCCAGTCTGACCTCAGATTCGTGATCAGCGTTCCAAATAAACCACGTACCTATACCAAATTTGATGCAAATTGGTTAATTTTAAAAAACTGCGACCACTATATTGGATTTTTAATCACCATATTGGTTTAACAATACTGGATTTTGAGAACCTACCGCACCGGGTTATAATGGTAGACCATCAACTGTATTCTGAGCCAAAATACGACCCGATTGGTTGCAGATTTTTATTTTTGCAAACATTTTTTACTAGACATTTCATTTTTCTCCAGCTTCTGACCGCCATATTGGAGCCGCCATGTTGAATTTCTACGGAAAACGTAGGTACTTATCAAGATATTTGGGTTAAATTGATTTTTAATAAATTTAGCAAGTTTTTGGACTGGAATATACCGAAATTCTTATTCCCAAAACAATTTCATTCTCGTAAATTAATCTAATTAAAGCATATTCTGCCTGGACCACAATGGTTTCTGTATATAAAACAATGACAGTTTAATTATGAACTTGTAACATTAGAATGTGGTTCTTTATACATACAAATATTTCATATTACTGTTTAAGCCCTGTCCTCCAGGAAAAAACATTTCATATTAATTTCTAATTTTACAATATTTGCGTCAATTTGTAATCCTTTTAAAACTGATTAAAATACAAAGTATGATTTCACTGATTTATGTACTTTTAACGTATTAACCTACATTCACTTATAAAGAAGAGTGCCCAAATAGTGCGATATAAAAGATTTCTCATTACAGAATAATTATACAAAAAAAAGTTTTAGTACAAAAGTTGTTGTAACTTAAAAATGCACATCCTGAAAAACTTTCATGTCTACAGAGTGATTCAAAACGGTACAGCCACATGCAAATTAATTTGGACACTCTGTATATAAGAAAATTAAATTTTTAAACATTATTAATGATTTTAGTAACTCAATTATACATATGGATAGAGATTCGTTTGGGTGGATAAACTTCTATTTGTTGATTGAGAAATTGGAATTGAACATATTTCTCGCAGAATGTCTACAACGAAAACAACAAGTAAAACTGAAAAGAAAAAATCTTATAATTGTTATATTTTTTTGATAAAATGACAATATTTTTTCCTAACTTTTTCTTATCAGTAAAAGTATCTAACAATTTGTTCGCTCAATGCTTAGTTTTTGATCTAAAAATGTTATCATTAAAGAAATTGTGATTTTTGAAAATAAGTAACTTTTTAATAAAATAAAACTTGAAAGCTCCATGCTGTGAACTTCAGTCAAATGCATTAAGAAAGTTAATGCAATGTTATGTTAAAGTTAAGTTGTGGAATATTGTTACATAATTAATCTTCTCATTTGAATTCATTGCATAGTTGCCTATAAATAGATCTTGAATTTTCCTTAACCTACCAGATAGAAATTTGAATTTTGTTGGCGTAAATATAACACCAGTGGCATAACTAACTAAAGTAATTTAAAATATATAGCACAGTATTTTCTTAGAGTATCCAATTATGGAAAAGTGACACATAATATTTAAACAATTAATGACTGAACACATAAACGATTTGAACTTTCATATTACGAGAATTTCCAAATTCTGAAGATAATTATTCATAATTATTTTACAGATGTCGTGTCAGTAGTAGTATTTAATGGTTTACCTAGAAATTCTTTATGGTAATATATGTAGGGCTTGTTTACGGTCTGGTGTGGAATTCGCGTGTTTATTTATGGTTTTCATAACCGATATCCGCTGTACGTATCAATTTTCAGAGTTTTCGTGGACTACTATCGTCTTTAATTTAGTTGATCTTACAACGTTTACTGAAACTTTGTTTTGAATCTAATATCGTAATCAGGTGAATAATGTGGAATTCAGAATATATATTTTATTTATATTTGAAACCATTTAAATGTAAAGTAGTTGGTATTGCTCCAGGGGCACGTAATATCTTTGGACCAATTTGGGTGTTATGGTCAAACATTAATGTCAAATTGTGTGAAATTTATAATTTTTTCTTGTTCATTTTTGTTAAGTTAATTAAAATTGAAAACGGGCTCTGATTTAGACCGTGAAACGTTTGGACAATTTAAAATATAAAGACTTACTTACTTACTTAAGTTTATTTGGTGTTATTCCCAAAAAACCACACAACTATCATTCAGAAAACAATCAGGGAGTCGGTTATTCTATATTATTAATTACTATATTTAGAATGGCTCCCCCTCGATAACTTTCAAATTTCATTCACTTTTTTCAATTATAAAGTAAGTAGCATTGGTTATATTTCGTTAAGACACTGAATTCGCTGAAGCTATGAAATTTTTCGTAGAATTAAATGGCTCATTTTTTAATTTCATGAAGAAGAAAAACGCTGGAAACACCTTTTTTTCTTAAAAAATAATATTTGAAAAGTTGAAAAAGTACAAGTACTTTGAGATGAAAAATAAATCTAGAACGCCATCGGGAGTTAGTTATATAGGTTTTAACGTCAATTTTTCGCTTTTCAAAAGCAGTCTGTTCCAAATAACGTAAAGCCATTTTCCTTTTGTGGAAGTTATTTCAAATGTAAACACACATAATTATTGTTTGTTTGTTTGTTTCTGAATAAAACTAAACTAGCTAATTTATAATAACCGTTTTATACTATAGATAAATTGTGACAACTATTTAAAACGTATTTTCGAAATGGCGGAATCCAAATTTATGAAATGCAATAAATTAATGGATTATAAAAATGTACGATATTTTAAAATGTCGTTGCCTGAAAAATAAATTTAAAACAGATAATAATTTTCACTGAACCACTGCAATATGTTAAATTTATTACTTAAAAACATTTTTTACGTAATTTGTCCACGAAGTGATAGATTAGGAGGTACATTATTTACACAGGTAGTCGAAATAAATTATTAAAGTTATTGTGTCAACTTTTTATTGAGAAAATTGTCAGTACATTACATGTCACTTTGTTAACAGTAGCAGATAGCCGTGCCTTCTTTATGATGTATGTCACTAAAACTTTAATAGTCAGAAATAATATATAGATGATAAACAAAACAAGAACCGTAATTAGTTCGTTAAACGGAATACTGTGAAGCACCGATATAAAAAGAACAATGAAAAACTAGATAACTAGAACACAATGATAAAGAGTACTTTTGGGTATAGATCTGAGATCTAGAGTACAAAAGAACAACTGAAGAGAGTCGACTGAAATGGATGCATTGAGAAGAGTGAATACAACGTTAAATTTAGATCGGGTTAAAAATAAATTATTAAACACATTCAGCTATATTATACCAATACTTCATGCTATAGCATTCATTAAATATTATTTTGTTGGGACCAGTTATGTCGGTATTTATCCTGACATCCCATCTTATATTATGCTATTCCCTTGCCCTTAGTCTTTTTACTTTCTTGGGATACCACTTAATGGTATTTGTTGCCCATCTATTTTCGTGCCGTCTTATCAAATGTCCTGCTCATTGTCAGTTTGGGGATTTTACCTGTAGATGACATCTATTACCTAGATCTTATTTATTACCCATTCTATTCTATTTAGGTGTCTCCTTCTTATTCCTTTCATTCAGTTCTCCACTGACCATATGAATATGTATTCTTCCATTACTTCCAAGGTTGAATGAGTTAGTTTGATATCCGGAATGTCTACTACTAGTACGTTGTACATTATATTCGTTTCCTTGAAGTTCAACTAAAATCTTGGCAATTAAGACAATATCATCAGTAAATCTCAAGAGATATCCGCTTTTTACATTAAGTCCTTTGTTGTTCCAATGTAATTATAAAGCTACTACCCACAGCCACTGCGAATAGTTTTGGTGAGATGGCATAACCTTGTCTAACTTCTCTATTGGTGCGAAATTCTTGACTGCCTTCAAATATTGTGATTTTGGCTTTGGCGTCTCTGTATAATTCGCCAACGTACCTGTATATGGCTTACCCACTCACTGCTCACTCTGGCCATTGATTACTGCCCTTCCGTAATATAGTGCTGAACGTTCTCCCAAAGTTTATGAAGGTCTATAGTAGTGGTATTTGATGTTTCATAGTTCGACTGATAACTTCCCTAAGAATATGTGTGTCATCAATGATGTCGAAGCCACTGCGGAATACGGCTTGTCCTCGCGACCTAGGAATATTACAAAAATATCCCACTTGTCACCCATCTGGCCCCCAAAATGACTAAACCATATTATTCATTTTGGGAAAATAGTGTATATACCAATATTCACACCTGTATCAATGTCTGTATCCAAGATACTGAAGTTTCATAAAAATAAAACTAATAATCACGTATTTATTCATTTAAAGCAGCAATCAACTTACCAATTGTCGTGGCAATATTACTTTTGATTAATACTACAGTTTCTCAATAGGTATATTGATTTTGTACGAAATGTGTAAATTGCTCTTAATTCATTTGGGACGAAGGTAGCAATTTTCATGGCTCTGTCCAGTAATTAAATATTTAATCAAAATAAATTATAGCTTTCTATTAGTGAAATAAAACTTAAAGTTGGTTAAGTACTTTTAAGTATCAACCTTTGGAACACACAAATAAATACAAACAGTTTTTATAAATCTTTATATCAGTACAGATGATATTCCATTTAGGCGCAGGGCATTTTAATTTTTCATCATCTTCGAAAATAATTGGAATTTAAGAATTTCAACAGTTATTCTGACCAACTTGCATCTTCTTTCAAAGTAACCTTTTTAAAATGACTATTATTTTTACGAACAGAAACATTCAATTTACACTTAGGTATAAAATTGATTTTAAATAACTATTGTATTGTTTTATTATTGTCTGTAATATTTCTTTCATTTTCTGATATTTTAAACCAGATGTAAAAAATTTTCAACTTAACAATTTTATATAAAAAACACTGGATCTGGTTATGTTTTCTTCAGGTTCAAGAAAATAAAAAAAAAAACAATGCGAATATGCACAAAAAATAATAATGTTAAATAATAACTTTTTGGTTATATTAAATGTTAATGCATTTCATAAATTTTAAGAATAACTGATTCTGTAACATGATTACTTTTTTCTTGTTCAAGTATTAATAATTTCAATTTGAAAAGCCAAAAGTTCCGATTTATGTTCCTCTTTGACAGGTAGTTAATTGCAAATAATTGGTTCCCAAAATATTCTTAACATCCCATATTCCTTAATTACAATTTGTGAAATGGAAACTTAGACAGAAGTCATGCCAAAGAATTATTCAATGTCAACTAGAGAGTGATGCACTTTTAATATTGTTAATAATTATTAATTTAATGTAGGTACGTACAGCACTGTTATAATAATATATCCAATTGAGAAAAATGTCCATTATCTTATATAATTTGATTAACAGTAAATAAACACGTTGTATTCTTAGTCTTCATTCATATTGTTATCCACATGAATAGAGTAATGACGTTGTTAATCAAATAATCTACCAGTCGTCAGCCACTACCAGTCGTAATTTTTCAAGTGTGTCAAAGAGTTTTGTAGTTATGCTAATAATTGTTAGTGATCTATAGAAGTTTCAAGTGTAAATTTTCACTTAAAAATGCCCTACAAATTTTGAAAATAGTTGTGTAAATCTTAATAGTTCTCCTTGATTGACAAATATTTGGTACTCTATCCTATAAAGAAAACCAGAAATGAAAGGGAAACATCGGATTAATTACTCCAGGAATATTTCTCAGGAATTTGATAGGAAAGCCGTAAGATCCACTTTATATTCGGAAATTATGCAGAAACACCGGAGGGCCATCTTCGCTCTAGCTGTTTTTTTGGGGATAATGAAATCAAAAAAATCGAATATCAACGTAGAGAAACAAAATGACGACTCAGTGCTTGAATAATTTTGTTGACAATTAAGTGACTTTATTCTACAAAGGACTATTTACATTGAGTTTTAAAAGGTACTTTTGTATTTTCAACATTTTATTTATGGCTAATAAATTGATAATTATGTGTTTTACTTTGTATTCCTCAAAATGTAGCATTTTTTAAATTTCAACAGACTATTTGAAAAACTATACTATTTTAGCATGTATAAACATTACCTAAGATATCACACATGATTCTGTACCATTATGTAAATATATTATTCTGCCTATAAGTGTGTTAACAATTATAATTATGTTTACATATCAGTAATGATCAAATATATAAAATTTTGTGAATTATAAAAATTGTACGCGTATGCATATTTAATATATTTTCTTCTCTAAAATAACATAAATAGTATTTATTGGGATAAAGTGTGGAAAACCCTGAAAATAAACCCTGAAAATATCACAAAATATGGATTTTTGGAAGAAAACTGTTAAGATAACGTCATTGAAGGTAAAAATGCGGTATTGGCTACGAATTTTTCGGTTAACATGGACTTTCATTAATATTTCGAGTTAAGTTCGCCTTACCCTCCATTTCAAACGTTATATATGCTCAATACGAACTTTTTGTATGTTCTTGCAAAAAAATTTAAAATCATAGATTAAATTGTTTATTAAATTGTATAAATAAAGAAGACTTTTTACTTTGGAACGTTAATTAACCTGTCATGGCAACATAATTTCGATCCTGACTCCGCTAATTTTTATTCTAGAGGCAGTTTTTGATTCTAGCCACTTTTTCTCTAGCTTACTTTATCTTGTTAGTAAATTTATCTTTCATTTTATCAATGTCATTTGAATGCTACTCCTCTTTTATGTTTAGCTCTTTTCCATATTCTGATGCATCTTGTTTCTTAATGTCTATATTATTTTATTGTTCTTTAACGAATTTCAGGTTGTTGCATCGTGTTTAATTTCTTATTCGCTTCGGTTTGGTCTGATGTATATCGATTTTTATTGTCGTTTTTTGGAGCAGTTCATTTCGTATTGACGGTGTTCTTTTAGAAATTCCAGAAGCATACATCTTATTTTTTACTTTAGCCGTAGCTGAAATTCCACACATATACATTATTTTCTTCTTATTTTTTCCTCATTTTTGAATTCTAGCATCCCACTACCCTAGTGTTTGACATAGAGATAATACCTAAAGATAAAGTGCGTCAGGTATGGGAGCCTGTACAAGTAAAATCGTAACGCTGGATGAGAAAGAAAGGAAACCGAGTCTCTGTCTAGTGCTGTAAGCAATAGTTTGACGTCACTTGACTGACGCAGAGTAAGGCTGTGCCCTACGTAAATGCGATTTGCGCGGTGCGGGTGGTGTGTTGCTTCAAAATGACAGTCGCAAACTATCAGACACATAACAAGAATTCATTTTGTCTTTACTGGAAAATAAATTCGTCCGAATGTTGAGATTTTGTGTTGTGGCATCGTTCATTGGGTTTGTTTCAGCTTTTCGTTGAAGTTTATAATTGTCACATTGACGTATCACACCGCCCGCACCGCGCATATCGCGTTTATGTGGGTCACGGTCACAGTGTTACTAACACTTTTTTGTCTTGAACATTTGGACTTCTATAAACACTAATTTAATTGAACCCAATAAAAACTTTATATTTAACCCTTTATTCACTGCTTTAAATAATGGTAAGTACGAATATATCACCAAATTGCAGTAAAAAAATTTTACGAAAACAAATTGTATAAAAATACCTACTTTATACTTGCATGTGTATTTTAGGCAAGACTGGAAGGCGCAATGATGCGTTATATTCGTTTTTTTTTCTTATTGCAGAAAAAACAGCCAGTTTTCAAAATAACAATTTTTTTTCCTCATCATCATCTCTTCATCACAATTACCAAACCTGTTGGGTGCTTCCTACTCTAGGAAATTTCTAATCTCTGAACCCACAAATTCCTCTCTACATACCAATTTCATCGTGAAAAATAGTTCTTCAGCTCATTAAAAAAATAACTTTATTAAGAATACATATTTCCATTCGACAGTTTCTGCGTATAATAACTGACTGACTATAATAAAAATAAAATAATTAAAATGTTCTTGCAACTGCATCTTCGGCTGAGATAATTAGTGTTTCAAAAATATAATGTTAGTTAATACAGATTGGTTGAAAAAATGCAATTACAATATATATTTCATTGAAAAACAAGTTATTTTAAAACAACATTATTTCTCCCAGTGTTAGCTAAAATTAAAAAGATTTTTATATATTTTTAAAATAAATAAAGGATTATATGAAGTTTTTTGAGTTCAATTAAATTATCAAAATATAAATCTAAAATAAACGTTTCTAAAAGTGGAAATGTTCAAAAACAATAAATTTTTGGATAAAAATTCATTTTAAAACGATAATTAATAAAACAAAGTTATTTTCTCAATAATTATTATCATTGCAAAAATTAACGATTTTTGACATTGTTTTAATATTTACCCAAACAAAAGGCAAGTAGATTTACCCCCCACGTCTCAAATTATACCTATGTCTTAAGGGCTCCACACATTACGATGATTCTCGTCCCTTTACTTCGTGGCGAGATTACACTTACTTTTTAATTAATACAAAGCTTTTTTTAACTAATAATTAACTCGTTGAATAACATGATATTTTTTACACTTAGCTGGTCTTGGATCAAAATTTGCTAATTTTCTTTATTAATTTTGTATTCGAGGTAATAAATCCATACGTTTAATTGCTGAAGCTTTATATTTTGATGTTTGATGGATAATATTCCTATTTTTCAAAAATTCTTTAAGGGCTTTAAAAACCACACTAACCAGTTTGTAATGTGCATTAGGAACTTTACCGACAGCACATACACATTGTACTTCAGAAATTATTTGAAGGGAGTTATTGTATTGTCAACTGTATAAATAATTATTTTCCTATATTTTAAAGCAACTAGTCCACGTATATAAGTCACGTTGTCGATACAAGTCTTTCTCAAACTCAATAAAAACTGCTCTTTTATATTTCCCCCTTTTCTCTTTGTGTATTTTTCCCTCAACAGCTTGAAAAAATACTGTTTTAAGACCATCCTCTAAAAGAATGTCATGAGATGCATTGAATTTTTTATAATTGATAAGATCATTTAAGATAAATACGTGATTTTCCTCTCTTCTGCATGATTATTAATAAATGACTTCTCTTAATATTGTAACCTACCTACAAAATTATATAAACTCGCTGTCGCCCAGTGGTCGAAATTTGACCAATTGTGTCAATATCTCTGGCAGGTTAAGTTACCTGAAAATTGTATCGCTACATTCTATCCTAGGACTTTAGGAAGAACAGCAATCACACGGAGCGGATCCAGACTTGGAACCTCTGTGTGATAGTTTCCTCGCAAAATCCTAGATGTCGGTCTTACATCTCGCTTCTACAAATAAGTAACGAAATTCAAGTTTTTTTTAGATATAATTCATAGGACTTTATTTGTGTTCAAATTCGTAATTCTTAATTTAATATGACAACAATTCAACCGCTACCCCACATATTTATTTTTTCTAACCTTTCTGTATAACTATAATTGCACTCAATTCTCTAACATTTATTAAAATCCTCATTATAATAATTCCATCTCATTATATATTTCCTGTTATTCTATAATTTCTCTAAACATTCCCTGCCTATATTTTACTTCTTCTTCCTATATTCTATCCGACCTAATTTCTGGAACTTATGGGGGTTACGAAATGTTGCATTTCCATTCCCGCTACCCTGTATATGCATCTCTGTATAATATTTTTTGAACTACCCTGTTTAACTGTAATCCTACTGCACCTTCTATTCCAAGACCCCTGTAAATTCAACCGCTAATGGGCTTCCCTATATAATTATGCAACTGCTTATGTGCCACCCACGAAAAAAATGATTTTTAACATATCTGGAATCGCCCTGTATAATTATAATATACAACGATTACTTTACCACTAAACAATAACAACCTTGCATGCCACTTCCAGAAATACATGCTCTACGTATATAACAGCATTGGTCCCTCTATACATAATTACATAATGTTTTGAGTCTGGCGGCGGCGGCACATTCAGTTGTTTGACGTTGACATTATGGACGTAAATAATGAAAATCGGTTGAGAGACAGAGGAGAAAATCGTACCTAATCGTTTGTCTTTGCCTATTTATATATAGATAATATCATGGCATTATTTATATCTTTATAAAAATAACTCGCAACAACTTCAGCTTTTTTCCTGTTGATCTTCTTTATTTTTTTCAGTTCCGCTATTTGTTCCTTTCATGCCCATTTACCATAATCAATATTTTTGCGACTCATTGTTTTAGGCGTTTTCGTCCGGAATTACAGTTTGCGACTGTCACATACACGCTACACACCGTGTAAATGACGCTTACGTTGAACATTAATACATTCCAAAAAGTATTTATTGAACGTTTTCCACTATAAACTATATTTCAGTTTGGAGAATCGAAACAAGTTTTCCCCAAATTTGGGTCTTTGTCATTTAACACGCTATTTGTTATTACTAATAACACCTAGTGATAAGTTAAACATGGCTTCAACAAATGTTATACATGAGCTGTTATTTTACCTATAACTTAGACTAGCATAGAATTTGTTGAAAAAGCCCCGGTCTCCCCTAATGAAAGTTTGTTTGAAATTCTCTAATTAAACTGAAATCAATTGCATTAACAAGCAAATATTAAATTTTTCCTGAATTTAAATTAGACAATATTGAAAACATACCTGTTTGAAAAAAAAAACAGAATTTTAATGATACGTCTAAATGTCGATTTACCTCATTATCATCTTGGCCATTTATTTCCATCGTTTTAATTAGCATTATGTAAACAAGCGATTTCCTGATCCGTTCATTTTTGTCGAATTCTGGTTATCGGCTCGTATTTACCAGAATAATCACATTGTTAATCGTGTTACATATCATGTGTCATGCATCACCACATCACAATTTTACTGTTGTGGTTATTCAGTCGCGTCAAGAAAACAACAAAATACATACGTATCTAGACAACGCCTTGACAATTTATATGTCAATATTTACCGTTACTGTTTCGCAAATTCTTTAACCTGTGATAGTCGTATAGTGAATTAGTGCCATTATAAAAAGTAATAATATTTAAAAAAACAATGGATAACAAAAAAGGTCCGAATTATCCACATAAATTACAACCTGAAATGGATCGAAAAGATGTAAGAAAAACCTTATATTCAGAAATCATTCAAAAACACCGAAGATCTATCTTTGCTATGGCGGTATTTCTACGGATGTTTAAATCTAAAAACGCTAGCAGCAGCAGCAGCAACAGCAACAACAGCAACAATGAGAAAAAAGAAGATGGTGATAATAAATGAATTATGAAGTTATGAAACTTTAAAGTTATGAAACTTTGTGATTTGTGAACTGGATAGTGAAATAAGGTATTGACTTTTTTATCAATTCTACGAAATAATAATGTTCATTCATATTGTTAATTGATTTTGTTTATTGTGAGTGAGAAATGTAGAACTGATTAATTGTAGCCATAATATATTTTTGTCAACAATTTACAAAATACATAAGTAGGTTTTTTTCGGTTTAATATAATAGTCCAACAAAAAACTTTCTATATTCCAAAACAAGTATTGTAAATATTTCAACAAACCAAATACTTGAAAACCGATTATTAGAGAATTTTATAATAGAAAGTGTTCAATTATTCTGTAAATAATATAGATTATAATAAATTGTTTATTAAATTTGCAGTTTGTATAGGTTAATGTTAATATTTCAAAATGAAATAAAATTGATGACATAATATACAGTTTTCTTAATTTATTTAATAAATTTTGTACATAAAAAAAGTGTTATTACTACTACTAATAATAAAATATAGTATCATGTTATTTTACTTAGTTATAAAAATGTGGCCATGCGATTTCAGTTATTTGAAATTTCTAATTTCTGTAATCTAAAAAGGATAAAACTAGTTTTACGCAATACTTTAAATGAATGAATTATTAAAGTAATTTGGCAAGTTCTTGCAACAGCATTTGCAATGTTGCTCGTTCTATATATTTGTAATATACATACAAGTACAAGTATTGTAGTACCCATATGAAGCTAAATTTTTATGGTAGGAAAATCTGTATTCAAAATGAAAAAGTCAAACTTCTCTGGATTTCCGTATCAGATTGTTATAAATTAAAAACTAATTATTGCGAAAAAATAAGCAAATTTGTAACGAAATAATAATTGCACCAGAACGAAAGAAATTCCCAATATTTCCAGACTTTCCCTGAAAATTTTGACTAAATTCCTTACCCATATAATATTCAGTTTAATCTTTTCTTAATTTTTACAGAAAATAACAAACTATATTAAGACTCGATCCTGACATAACACACGAGGACCGAGCTATACATGGAGTAACATAATGCAGTAACTAAATAAGAGTATTATATAACACATGTCAAAACCTTTATGTTTTTTGAGGAAATATTCAAAATTGTCAACTAAAGTAAATGTTTAATTGCGTATTTCAAAATTTATATAAAAAATAGCAACAGATTTATCAACTGAACAGAATAATTTTAAAAAATGCTCCACTATTCCTATTTAAAATATGCGTGTTTGAGTGATATTTATTCAATAATTTCCAACATAGGTAATGAAACAAGGAACATGGAAACAAAGGTTAAAAAGCTTTCGTTCGAATCGTAGTATTGAGGTAGGTTGTGCATTGTAAAAACGTAGTGATATTTGTTTTGAATGTAATTTTTTGATGTGGTTTGGCTTAGCGAAAAAAAATTCTGTTGATGTTTTTGAGAAGTGATATTAGGTTTATATGCAAATCAAGAGTACCAGGGTATACTTTTTGCGTTTCTTGCAAAAGGCTTGATTTAAATACCATGCCTTGAACTTTTGCAGCTCGGATTAGGTGATATCAGTCCTTCACTAGCAACTGTGTTTCGCTTTGGACATTCAAAACGATAACGGATATCACTTTTCGATGAGAAACGTGCTAGTTGGCCTTGTTCTTAAGTTACTGCAGAAAACTTTGAGAGAGTGAGACGTATGATGGAAGAAAATTTCAAATTTACTTATCACAATATTGATGAAACTTTTGGCGTTTGATCCGTAACAGTAAATTTAATTTTATTTGAGCATCTTCATACGACAAAATTTGTTATGGACTAGAAGCCACATAACTTGAACTATTTCCAAAAGGCAGAGAATGTTAGAATGTTAAATAATTATCGTCATCGTATTATTTCTGAAATAGTTACGGGTGTTGAAACTTAGATACCATGTTCTGATATTTCTATTCTCTAGGGGAGCCCTCTGTGAAATCACAAAGATACATCAACACCAACATCGACTAAAAATCAAAGGGCTATCAAGAAAGTTATGTAGGCAATTTTCTTTCCTAATGAAAACAATTGCACTAGTAAATCAACGTACAGATTCAGCAAACTGATACACTACAGAATGTTTAACTGCAGTTCTTTAGTCGGTCAATTTTGGCGGGTTAATGATGCATCAGCCAATGTCAAAGTGGACTGGTTTGCAGCTTCTAACTTGTGCAAGCTTAAATTACAAAAGAGGTGGTGATCACTTTGAACCTAAACAAACTCATTCCTCTAGAAAGACTTATACATTTCTTGTATTTCAAAATATTTATATCGTGATGCTCTTATAATTTTCATTTTAAAATATTTAAGTATTTGGGAGAAACGGAGACTTTCCGGGTGCCCTCGATTTCAATGACTACCCACAAAAGAAGAATCAGACTCAGACATGCGATAAATGGTTTTCGGTATATTTTTCACAGCTGTATACGAATTCGTGGTCAATTTTGCTGTAACATGTGTTAATCTTCAACAAATAGTTGAATAGGTTCAGAAATCTGAAGAAAAAATGTTCTGTCTGTTATTCGCATGCTCATGCTAGAACAAAACTAAGCATGGATTCGTGTTCAGCAAAAACCATTTATCACATGTCTGGGTCTAATACTTTTTTGGGTAGAGATTTATATAGATAAAATATACAAATAATACTGCTGATGAGGTATCATATTCCATTTTGGTGAACGCGCCAGGAATATAAATTACCCTATATGAGCTGAAATAGAACAACCGACCACTATGTTCGCAATCGGATGCACAAACAATTTTACATGTTTTTGCAGGACTAAAGACAACAAGAATTACACCTATCCCTCGTTCTAATCGTGATTTATGGACTAGAGTTCATAGGACAATCCCATAGCAAAAATACCACCATCTGAATTGTCTGCTTTTTCCAAGTATTATATTTGTGAGCATGATACTTAGTATTAAAAAAAATCGCACACAAGATGCATTTCCTGAGTTCTAATATCATGTTTTTTTTTCAAAAGAATAGCCTTTTAAAGCGGTTAATCATCATGTTTGATGCACACCTCACTGTCTATAATTACAAGTTTTAAAAAAATATAACCGATTTCTACCTATAACTAAAAAGCTAAAAATAATTATAACAAAATACAACTCTAGCAAATAAAAAACAAATTGAATGTTGTTAGGTACCTACCCAGGAAGTAAACAATGTAAACATTAAAAGGTGCTCATTCTGTACAAATTTATTACCTACCAATCTAGTATATTTTGAAGCCGGTGCGATCAGGTATTGATAACCTCCTCCTTCGTCGGTTAAAAATAATTATTATACATTAAATTTTTTAGAAAAAGTGTTTACTTTATATACAACTAGCTGACCCGTACCGGCTTCACGGGGACTAGACAAATCAGTTTTTTGACATATTTATCTTGAACATGTTTTAATTTGGTAATGTTTTTTATGACAACCATTTTAACATTATCATTCGTAAGCGAAATTTAAATTGCAACAAATACTTCTAAAAATACATCATCTTCGTATTTAATATTTTCATTTCAGATTTTGTGACATTTCATTACTATTATTAACGTTTTTGGTGATTTGACATTTTTGCCATTTCTCACATTTCTGGTATTTCTGACATTTCTGCTATTTTTGGCCTTTTTCACATTTTAGACATATTTGGTGTTTTTTGACATTTTTTGACTCTCCTTTACATTTACGCTAAAGTTGGCATTTTCAGTTATATCTGTTAGTTTTGGAATTTTTTTGCGTTTTGCACAATTTAAATTTTTAGTGTTTTCCCGTTTTAGGTTTTTGACACAATAAATTTGATAAGTTTTAAATTGTTGTGATGTCTGGTGTATTTAATAATCCTAACGTTTGGATGTTAATAATATTATTTTAATTTTTTGAATTTATTTTTATTTTATAAAGCTTAACTATCACTTAACATTTCCAACATTTTCTAATATTTTGAGATTTCACGTGTGTTAAATCAGATAGTGGACATATTACAGACCCCCACTGGTAAAATGACGAATAATGTTTCTATATCTATTTATCAACTCTTCTACAATTAATAAATGCTAAACACTAAACATTACATTTATCAGCTACTTGATGATCGCCAAGTGACTGAATTCAGTTGTAGTCATTTCAGGAGAAGAGCATGTATACCAACTTTCACGCCTGCATATTTTTTATTCCTTAAAAATTGCTGACACCCTTCGTCCCCATTCAATAACAGGATTTTCGTAAAATGTCACATCAAATCTCAATTAATATAGGAAATTAACATTATAATTCTCATATCTGTATTATTTTCGGTTTCCGAGAAATAGTGATTTTTTAAAATACCCCGTTTGCCCCCCTATCGGATAACTGAATGTTATTATTTCCATTATGACGAAATTACTTCACTTAAGAAAGAAATCAACCTTTTAATTCTTATGACTATACTACTTTAGGTTTCGGAAAATAGTAAATTTTTCAAAAAATATTTCCCACCTGTACCCCATGAGTTCATTAAATTTTTGCAAAATCATATCATACCTATCAAATATATATATATATATATATATATATATATATATATATATATATATATATATATATAGGGTGTAAGGGTGTAAATAGTTTGAGTGCATATATTTTAGGTGGAGGTAGTATACACCAAATTAAACAAAAAACTCTTATACCACTATGGTCAGTAGGCCTTAATAACCAAGAAAATCCCTAAAACATATTAAGTAAATTATTGTCAATCCGGCAACGTCGCTCGCGTTCGAAGCAGATTCACTCTTAGCGCAAATAATAAAGGAATGACTACGCCGACAAAAAAATAAACACCTGTGTTTTTGTATTGACTGATGATATTGACCTTAGAATTAAATAAAAATGTATGAAATATTTTGTTGAAAATATTTACGTTTTTAATACAAGGTATTGCAATTAGAATTTGTATTTGGCGGTTTCTTTTATGCAATTATACAAAGTTGGGTAAATATGATATTCAACTCAAGAGATATGTATATGTAGTTTTTTACCAGTTAAATTATTCGAAGAGTCATTATTACTGGTTTAATTAATATTATTTATATTAGACAAGTAAATATGTAATCCTACTTATCGAATTTATTATAATGATAGAACTGAGTTGAAACAACGGATTATTCACAGCAAATGTTCAAAATGCCCACCATTACTATCGACACAAGCACGACACCGTTTAATCCAATTTTCAGGTATGCGAGAAAAAATTCCTGGAATATTTCGGATTTCGTCATCAGCGTCAAAAATGCGTTACTTTTCATGTGTCCCCATAAGTAGAAATCTAAAGGATTGAGATCAGGAGATCTTGCTGGCCAACGTATATGTCCGTTTCGACCAATCCAACGACGGGGAAATGTTCTATTTAAAAAGTCGACAACTAGATGACTTGCGTGGGCAGGATCTCCGTCATGTAAGTACCACATATTGGAACGTGTTTGTAGGTTCACTTCATCTAACAAATCTGGTAGCGTGTTGTTCAAAAAATAAAGGTAATTCTCACCTGTCAAACGTGCAGGCAGTATAAATGGCCCAACCAAGTATTCACCAACTATTCCAGCCCACACGTTAACTGAGAATTGGTGTTGAAATACTGAGTGGCGTATTTCGTGCGGATTTAACTCAGACCACGAATGCGTATTATGAAAATTTATTATACCATTCCTATTAAAACTTGCTTCATCTGTTGTTAAAATATTGTTCACAAAATTAGGAAATTGTCGATGTTTTCTGAGGAACCAACGACAGAAATTGAGTCTTGGTTGAAAATCATCAATTGAAAGCCCTTGAACCCGCTGCATGTGATATGGATAGAGCAATTGTTCCAGTGTGAGAAATTTGCAGCTCACTTCCAATACTCCGTGTGCTACGATATGGGTTGATGTCGATAAGGTCTAGTATTTGATCCTCAGCAGCTAAGATACGATTATGTCGCTGTGGTCCGCGATTGTTTATTTGTGGTATTACACTACCTGTTTCCAGAAGCCTCTGCGAAACTGCTACGAATGTCCTAGCATTGGGCAGGCGTCTGTTTGGAAACCTTTCCCTGTATAACATTCTTGCTATTCTGCAATTACGTCTGCTTTCCCCATAAATTAAGAGCATGTCATGTCTTTCCCTAATTGTATAATCGGCCATTATTAATCACAAATAAATACTGCCGCACTATTCTTAATTTTCGAACTTACACACTAATCACAACCGATTTTATTTATTTTAAAAATATATTAAATGGAAAGCAAACCACGAAGTCTACATCAAATAGATATTATTCAAATCACTTTACCATTTATCTATTCTTATTTACAAGAATCGAAATCGCAAAAAACAATCGTAACTCTCATTCGTCGTTAAAGTAAAAAATGTAGTAAATAAGTTGGTCTGTATGCCACGTTGCCATATCTATTCGGAGAAACTTACAATAAATTATAAAAGCATATTTCGAGTTTAAATAATCAATTTTCATTTTTAATGTGGCTATTAAAGATGTATAAGCTATTGAGTATTTACATATTTATATTTACCGACATTTTGAAATCGAAATTATTGTATTATTCACTGTAGCAAGGGCTACATAAAATCTAACTTTATGTGTTCTTTTTGGCAAAACTATAGTTTATTTTAGAAAATGTTATAAAGCTTTTTGATTTGTTTTTGCCTGAAGTATTGTTCTTCAAAATCTTTGCACTCAAACCGTTTACCCCTGTATATATATATATATATATATATATATATATATATAATTTCATAAAAATAGAAGGTCAACAGATTTTTATATATTTGATTTGTTTTTGCCTGAAGTATTGTTCTTCAAAATCTTTGCACTCAAACCGTTTTCACCTGTATATATATATATATATATATATATATATATAATTTCATAAAAATAGAAGGTCAACAGATTTTTATATATTAAATTAAAGTTCTGTCTATAGAAGTCAAATGTGTTAACTATTCGTTTAAATCAAATGAATTTGCAATAAATTTAATGTATTTTATCAATGAATGAGTGTTCCCATATATATTAATTATTTGAATAAGTATGAACGATTTTTATGTATTTTATAATTTTGTGTCAATAGTAGTATCGGTCACATGTAGTAATCGCCAAGCCGAACTTATTTAATTATTCCATACTTGATTGGAAAATGAAAAAAAAGAATGTTAGACGTGATAATCAGTAAATTATACATGTCAGGTAAGCTAACTTGTCATTAAAAATATTTCGATCCGTCAATATAACCGATCGATTGTGAAATTATTAATCAATGCTGTAAAAATTAGGTACCAGTATTCAGTAAATATAACCTTGTTATTTTACAGTGAAACATTTTCAGCTGAAACTGGGGGATTACCATTTATAAAATCTGACACTTTCAAGAGTTTTTACACGGGAAAATCATGATAGGTAAGCCAATGTTAAACCACTCAGAAAGTTTCGAATAGTATAGTGTGGGTTAATATAAACACAACACCGGTGATAGTTCATATACCATCCGTAAAAAAATCGCTTGGGCTCCTCATTTTTTATTTTCCGGGGGAAATATTTTGGGCATACTATCAGATTTGTCCCTTCAATCCCTCTGGGTCAGCTCCAACACCAAATTTTAAATGGAATAGGGATCGAGTGGTACCTTAGTTTAAAGATAACCAAAATCTGTGTTCAAAGTATTTTGATTTTGCAAATTTGTCCTTTTTGAGATAATAAAAGAAGAACAATGGGAAACAAACGATATTTCTATTATTGCTCCATCAAAAAATTGTTAAAATCTGTTGATTTTCATTTCAAAAAGTCTGTCGTGTACAATTTTCAACACTGTCCCTTTAACCGCTCATAGTGGGCATCAACCGTTAAGTTAAAATGGGATTAAATTTTATGTGATTCCTTATTTCAGGCGAAATCAAGTTCTCTTTTCAAAAGATCAAACTTAAAAATAAGGAAATGTTTTCAACATTTCTCACTACATTTATCACCCAAACAAGTGTGGAATTCAGTTAAAAAAAAAGATAAATGTTGTAATCTCTTATTTTCCTTAAAGTCTAAGAGTTTTCCAGAGAGAATTTCATGTGGTCACTCTCCTGGACGTCATACGGGGTACGTGTACAGGTAAAATATCAATTTTTCGAATAATTTTAAGATACTTCCTTTTAATTATTATTTTAATTGAACTTTTTGACCCATGAATCTATTATTGCCAGATATTTTTATTGTTGTTTAAACTATGCCTGATGCCAATTTTTAAAAAAAAATTTCTGAAAATATTTTAGAATAGCTGAAATTTTTATATAATGTTATTTAAGTAACTAATAAGCCAAAGTTAATTTGACAAACAATAGTTCAATTGACAAACCTTCAGCCAGACCGATTTAACAGTGAAACATAATTGGGCATGTTGGAAGAGTACAGACTATCTATCACGCGCTAGTGGCGCAGGCGAGATAGACGACAGCTGTTTGTAGTCAAGATGCCCTCAGTTTAGTTACATTCGTCTATTAGTTTATGTTATTTATAATGTTCTTAACGAAATTATGTTACAATGGCTAGTGATAAATTAAAATGTGTTTTTTTGTAAAGACACAAATGGTAAAATGATAACTTTTGTACATTAAAAAGTGTAAAGAGTTTTACAAATACGTGTAAATTTTAAACTTAAATATGAATGTTTTAAAGCTTTAATGGCAAAATACCGTAATTTATCTGAAATTAATTTCTCGTAAACAGTCGATTTTCCTAGCACATCTAGTTCAACTCCGATATCAAATACCGCAGTAAATGTTAGTCAGATAATACGTCTCCAAATTCACATGCAGAAGTTAATAACCAAGAAATTGACTCTTCGAATGCAATTATTGAGTCTGCAAGTGTGGCAAATAACAAACAAATTCGAATGTATAAAAGTGTTTTTTTAAGGAAAAGCGCGCCAGCAATAAAAAAGGCAAAAAAACTTAGCGTTCCTAAATGATTATAATAAAGTTATTGGTGAGGGAAACATAGAACATAGAAAACAACTTAGGGAACAAACATCAAAATATGGACAAGAAGTCAGAAATTGATACAACATTTACCTCTGACAATAAATACATGACTAACTAACTTATTGCTGATAATCCACAGGTTCTCGGGCGTGACAATCGAAGTATGCACCAGTGAAATTTCAATCAAATTGTATCATTAATAGAAGAAGAAGTTATGAAAAAAATGGTTGCTGTTATCATCTCTTTGTGACGCGTACAATGATTAATTAAAGCTTCAGTCTCAGTCAGATGAAAATTGAATGACAAATCATTATCTTGAAGTGAAAACCTTCCAACAATTCAAAAAATCGATAAAATTTTTTCAAAATATAAAAAAGTGATCATGCATAAATATTGTATGAGAAGATAATGATTTGATGAAACTCGGGGAAAATGAGCTTATTGATAAAGTTAGTTGCATTAGTCCTGCGGAACACCATTTTAAAAATGGATAAATTAAAATTACCATCAAAAAATTAGATTTTCGTCGCAAAAAAGGTGAAACTGTTCTCAATTAAGCAACTCCATCGCCTCTGATAGTATTTTTTGTCTGACTGGTACTATTAAACCATCAAAACACATAACTCTTGGTATGACTGTTAAAAGTCTTACAAGTAATAGAAAAACATTCTTAATCGTCTATACTGTGACGAGAATTCATCCGATATCTGGTGCAATCGGCATTCATCCGATATTTCGAGGAACTCGAAATGTTGGTCTGTCGACCCGAGGCCGCCGTCTGACTCTAAGGGACATTAATGGAATTTCCTCGAATCTTCGAGAACACATTTCCCGTCGGATCGTTGACCTACTAGAGAATTCCGAGAGAAATATATAAATAAAGACAGTTGGCGATAGGATTCATTCAGTATTTAACTGCCGTATGGTTAAGATAAATTGTAAATAGTTCTGTGAATATAAATTAAAGTAGTGGAAATAACTTATAGTGAGTTGGACAGAATCCGTATGTGAAAATAAAAACATTACAATATGAAGCCGTTTTTCTAATGTCACAAATTTTCAAAAACCAAATGCCCACTTTAGGACCCTGTATCTCGTATTAGAAACATTTTACTAAGACATGTTTGTGTTAATCGGTATATTTTCACCGCCTCCTGCAGTTATCGTATTGTATATTAGTTTTGGGACACCCTATATATTCGTGAACTCTAAGTGGATTTGCTGTGCCATGGAGTTTACGATAAAGAGCTGATGATACCTTATTATGATTATTTATGATAAAGAAGTTTTGTATTTGTAAGTGTATTATGTGTTTATATTCATGAAACCTAAACAGTTTAGTTGCCCTAGATCTTTTTTGCCCCAGGGCCCTTGGTCACCTAGCTACGACCCTGTAGGTGGCGCAGCAATCGGGTACCAGGAGAACTTTTTGAACTCCTAAATAGATGGATCCATTTAAATGATTTTGTTGTGTGTGTCTGAGTGGGTGAGAATTCTAGGAATATATATATATATATATATATTAACATCCAAACAGCTGGTTTTTAAGTGTAATATATATATATATATTAACATCCAAACAGCTGGTTTTTAAGTGTACCCATGATGACATTTAAATACTGTATCTGGTCCACTGGATCAGGTGCGCGAATATTGAGTAGTAGTTTGGGGCATGAAATTCCAAACGTAACAAGTCCGGAATGCGAATATTTTTTACTTTTTAGAGGTTTTATTTGTCCGATGTTAGTTAAATTTTTAATTTTATGTTGTTACTATTTTTATTTGTTTATAACTTTTGCAATTTTCTATATGCTGAAAAAGGGTTTAAGTACATTTTTTAGGCGTCATTCCGGATCCATTGAACTATTGGACATGTTTTTAGGAAATTTATCTCTAGTTTCCACAATTTTCAACTTGTAATCTAGTCTAAATGGTTAATTTTACGAATATGTAGCACTCTGATGTCTTATGAAACTCAATTCCTACCAAAAATTTAATAATACTCTAGAAGTCTAGAGGGACGTCACAAGTATCATCCCGAAACCATCTTCAACTGAGTTATAATTTATATTTATAACTAAAAAAATTGCCCAGTTAATTAGGTACATGTATTTGATAACATTAGAAAAACTCATCTGTTCCAGTCAAACAGTAATAAAAATAAATAAGCCCAGATCAGCTCAGCAACTATTTCGAACATACTTAAGAGGTATAGGATTGATTAAATTTGTGTAAGTGGCAAAAATTTATTCATTTCTTATTGACATAAAGTAACGAACGATCATTTTTATTGATTGAGTTAATAAGCAACTCATTTTCTATTTCACAACAATTATTGTGTTAATGTTATTTGCGTGTTTAAATTATCTAAGTTGTGATATTTTCAGTCATAAAACATATCACGAACCTGGTATCAACCCACGATGACATACTAATGTTATCACTTTATTGAAAAACAAAATATACGTATCAAAAATATTGCTTCACGAGTAGTAGCTTTATATAACTTTATCAATAATATATTTTTAATGAACCGCCGTCAAATAAAAGACATGCCTGATTCTCAGAAAAAAAATCTAAATTGGTGTCCTTTATGATCTACAGGCGTATCGTCAGTTATGAAAAGTATTTTTTTATGAAACTATTGTGTTTGGTACACCTAGTACGAAATTATGAAACAAATTTATTTTACATATGATAAACAAAAGATATGTTCAGGAAAGTACCTCGATATTCATTCACCATGTCCCAAGTGCTAAATTTAAAAACGAACAATTTCATAGAAACTATTATTTTTTTACTTATATATGATAATACTGGCTTTAAAGTACATGGGTTTATAATTTTAAAATGCTGAATGGAAGTGTTATTAAATATGTTTAAAAATTTATTCCTAAAAAATCTATCAATCCATCAGCGTTTTAAAATAGTGTGATTAGAGCAATATTTGAAACTCTCCAGACCCCGTTCATTTTTTTTTAAACGTTGACAACATTGGTATTGACGTCATACGCTGAATCGGACTGTTGGTAAAAGTATTTTTTTTTAACAATTCTGACAATAAATTATTCAAATGTTACATTTTAAAGGTCAATACCTTACGTTAAAAGGTAACCAGTTATTTTTCAAATGTTTATTGCACATTTATGTATGTTTCCAGTAGTAATAGAGTACAGTTCACTGACATAGAAAAGAAAGGTAATGTTTACGTGCAATATTTCTTCAATTCCCTTATAATTTTTTTTGATGCGAGAATGCTTATGATTCTTAATAAATGTAAAATATTTATGTTTGCTTGATTTGTTTTAGGACAGTACTTGTAAAAATGTCTAGAATGAGAAAATTAACTATTCCTAAAGCGAACCTAGGGAAGAAATAGTATGACAGGAGATGAAGAGAAAAATTGAACACTTGTCCAGAAAATTTGAAAAATTTTCAAAAAAAGACTTAAATGTTAAAAAAAAGAGAAAGGTCAGCTCGATCATGTAAAAACCTTTAGTTCACGTGAGGAGAGACAAATTAGGAAACAATGGCGATTAAATAGTTTAAAATAAAGACAGAAAAATCAAAATGTTCGTAACAATCTAGCAAAATTAACGAATGAGATCTGCTAGTCCAATTTAAATGACTGGACGTGGTTTGCTAGAAAATTGTGTTAAGGAAGACACTGCTGCTATACGACGAAGGCGACGACTAAGGAATCAATGAGCAATATGTAAGCAAAAACAGCAAGATAAAGTTAAAAGAAAAATTTAAAGCACAAATATATCGAAAAACAAATCCAGGAGAATAAAGAAAAACATCTTCACCTGAGGCAAAGGTCAAATCTCTACTAAAACAAAATCAACGTTACCTAGAATCATTAAAAACAATCTATTTTTATTAAATCTTAAAAAAGAAGCAGACCACAAAAATTAGATATTTTAAAGTAACAGAAACTAATGTATTAAGACCTTTTTGAAAAATCAAAGTTACAGATCAAGTAAATATAGAAAATCAAAATAAAAAATGTTAAAAGTTAAGGAAGATATTACAGATTTCTTGGAGAAAGATGTAAACTCTAGAATCTGTCCAGGAAAAAGGGATTTCGCTTGATTAGAAAAATTAGTTAAACAAAGGAGTCCACTCGGGTTCTCAATCCCTCTACTCCCAGAGTCTCAATAAAAGACTGATTTAAACGGAGTTTTAGAGTCTAGATCGAACTCAGTTCAGTTATCTAGTAGGACTTGTGAAGTAGGCACATTGATCACCCCAAGTTCGATTTAAAACCTGTACAGCTAAATTAGTCTTTTAGCGAGACTTGGAAAGTAGGCAGACTGAGACTTTAAGTTCGATTTAGGATCTGATTTTCGGTAATATCATGTTCTTGATAATGGCTTCAAAGCAGAAGTCTAAAGTCAAGTATTTCATAAATTTAGACACGGTTGTTACCCGGCACCTAGCCCAGTTCATATATACACTTCCTACGTACGTTAAGTATTTAAAATAATGTAAAAATTCCCGCGCATTCTCTCCTCACAGGGTTACCAAAAAGCAACAAATATATCTAACACTTCGTTGACTTAGTGGTTTCATGCCTCCTGTATATCCTTTGTAAAATGACGGGTTTTTATCCAAATATATTTTTTTGTATACTGTAATATTAAAAATATAATTTAAAATTAGTTTTTTGTCGGGCTAGCATAACTTCCTAATTCTTTTATTGGACAATCAATTATATAAATACAGTAAAAATTTAATTTAATTTTTAAAAAGATTTAAATAATTTAATTAGTCTGTCAAAACGTTTTTAAGCTTAATAAAAAATATTAGGCTACTGGTTACTCATATGAATAGGCGCCATATAGGTTTAACACTGTTTTCATTTTTCAGCCTTCTTACCATTTTTAAGGTCGGACAAGTTAATAATTGTATAGTTTAATTCAACTATTAGAAAAATAAATTAGAATTAGGCTGGTAATCACCAAGACTGTTATCGTCAAATCGAATATTTCAGAGCTTCCAACTGCTATTATACTATTGCATTTCTTTGGCTTGATTAAACATTTTAGAGAAAGAAATAGATTGTTGGTTTTCATCAACCTAACATGCGTAAAATCGACATGTTTGACTTAAGGAGAAAGTCCCTTAAATTCATTTAAATTAGCATGCTGGTTATTTCCAAACATATTATCATGGAAATATCATTTTTTCCGATCTTACTATTTGATCAATTCATTACATCAGGGCTAGTCTTCCACTCATTGTCAGTTTAAATATAACCGAATTAGTGTTAAAACTCACTTTATGATTTGTTCTACTAATTATATAAGAAAGTATAGAAATATCCCTTCTTCTGTCGTTAAGTCTTCTATTATTTAAGATATCGTTTAAATTTTTAAATTTGTTGTGGAATATCTGTTAAACTATTATTTAAAAAAAACTATTATTTTAAATAAAACGTGACAATCACCAAAAAATTAGTCGAATTGAGAATTCCTTTTCGAATTCGATTTAAAAACTTTAAAACGCATACTAGGCAGTTATTTAGATATAAATTAATTTTGAGCTGTTTATTTAATATATTTAACGAACCTTGGTAACCTGCTGAATTATTATTTAGACACACCTTTGAAGTATAGCGGTTGTTGTTTTGATGTACAAATATAATTTATAAATACTACCAGCGAATGATATAAATACTATAAATCATGTGGATCTTGGAAAGATTAGATAGCTTAAGCTAACAGAAAGAATTTAGATACCATCACATGCTGATAATATTGGACATTGGATTATTTTAAATGAGAAAAATTGTGTTCGCCGGAAAAATGAAATTTAGATATTAAACTAAGATATTATTGACCAGTAAATATCCTGTATTGGGAAAAGCTCTATTCATAAAATAACGCAAGAATGGATCATGTTATAAAATAATTTGGTCATGTGCAAGGTAGTACTACCTTTGAGATTTGCTATACTCTATGTAGTGGTACAAATTTTAATTAGAGAAGAAAAGAAATGATAAAATATTGTCATATACTTATATAAATAAAAAGAAGTTAGATGTTTGGAAATATGAATCAATTAAGGAAGTTTGTAATTTGAGATATGTGTTAAATTGAATAATCGTCTCTCGACATCTGCACAAGAATGTCAAGTTATTTTTGGTTCGTGCAAGCTTCTTATTAAACTTTTCTAAATCCCTAAACGATTTGATTACTGCAGTCCGATGGCTAAATTCTAGTTGTTTTCTGAGGGATATATTTGGCATATTTTTTCCATGTTTAAGCACTTTCTGGGAAGAAGTCACAAAATTTCTGTATATTTCCAAACGTTTCGGAGTCTAGGTCCCCCCAACTCCGAGAGCCTCAAAGTTAGCAAATTTAATATTAAAACAATGTAATCTCAACTCCAAGAGCCTAGGAGAAGGTAACATCTATGGTTTAAACATCTGAACGTCTATTTTTACTGTAATAATCAGTAAATTTAATACCCTGAAGCATGTAGTCGCCCTCCGCCCGGAAGCACGTGTCTGGATCTGCCCCTGTACTCCGAACAGTACGTGTAAGAGGAAACAGAATCGGACATGCTAAATTATGAGGTGATAGAAGCCACACTATATCTGAAAACAAATAAGTCCATGCAAATCACATAGATCACATAAATGCAGAAATACTAGACCCTGTACCTAAGGCTTTTGGGTTCGGAAATTGATATAGTTTGAATTGATATAGTTTGAGAAGGGAATTAACTTGGGTACAGCGTAGCGTACTAAACAACGGCTACAGAAAATGAGAGATTCGCAATTCTATTTCTCGTCATCAAAATCCCCTTTCTAAGAAAGAATTATTACCTAGTAAATCAGTAGAATATTTGCCATATATCAGCAAAGTCACGGAAAGGATTGGGAAGCTTCTCCATAAGAACGAGGTGAAAACAGTCTACAAACCACTATCCAAAATCTCACAAGTGTTACCCTCTCTAAAGGATAAACAAAATCCTCTTACATCCAAGAGTGTTTATTCCATTCCAGGCTCGTGTGGGGCAGTATAAATCGGTGAAACAGGTCGATCTATAAACACCCGTCTATGTGAGCACAAACGTTGTTTGAAATTGAGCCTCCTTTCAAACTCCGCTGTAGCTGAACGTCATCACGAAACGGGCCACAAAATGCTCTTCGACAGCTCCTCTGTCGTGGCCAAATCTTCGTATTATTTGAGGCTATTGATTTCGCCAAAAATCCCAAGAATTTCAACCAAAACAAAGGTTTTAAGCTTTCGCCCACTTGGCAACCATGCATCCACATTTCAACAAAAATCTCATCAACAAAATAAATCACGTACATTACCTACTAAAAAAAATTCGAGGAACGTATTCAAAACTATCTTCACAACCATAAAACAATCCAAAATAATCCCATTAAGTATCTCCTACCCTTCTTCTTTTACGTGAAATTTCGGGGGGGGGGGGCAATTATTATTTCATTCTTGGCTAGATCCAAAGTGTTAGTCATTTACAATTTGTGCTTCAGTGTGAAAAGTTTAATGAAGTGAAGTTTCAAAGTGTGTTTGTGAGAAAAATACTAAAGGAATGTAGTCGCCGCAAGGTGAGTACATTTTTATTTCTCATCTTTGAAAAAGTCCCTTATAAGTGTGGGCCAAACGTCGGAAAACGTTGGTTCAGATATATAAATAAATTAATTCGAAACAATGACGCGGTCTAAATCCGGAAAAAGCAGGATCAGCTATGACTCTGGCCGCGAAAACCTACGTTCTCATTTTATATGTACCTGATTTTATGAGATCACGTTTTCTCAGACATGAGACATTTTGACTTTCACAAAGTTTGGATAAAGATTAAGCAATCTCAAATACGTAAATGAAAAAAAAAATAGTTTTACCTTTTTTAAGAACAAACTGATTATTAGGTCCACATATTTTCCAATGGTTTGGATAATTATTGGCGGATAATTTTACAAACCGTTGATGGGCAACGAGCTTCTACGAACAAACCCTTATTATTTATTTACAAATTTATCTGAACAATTCTGTTTACGAGATTTCTGTTGATTACGAGGTTTCATTTATACTGAATGTATGTCATTCAGTCGAATATAAAAACTCCAATCAATACCATCAGTAAGGTATGATAAATAATTTATTGTTTAGTTGAATGAGAATGTTCTGAATTATTTAGTATTCTCATTATCGAAAAGCAAATTTACCATCATATTGGAAATATTAATGATGTATACTTTAAGAAATAAAATTCATTACCAAGGTTAGACCCATTGTGAATATATTTATATTATAGGAAGATTAACCAGATTTCAATATGCCGATGAAAGCTCTTATAACCCATTGCTATCAGGTAGCCAACAACTTCTTGTTTCCTAATCTGGAATTATTGAATAATGTCTATTACGTACTTAATAAACAACTTCACTATGAGGTGTTGGAAAAAGTGAGGTTCCTGTTTTTGAATTACATGATTGAGTTCTGTGGATTTGGGGTTTGTGGTTTTGAGATTTGTGTGTTTGGAATGTAGGGGATTGAAACACTCTTTGGAATTTCGAACCTAAGCTTTGCTGGCTTTGATTGTGTGGTCTTGGTCTTTGTGAGTTTGGGGTTTTGGTATCTTGAGTTCGTTAGCTAGGAATTCACTTGAAAAAACCTTCTTGATGATTCGTAACTTATTATTGTTCATAATATGTGTATTTAGACACTGGTAAAATCCTGACATGTTGGAGCAACACAAAATACATACAGAACACGTGAGCCTGTTTTTTAAACAATTTGTGGACCTTTGTTAACTTTCATCGCCGACGCATCTTTGTTTAGAAATTCTATTTTTTAAATTTACTTAGAATAAATAGGTATAATTCGCATATAGGTACTATGGCACAGATATTGACACAGAAAGTTCTCGATTCGTTCTGTTCTGGTATACAAAGCATAATTTCCATTGTAGTAAGTTTGAGCATTTTCAAGAATATTTTGTATAAAGAAAAGTTCCAGTGCAGTTTTGAAGAGTTTAATGAATATAAGTATAAATAAGTTATATAGATTAATAAATATGATACTTAACATTACGTTCAAGTTTTCACTATCATTATTCTCCCAGTTTTTCTAATATATTGTTATAAAATTTATCCACTCCGCCCCTGGCGAAAGCAACGTAAACAGTATTCATTTCAAAGAACATAAAAACATCAATTTCTAGAGTCTACAAAATGAGCAAGAACTACCAATTTCGACCCAACGTATACTATATAAGCCGATTTTCATTTGAATATGGGGAGTCAGTTAGTTTAGTGCGTTCAGCTTATTGTGTTGTTATGATTTCAATCTAAATTATATTAGAATCAGCTGATGGAAATATTTGATGTTTACCTGTGAATAAATGTTCTAGAAAGTGAAGTGAATGTCATTTTTTTTTAACTTTAATTTATTTGAACCCACGAAATTTATAGCAATTTGGTGATCAGAAGTGCAGGATTAAGTGAAGTTAAATTCGTAATTTGATTTATGGAAACTCGAAGCGTGGAAAAAACGGACGAAACAACCAAAAAAATAGTCAAACTGGTTACAGACGAACTAAATGAAAAAATAACTCAGATCCTGAAAAACGTGACAAGAAGGAGAAACAACAACAAGATGAAATTCATCAAAAGTTAGTCCAATCTTTTGATGAAAAACGTAAAATTGAATTAGAGAATCTTGTGACTAAAATAGATGAAAAACAAATAAACTTTATGGAAGGGTTGTTCTCGAAATTTGAATTAACGAGAAAAAATAAAGAACAGAGACAAACTGATGAATTAAAAAGATAACAGCACTTTGAACAATTAATGCAAATAGTATCGCAAGTTAACGAAACAGTTAATGAAAGAATGCAAATAATGGAATCAGACATAAAAAAGATAAATGATGACATTAAGATCATAAATAGTAAGGTGGAGACTCTTGAAATCAAAGTAGATGACATGGACTCCATCCAGAGCCAGGTGACATTTGAAATCAGTTCCCTTAAAAACACAGTACTATGTGAAGTAAGTGAAGTACAAGATAAAATCAGTGCCATCCAAAACAAAGTGGAAACTAAAATTAAACAATTACAACAAGAATTGCAGAGAGTGAAATACCAACACACCGTGAGTACCAAAGGTCCCGTTAGCAAACCACCCACATTTGGTGGCAGCTCATCTTGCCCCATGTATAAACGGCAATTTGAAGCTGTGGCTACAGCTAATGGATGGGATAACCAAGAAAAATCTGCGTCTCTTGTAATTTCCTTAAGAGGTTCAGCATTAGAACTCCTCCAAAGCATTCCAGTCGATGAACAAGGCAATTTCGACAAGATAATCGCCATAGTGGAAGATACGACAATCAATCCCTGAGCCAAGTATACCAGGTGCAACTAAGTGGAAAATGGCAAAAATCCGGAGAGAGCCTTCAAGAATTCGAAGCAGAGATTAGACGCTTAGTACACCAGTTCTACCTTACACCAGAGGAACAGGAGAAAGCCAAACAATTTATCGCAAATCACTGGCAAATTTTTAACAGCCAAGATGGAACCAACGGTCGTACCAACATGATCGAGCACCGAATAGATACCGGGAAAGCTCAACCCATCAGAAAACCACCTAGGCGACTACCATTGGGACAGCAACAGGCAGTCGAGGAAAACATCAAGTCCATGTTACAAAATGGAGTTATTGAGCCTTCCATCAGCCCATGGTCCGCACCCGTTGTGCTAGTTAAAAAGAATGATAGGACGATTTTGCGTGGATTACGAAAGCTGAATGATGTCACGAAGAAAGATAGCTATCCACTACCCCGAATTGATGACACTCTGACCTTATTAGCCGGCTCCCGTTGGTTCTCCACACTAGACCTGAAGAGTGGATATTGGCAGGTTGGTCTACACAAAAACGACAGCATGGAGACAGCGTTCTCCTCCAGTATAGGGCTGTTTCAGTTCACGGGTTATGTAATGCTCCCGCTACATTTGAGAGGCTTAGTATACCTAGATGACATTCTGGTCATTGGTCAGACATTCGACGACCATCTGGAGAACCTGGGCGAAGTATTCTCCAGAATTAAGAACACCCACCTGAGACTCAACCCGACGAAGTGTTCCATGTTCCAAAAAGAAGTAGAGTTTTTGGACTACGTCGTTTCCGAGTCAGGAATCCGCACGAACGAGGACAAGATAGAATCCATTCGTGATTGACCAGTCCCAATAGACAAGAATGAACTCCGAAGCTTCTTGGGTCTCTGTTCATACTACAACCGATTTGTTGAGGAAGTTGCCATCATTGCCCCGCCTCTACATCGGCAGACCACTGAGAAAGAGACCTTCCATTGGAGTCAGGATTGCGAAACATCATTCAGACGACTGAAGGCCGCATCATGTTGCAGCCCAATACTAGCACTTCCTACACAGTCCGGCAAGTTCATGTTAGATACCGACGCCACCAACACAGGTTTCGGGGCCGTCCTATCCCAGGTGCAAGATGGTGAATAGAGGGTAATCGTGTACTATAGCCGTGGATTCTCGAAACCGGTAAGAAATTATTGCGCCACCAGAAAAGAACTTCTTGCAATAATAAGGGCTTTAGACCATTTCTACAAATACCTCTATGGTCGTCATTTCTTAATCCGAACAGATCATGCAGCCCTCAAATGGCTGCTGGACATGAAGACACCGGAAGGACAACTGGCCAGGTGGATGGAGAAATTACAGCAATACGATTTCAAGGTTGAACATCGTGTCGGTCGTTTGCATAATAATGCCGATGCACTATCAAGAAGACCCTGTAGAGCAGAATGCGGACATTGTCTGAAGACGGAGCAGCGAGAGGGTATCCCCATCAGACAAATACGAGTGCAAGCCAATGAAGACTGGACAACGGAACTGTGCATCCAGGTCCAAATGGCTGATCTAGACATCGAACCAATCTTGTCACTCAAAAAGAGATGGTCACCCAGGCCACGATGGGACGAGGTAGCTACATACTCGGGTGTCTTGAAATCACTATGGGCCCAATGGGACTCTCTAAGAGTAGAGAATGGAATGCTCAAGCGAGTTTGGGAAAGCACGGATGGCCGAGAAACCAAGTCCCAACTGGTAGTTCCGAAGAAAAAGGTACCCGCCATCCTGACCGAATTACATGCTGCGATTACCGGTGGTCATCTGGGCATGAATAAAACCTTAGATAAGGTTGGCCAGCGGTACTAATGGGTAAATTACTTCGAAGACGTCAGAGCATGGTGCCGGAAATGTGACACCTGTGCACCCAGTAAGGACCCGGACCAATGCAGCACCATAGTGTGGGCGTCCCATTTCAGATTGCCATCGATCGCCAGTCGATTTCCTGAGTCTGACCGGGGGGAACTAATACATTTTGGTAGCAATGGATTACTTCAGCAAGTTGCCTGAGGCATATGCGATACCCAATCAAGAGGCAACCACGGTAGCGATGGTGCTAGTAGAACAGCTATTCAGACCACATTCAGACCAGGGGCGTAACTTCGAATCGCATGTATTCCAGAAGGTCTATACGATGTTGGGGATCAGGGAAACGAGAACAACGCAATGGCGTAGGAAAAGAGCTGCAATTACCCTGCGATTTGGCATTTGGCTCCCCCCGAAGAACCTTCCCAAGACATCAACGATTTTGCCGACCAGCTCCGACAACATAACATGCTGGCAATATATGAATTAGCCCGAACGCAGATGTTGGCCACCAGTGACCGGGTGAAAACGCGATATGACCTCAAGGCCAATTCAGTCGGGTTCCAAGAGAGGGGCAAAATCTGGCTGTACAACCCCCAACGCAGCAAGGGTAAATCTCCAAAGTTTACACCCACCTGGGATGGTCCATACGAGGTGGTCAAGAGGATTAATGACGTCGTCTACCGTATCCGTCGAAACCCCAGGGCTAAGTTGAAGGTGGTCCATTTAAATCGACTCGCCCCCTACCGTGGTAAGGATGTTTCTGATCGGGAATCAGAATTAAAGGGAGGGAAATGTTATAAAATTTATCCACTGCGTCCCTGGCGAAAACAACGTAAACAGTATTCATTCCAAAGAACATAAAAACATCAATTTCTAGAAGAACAATCAATCTCGACGCAGGGCAACAAAATCTAGAACGAGCAGGAAACTCAACGTATGCTATAAAGCCGATTTTTATTTGAGTATGGGGAGTCAGTTAGGTTAGTACGGTTAACTTATTTTGTTGTTATGATTTCGATGTAAATTATATTATATATTTGATGTTTACGAGTGAATAAAAATTCTAGAAAGTGTCAGTGGTTTAACTTTAATTAATTTGAACCCACGAAATTTATAGCAATATTATGCATTCAAGTACAATCTGGAAATTGCATTAACTCTGTCCGGAATTCCTAATTAAGAAATTATCTACTGAATGCATAAAATTCCGATCAAAATGTACACAACATCTGTAGTAAACGATCAACACAAAGACAGTAGAACCAAACCCTATTAGCTGATTACTTTTCCCTGCTCACAAGATTGCATCTTTGAATAACAGTAACGGTCTCGTAGCAAATAAATAAAGAGGCCGTATAAGTAAGATTAACGAGAATTAACTGACTTTAAGTGTCAACAAAAACTGAAAATAGTTCTTTCAGACGTAAAGTGCGTTCGGCATCTAGGGTTTTTAGACAACATATTGAACGATGTATATATATGAACTAGGCTAAGTTCCGGGTGAGAACCGCGTCAGAAGTTATTACATATTCGACTTTTCGACTCCTGCTTTGGAGCCATTATCAAGAGACAAAAAGTGAAAAAGAGGTTCAGAGTCTAGATCGAAGTCGGGATCTCAGTCTGCCTACTGCTCATTAGGTCATTAGGTAACTGTTCTGCATGTGAATCTGCTCTGCTTCTTTTATTTATAGTTATCAGTCGATTAGAAGGGGATGTCACGTGGGCGTTTGTTGGGCGTGTTTGGTTGGGTGTTGGTAAGCGTGTCTGGTTTGTTTGTCAATTATGGAGGTCGGTTTAGACAGAGGGGTCGTTTCTCTATTTCTATAGCTTCGCGAATAGTGGATGCTCTAACGGAATTGAGAGATATGATAGTCCTACTGTCCTCGAAGTTGATAGAGTGTCCTGTTTGGATATGAGAGAGCTGAAGTCGAATCTTTTTTGCGAACTGACAGAGAATGTTCATATACTCGATGGTTGACGTGCCTGTTGGTACGACCGATATAGCTTTGTGGGCAAACGCGACATGGAATATCGTAAACTTTTCGATCCTCGTTAGGTATTTTATCTTTAGAGTTTCCGGGTAAGTTGGCTATAGTTTGAGTGGTATTAAAGACTGTCTTTATTTGATGTCGGTGTCGAATCCGTGCTATTTTGTCAGTGACTCCTCGTATGTATGGAAGTATGGCCTTTCGGTGTTGTTGGTCTGTTTCTGACTGGGTTGGTGTATTTGGGGGTTGTTGCGATTGACGAATGCGCGCAATGTGGTCCGGTTCATCGAATGATATATGTATATATATATATATATATATATATATATATATATATATATAACACTCAGTTGCATTTCGGTCTCCGGTCAAGGCGGTCACGTTTTACAGCGCTAAGAACCCTGTGATAAGAATTGGTTATACCTAAAGTTTCGAGAATAAAAAAAAAATTAAATGAACAAATAAAAAAAACAGTGATAAGTGAAAGTGCATGTGAAAAAAAAAACGTCACAGTTATATAAAAGACAATAATTAATTAAAACTCTAGCATTTCTGGCCGAACAAACGGGCTCCGTAATACATTCAATATTACCAAAATCGACAAAAGGTCAATAAGTCTGAAGCTCGGAGGTACTTTAACACACGTGCAACCCATCTGTTACAATCAGGGATTTACAAGTAAATTGAAGGCAAATAAACTTGTGTATCCAAACAAATAAACGGTTGGTAACATCACCCCGGCAAAAAATATAATATTGAAACGTTAAACATAATAAAAAGTGATGGGCGAAAATGCAAACATCTGCACGATTTTAAAGGAAATGGAGAGGTTTAAGCATGACATAATACTGCTGTTGGAGAGAAATAAAGAAGAATTAATAAGTCAAATACAAGCCACTGAAGAGAGGCTGTGTTTAACTAACAAAGAATTGAAGCAAAAAGTCGACAGCCTTGAGCAGGGAAATACCTTTCTACGCTCCCAAGTACAGAAATTAGAAAAACAACTAACTAACAACAATATCGTAATATTTGGCCTAAACCCAGAACCGGAAAATATACCAGTACAACTCATTATAGGAGAACTAAATAGACATCTTGGAACAGACGTAAAAACGAGTGACGTGAATAACGTGTACAGTCTGGGGAAATCAAAGGGATCTCCCTTAAAATTAGAGTTTTTATCCTTTTTAAGAAAAAAAGAAATTTTACGTAACGTTAAGAAATTAAAAAATACGGGAATATCTATAGCGAACGACCTAACGCCAACTGAACAAGACCAAAAAATATTAAAAAGACATCTCAAACTAAACAGACATAATAAACCTGAAGAAACAAGCTACATCAAGGGAAACAAACTGTACATAAATAACAAAAGCTATACCGTCAAACAACTAATAGAAATTGAAAAAATAGAAGAAGAGAAAAGGAAGGTGGATAGTGAATTTCAAGCACAAACGGAAACGCAAACTAAATCTCCGGCGTTTCCAAAAATCACAGGACACCACAAGAAAACGAACAATTATACGGATCAAACACCAAAAAGTACGGAAGGAATAGCAAAAAAGTATAAAGGCATACAAAATCCGTCTAAAAGTACAGGAGATCCAAAAAGTAGTAAAGAACCAGACACAAAAGGAACAAGCAGAGTCAAAACCAGATCAAACCCGAGTGCTGACGACGTTAAATAGAATCACTTTACAGAAAATTGATTAGTAAGTTTTGTATTAAATAAATTAGTTAATTGTACACTATAATTTTAGTAAAAATTGAATTACGAAATTGAATCAGCTTTCCTTTGCATATATATACAAGTCTATATTTACCACTTTTTTATAGTGTAAGATTTTAGAGACTTACAATATGGCGGGAAATATTACTGAAGCGTTTCATATATTAGATAATTTTAGTGAATTAAAAAATGTGATGTGTGAAGATTTTAGGGAGGTGAATAGGGGTATTTGTTTAATGGATGAATTTCACAACTTTACTATTTTGCATTATAATATTAGGAGTCTCAGAGCTAACTTTGATGAGCTATGTATAACTATTAATGAAATCAACAGAAAAAATAATATCGCCATTACAGTACTATCGGAAACCTGGTGTATAGAAAATATATCAGATTTTAACATTGATGGATTCTCAATTTTTTACAATGAAGCTTCTTTTAATAAATGTGATGGAGTTGTAATGTATGTTAAAGAAAATCTCGTTACAGAAGTTAAGAAAATTCCATTAACAAAGGTCTGCTTGCTTGAGTGCAAATTAGTGTTTAATAAGACAAAAATAAATATAATAGGTATATATAGGCCAAACCCAACAAATGAACGTATCTTTGTTCAGGACTTTGATGACTACCTGTCCGCACTATCTAAGGATGAAATAACAATTGCGGTTGGGGATGTGAATATTGACATCAACCCAAACAATGTACTAACTTTGTCTTCGATTATCTATTTAAATATGTTGGCTAAGAATGGATTTGTCCCACAAATAAATATACCAACAAGGGTAGATAACAACTCTTCTACAACAATAGATCAGATATCCACATACATAAATAAACAAACAAAACATAAAGTGCAAGTTAATGCTCTAGTTCTTAATAATAGTTTAACTGATCACTATCCCCTAATTTATAATATTAGATTTCAAAAAGAAAAGCGTCAAGAAATTCAAAAACCGAAACTCATCAAAAAACTGAATGAAAGACTTTTATTGGATAAAATAAAATATGCAAATTGGAATCAGGTATACGCTGCACAAGAACCTCAATCCGCCGTAAATATATTTTACGAGCAGTTTACTGCCATTATTAGCCAATCAACAACAGAAATAAAAATAACTGCAAGGGAACAAAAATTAAAACCATGGATGACATGTGGAATACTAACGGCCATTAGAAAGCGAGATATGCTTAAACAGAAACTCTTAAAAAATAAACACAATAAAACATTAGAAGAAGAATATAAGAAGTATAGAAACTTCCTCGGTACATTAATAAAAACTTTAAAAAATGACTATTATGAAAATAAATTACAGCAATGTAACTCAAACTATAAGAAAACTTGGGAAGTCATAAATGATGTCACAAATGTTCCATCAAACAAAAGCACTATAAACAAAATCAGTATCGATAACAAAATAATTAGCAACCCAAAACAAATAGCAAATCATTTCAATGACTTCTTTGTAGAAATTGGGGAGAAAATAGCAAACAAAATTAGTAAAAACAATATAGAAATAAAAACAATGAAGACTAAGCAATATACCAACGCGATGTTTTTGACTCCAACCGACTATTTAGAAATTGAAGACAATATCGACGCTAAAAAACTTTGCATCTCCAGGGCCTGACAAATTGAGTATAAAAATAATTAAATTAACAAAACTGAATATCTCTAAACCGCTTACTCACATAATTAACCTAATTTTTCAGACATCAAGCATTCCATATCAATTTAAAGAAGGTCTTGTAGTGCCTATATATAAATCAGATAGAAAAGATCTAATGACAAAATACCGACCCATTTCCCTAATCAACAACTTTGGAAAAATCTTTGAAAAATGCCTGAACAAAAGAATATGGTCTTTTCTAGACAAAAATAAAATAATATCCACAAATCAATATGGATTTCAAAAAGGTGTAGGGATAGAGCAACCTGTACAAAAACTAACGACAAGTATACTGAAGAATTTTAATGAAAATTAAAAAACAATTGCAGTATTTCTTGATCTCCAAAAAGCCTTCGATACGGTATCACATAAAATTTTATTAAGCAAACTAAATGAGATTGGCATACGGGGACCCATACTGCAACTTTTTAATAATTACTTGTCAGAAAGATCGCAACAAGTACGAATAGGAGATGACATTAGTAATAAAAGATTTGTGAAAACCGGAATCCCACAAGGCACAGTCTTAGGTCCTACATTATTTTTAATTTTTGTTAATAATTTGCTATCTTATGAAAGATGTAGTATAGTCTCTTATGCCGATGATACTGTACTAATATGTAATGGGACAACATGGGAAGAAGCCTGGAATAAAGCGCAAAATGCAATCTCAGATGTCAAAAATTGGTTAGATGTTAACAGCCTGAATTTAAACGTATCTAAAACTAAATATGTAGGATTTACACCAACAAAGGTAGGAAGAGCGGCTCTATCACCTCTAACAATTAATGGAGCCCTGGAAAGCGTTAAACAAGTATCATCAATAAAATACTTAGGTATGTTGATTGATGAAAACTTAAAGTGGAAAACACATATCGAACACCTTGTCAAAAGAGTTAAAAAGCTTACCTATAAATTCTACACTCTCCGTAATTTACTAAATAAAAAGCTTTTACTTATAGTGTATAATAGTCTAGTCGATTCCATAATAAGGTATGGTATATGCGTTTGGGGTGCGGCATATAACACGCACTTAAAAAAAATAGAAGTATGTCAAAATTACATACTTAGAATAATCTTTAGGTTAAATAATCGTCAAAGTGTCAAACATATTTATATTACACAGACAATATTGAACGTGCGAGGTCTTTACATTAATGAATTGCTAAAGACGATACATTCAGAGAATAACCTCATTAAAACAAACCATCCACATAACACCAGACAAAAGGATAAACAGTTGCTCAAATCTGAGCGAATGAATAAAACTGTATGTCAAAAATGCATACTATATAACGGTATAAAAGTATACAATATGATTCCATTAATTTTCAAAAAACTAACCAAGAAACAGTTCAATAAAAAAATTAAATTATACATAGCCCAGAACTATGATAGCTTATTAGCCCTTCTGGTATAATCAAAACACTAAAAATAAATTACTTTATTTAAAGAACAATACCCGTATTTACATATCTCTATTTCTAATTCATGTTTAGTTATACTTTATGTAGTTATATTTTAGTTATATTTTGTTGTTTTGTATTATTGTAATTATTTTATTCTCAGTGACTAGTAAAATAGAATATTATAAATATGTATTATTTAAGGGTATGTATCAGTGACTAGTAAAATGGAATATTATAAATATATATTAATTAAGGGTATGTATGGGTTAGTATAAGTATATCTGTCTGTGTGTATATATGAGTATATGTTTATGTATATAGGTACGAGTATATATGAATGTCTTGGTTAGTAAAGTAGCATATATTAATTGTAATGAATTTAGCCCTAACTTAAACATACTTGAATGTTCTCTTGGACACAACACAAGCTCATGCTTAGGTGTTCATTTTTTTTTCTCTCTTATTTACCATTCTAACATTAATGTTTGATATTTTTACTTATTACTGTTACCTTGGTAATAATGTTAGTGACAATCTTATTGTAACAACTATAATTGTATTTTTTTTGCTAATAAATTGAAATTGAATTGACTTCGTTACCGATGTTGAAATCTTCAGATTTTTTCAGTTTTCGAGATATTTAGTTAAATTTTGGAGCATGCATGCCTCTATGAAGTTTTCATAATAAGATGACAGAAACGGTCATGAAATTCCACAGGATGGTACTTTTTCTCGGGTCATGTGTTCTTTCTGCCCCTACAACTTTTTTTCAATACGACCCTGGCAATGGACAAAAATTACAAAATGAATCTCTTATGAATTGCAATCTTTTTTATTTCTTACGTGTTTTCGTTTCTGTCCCTGTTTTCTTAATTGTTGTTAATTTACTCTCGTTGATTTTTACTGACACACAGTGATAGTTCTGTATGACTTCTCGCGAATTTCCATCACTATGGTGGTTTATTCAAACGAAGAAATGGCAAACATGTACTTCGTGTACGGTCTCTCTAATGGTAATTCCTTAGAAGCGTCGAGAAGATATGGTGCACTGTAACCTCAACGTGTAGCCTATCACCCATTTTAGTATGAAAGTATGTCAATATTTGAACGAAACATATCCAGATCGCTGGATATGTCTAGGTAGACCTCAGTTTTGGTCAGCACGTTCTCCTGATTTACATCCGAAAGACTTTTCCACTTGGGAACATTTAAAAACGTTGGTTTATAGTGGAACTCCTGTTCAAGACATAGACATTAAAAAATCGCATTATTGTTTCTTGTAGAGTTATTCATTATTAATACTGGGATTTTCAATCGAATTCGAAGATCTATGCATCGACGTATAAACTCCTATGTAATGGCTGAAGGTGGCCATTTTCAAAACTTAATTTGATTTGTTCGTTTTCAAAGTTAGATAAACTTGAGTTTTTTAAATGATTTTGAGATAAAAATAACATATTGCATCACAGAAGGATTATTTGTTTTTATGGTACACATGAAATTGATCATTTTTCCACACAAAACAGTGGCAGATACGAAAAAACGCAAGAAATGAAGAAGATTGAAAATTCATAAGAGATTTATTTATAATTTTTGTCAATTGCCAGAGGCGTACTGAAAAAAAGGTGTAGGGGCAGAAAGAACACGTTCTATGATCTTATTATGAAGCTTTGTAGAGGTATTAATGCTCCAAAATTGAACTAAACATCTGGAAAACTTTAGTAGTCCACACCGCGTTTGCGGACATATGTTCATAGGAACTTTTCGTCATAAAATGACTCGAGGAAGCACGTGTTGAAACCTTATATAATAATATTGTTTTATTGAATTTATAAGTAACAAACTATTTTCGCAAAACTCTTCATCGACAAGATTAATTTAGTTGAGATCAAAATTTCTCATTCCTCGGCCTTATGAATGTTGTTTTTGTTCATTTTAACAAATTACTGTTTACGATGTTCGGATATTTTACAATATTCATAAACCCGACCATTGAGAAATTTTGATCCCAACTAAATTAATCTTGTCGATGAAGGGTTTTGCGAAAATAGTTTGTTTCTTATAAATTCAATAAAACAATATTACATTCCCTTATCCCTTAGTGCATAATAAAATTTGTTTCAAATACGTATACTAGCGTTAAGGTAATAAAAATTTGGAAGTCATGTATGAATCATTGCTATTTATTTAAGAATAAGTCAAGGTTTTCAAGATGTTTTTAGAATAATTATATATCAATTCTTGAATAGGAACAATTTTTTCGTCACAAATTATGCCCCTCACAAAAAAATTACCTGGTTCAGGAATTTTTCTACATGTTTTCCTGCCATTTATACCTTTCGGTACAGAACAAACTAGAAATTATAAACATAGCATCCGCTTGATGTTAATTTTTTGTTTCAATATTTGTAAGTACTTAATCATAAAACTCGAAATGAAGAGTATTGACGAACGCTTTACACGTGCATTAGAAAAAGCAGCGTAATAATGCTATTGCAAATTTAGCGATATAGCGAATCTTCTACTCACTTTCCATGTTCAGAAAAGTAATAGTAATAATCATTTTTAAATGTTGATTGTTAGTACCAAATTGTTTAATGTTTCTGCCTCCAAATATTCCCCTAAAAAAACCGTTCAGAAAATTTACCCTACTTTTCAGAAGTAAAATCCCTCAGGTTGGCAACCCGGCAAACCGAGTGTAAACCGCCCCGCATCTTGCACATCGACACAGTAGCAGGTAGCAGCAGCAACGCTAGCTACTACTAGTGATGGGAGTAACGGTTCCCACTTTGTAACGTTGGCAACGCGACAGAGTAACCGTTCCACAAGTAACGACTCATCACTACTAGCTACTAATCGGCTTTCTATTGTATAATCTGTGCCAATCGGCATATTGCGCTCAAGCCAAGGGTTGTTTTTGCTCAAAGCTTTTAAATTTAAATTCATCCTGATCTCTAAAATAGATTGTATATCTCTTGTAATTGTTTAAAATCACTCTACAGTTCTCCACCATTCGCTACTGAATGCTGTTTACTACCTACACAACAGATAACCTATGAATGCCCAAGATGTCCGATATCTGATGGTTGGAATGATCTGTATCGTATAAAGCAGTAATTCTTGCTCGATTAAGTGCAGAGATTTCACAATGTGGCATTATGAAGCACAAAACTAAAATGAAAAAAAAAGTAAACTGCCGTGGGACTCGGATCAATAAAAAACTTTTGTAGAATGGAAAACTGACGTCATTTGAGACATGTTCGTAGTTTGTACTCATAACTTTATACCAACGTTATACCACGGTTATATCTTGTGACGACAAAATGATACTTTTCTTTGCATCAGAGTCCCATGGCTGTTCACTTGGTTAGATATGCTATAACTGTCACTCTTTGTAAAAATATTAATAATAAAGTAAAAGACTCGTGAACGACATTTTTTTGTTGACTGTTTTGCTGTCTAAATACGTGTTTTACACCACAGTAAGAAAAATTATTAGGTTTAATTGGAACAATGAATATTAACAATAATAAAGTAACCAACAGCTTTGTAAACCACAGATAGCCTTCTAAGTGCTGCTGTAGATTCTAAATTCGCCTAAGCAATGATCAAATGTGAACTACTTTAAATTTAAAATGATTTCCTGTTGAACTTTTATGGAATCAAGGAATACAAGTTAACATTTTATCGGTTTATAGAAAATATTTGCAACCCTCTTCTTGTATGTATATATATATATATATATATATATATACATATATAAATATCATGTGATATTTGCAAACTAGTAATGTAATAAACATTATCAAAGAGTGACCAAGGGCGGATCACAAGGCAAGCTTCAGGGGGATCTAGTACGTATGGGGGGAGGCGATCTGACTACGTCAGGGGGCGATCGTTAAGGAAATCTACCTAATTATCTCGATGTTTTTTGGATACTTGGTAGTTCCAGGGCTATAGCATGAAAAATAGTCAATTTTTGGTTTACACCCACCAAAATGGGGAATGTGATCGCCCGGCCTTTGGATCCGCCCCTGAGCGTGACGCAGATTAAGACCTGGTTCCACCTAAAACAAAATCTAAACAATTCAAACAGAGAAGTAGACCAATAAACTTTTAATGACGACGCTATGAAATTGGATAAAAAAAATTCGGATCAACATGTATCCGACTACTAGATTTTCTAGACTTATTAATTACTCTTTTTCCTAAATTGTAGAGACTAGTAGTAGAATATGTTAGGAAATATTCTTTTAGCCAACTAATTACATATAATTCAGCATTTTTATATTTATGTATATTTTATTTTATGTAAGTATATATTTATGTATATATAAAATGCTTACCTTACTATATTGTCCTAAAACATATTTCAGTATATGTGGCGGCGCTTGATATAACAGAGGCTCCAAAGCAGAGACTAAAAGGCATTTCTGCAAACAAAGTTTGAGACAGTTTTTACATTTACATTTCAAGTCTTCGGGAGAATTTGGATTGAGGTGAAGTTCCAGCAGTCTGGGGAAAATGTTTGCAGCTGCTACAGCCTGCGCATGCTCAGGAGTATGTTTACCGATTTGACTTATGGTCCACGCTGTAACTGCAAGAATGTTGCTATCACGGGACTCTTGAAGGATTTGCGTAAGAATAACTATTGCTTTACACCCAAGCACAGAAAGGGCAAATTGTTCCGAGTGGCCTGCAAATAATTTTAAATACAGTATAAAGCAATAATATTACAGCTAATTAACTAAATAACCATAGACTATTATTTATATAAACAATAATGTTTGTCTAGAGAAATCTTGAATAGACCATGTCATTGAAATCACTCCATCGAAATTTCTTTCATATACTACGTGGCGCTCTATAGTTGTCTAGAAGTGTGGATAATCACATGCTGTACTGCTGACTTCTCTCTGTATGATCTGTGCTACTGACAGTGATGAACTAAGGCAGATTTGTATCATTATTTTCTTTAAAATCAAACTTAATCACTGCCAGAGTCAGTTATAAATGATGTTTTCCGATTAATAAGGATGCCATAGGCGTACCCAGGTTGTTTTTGGAAGATTAACTCACCCCTGCCGAAATAAAGCTATCACTTACCCTCCCCCCTGACAAATTGGCCTGGAGACCTATGGATTATGTCATGATTGCAGCACCAGATTTCCGCGATCATGCAAGGTCACTAGTAATCCCAAAGAAGAATTGATGAAACTTATTAAATTAAAGATTTAAAGTAGCATTTTGTAAGTAGTTTCATTTGTAGAATGGTTATTTTGTGCATTTCTGTTAAATGAACCATTTTTCTGATATTATTACGTACAGTAATTTCGAAATTCAAACGACAAAAGCACTGAGGCAGACAACGAGATGCTAAGGTTACGAGTTTTGACGAAAATAAACATATCAGTAAAAGAAAACGCAGAAATGGTTTTTGCTTACTATATCAATTGAGTATAATGTAGTGAATTTGTGAAATAAAATAATTAATAATTAATGTTAATTTTTGCAATAAATCTGAAAACACTTAATATTTCCGAAACAGCTCAAACTAGGTGTAGGGCATTGTATTTGAATTATGTCTAGGATTTTCTAGGGAATCCAAAAAATAAATAATATTAGAGGGGCTTGCATTTAAAATGAGAAAGTTGGTATTGGCCACTGCCACATAACACACCCCATATATTTTTTTTGTTGAAATAATGCGCATTTTAAAAATACAAATCGACGTGTCCAAGAGTTATTCCCTACAAGCCCTACTTTATTCGTTTGATCCTTCTATTTTTTTTTGTGGTAGTAACAAACCTGATATGTGTATTAATTGACCCAGGTATATATATCGTTCTACTATTTTCAGAATTGTGTTTTTTATTGTGACGTAGTGCGTGTCTACTAATTCCTTGTATATTATCTTTGTTTTCCCGATATTTATTTTTAGGCCTATTTCCTTACTTGCTCTGTTAAGTTCATTGATTTGATGTTGTAGTTCTGCTATATTATTAGCAATTAGGACAATGTCATTTGCATCTGCATGGTTTACATATTCTCCATCTAGGTTCAGTCGTTTGTGATACCAGTTCAATCGTCGAATCTGTGAATATCTTCGGTGATATTGAGTCACCTTGTCTGACTCCTCTGTTAGTAAGAAAATGGCTGCCTTGGTATATTCTGAATTTGGCTTTGACTTCCCTAAATATTGTTACGAGAATTTATCCGACAGCTGGTGCAATCGGCCATCAACCAATTCGTGGCAGGGACATTATTCCGATACTTCTGGGAATCCGAAATGTTTTGTCTCTCAACAGGCCGATCGTTGCCGTTACTGGGAAGTTGACTTGCCAGAATAATTCCGAGAGAAATATATAAATACGGGCAGCTGGCGATGGTATTCATTCAGTATTCGACGGTCCTATTGTTAAGATAAATTGTAAATAGTTGTTGTGAATATAAATTGTGTTAAATTAGTGGAAATAAATTAGAGTGAGTTGGACTGTGTTTTTAAATAAATCCAAGAACTGAACTGAACCCGAGTGTGAAAATAAAAATATTACAGTGTGGAATGTATTTGTGGAACTTTGGAAGTGGAAAATAAATAGACAAACGATGTTTAAAGCAATGAATTTGGACCAATTTAAAAAAAGAACTGGAGGAAAGGGATTTAGAAATTAGTGGGAAGAAAAGTGAGTTAATACAACGGCTACGAGATGCCTTAATAAATGAAGGTAACGATTCCGATACTTATTTGTTTGAAGTTTCTGGTAATGGGGACATGAGTGTGCTATTAAAAAAATTGAAGATAAATTGCTAGAAAATTCTAAAACCATAGACGATAAATTGCTAGACTTTAGAAGATAAGCTACTAACATGACAAGAAAATTCTAAAACCCTAGAAGACAAATTGCTAGAAAATTCTAAAAACTTGAAAGAGGCGTTAGAAGATAAATTGGCAGAAAATTCTAAATCCCTAGAAGAAAATTTGAAAAACATGGTACAGAAAAATTCAGAAATGCTGGAATAAAAACTATTATAGAATGAGGCTCAGATGGAGGAGCTAAAGCAAACAATAGTCGAAGAGTCACTCAAAAATGAAACGCGGATAGAAGAGCTAAGACAGATAATGGAGGGTGAGATCAGCAAAATAAAAGGACAGATGGTCGCAATACAAAGGGGAGAAACACAATATATATATCTTGGACATGTGGTTTCCGCAGAGGGAGTAGCTGTTGATAAACATCAGTTAAGAAGTTTCCTGGGGTTACGCACGTACTATCTTCGGTACGTAGCCGGATTTGCAACATCGCCAAGCCACTTACTAGACGCACAGAGGGGAAGGTACAATACCAGTCGGACGAGGAGTGCCAGTGATCATTCGAGACACTGAGCATTGACGAGTGCCCCCGTCTTAAGTTATCCTTTGCCAGATGGAAACTTCGTTTTGAATACCGACGCAAGCAATGTCGGAATTGGTGCGGTGCTTTCGCAGATCCAAGACGGTCAGGAGAAAGTCATCGGCTATTTTAGCAAGACCTTGAGCAAGCCTGAACGAAATTACTGCGTTACTCGCAGGGAACTCTTGGCTGTGGTAAAGGGGGTAGAACATTTTTACAAGTACCTCTATGGTTAAAGATTCCTCCTGAGGACTGATCATACATCACTGAAGTAGCTCTTGCAGTTCAAAAACCCCGAAGGACAAGTGGCCAAGTGGTTTGAGCAGTTGCAAGAATTCGACATCAAGACTGAACACCGAGCTGGAACAAGCCATAAGAAGGCTGATGCCCTATCGAGGAGACCATACCCTGATGATTGTAAACATTGTCAGCGAGCTGACGAAAAAGGGGCTGTTCTCTCTAGAACTACCGTCATCAATGACAATTGGCAATCTGAGGAGTACCAAAAAGACCAGAAAATGGATCCGGGGTTAAAAGAAGTTATCCGGTGGAAGAAAGAAAACCGCAAACCTATGTTCCAGGAGATTTCCCGTTTCTCGCCTACCATTAAGTCATACTGGGCTCAGTGGAACTCCTTCAGCCTGGAGAATGGACTTCTGAAGCGCGTCCTGGAAACTCCAGAGGAAGGCAAGGACAGAAAGCAGATTGTAGTCCCTAAAAATGGGAGTCCAGAGGTTTTGCGAGAACTACATGACGGGACAACCGAAGGACATCTGAGAGTGACCAAAACCCTGGGGAAGTTGTGAGAATGCTTCTATTGGGTGAACAGCCAAGCAGATGTTAAGGATGGGTGCCGGAAATGTACAGTTTGTGCAGCAAGTAATTGGCCTCAGAAGCGACCAAAAGCTCCCATGAAGCAATATAACGTGGGCAGTCCATTCGAAAGAGTAGCCATTGATGTTGCCGGTCCATTTCCTGAATGAATCCGACTCGGGAAATAAATACATTGTGGTGGTGATGGACTATTTTAGTAAATGGGCCGAAACGTATGCCTTGCCGAATCAAGAAGCTTTGACCGTTGCTGATGTCCTGGTCAAAGAATGGATCAGTCGTTTTGGTGTTCCCTTGGAGTTGCACCCAGACCAAGGTAGAAATTTCGAGTCTACTCTTTTCAAAGACGTCTGCAAGCTCTTGAAGATCAACAAAACTCGGACTATAGCATTACACCCGCAATCCGAAGGAATGGTAGAACGGATAAATAGAAACATTAACCGCCATTTGTCAAAGATAGTCTCTGACCACCAAAGATACTGGGACCAGTATCTGCACTTATTTCTAATGGCATATCGTTCGTCTGGGCACGAGTCCACAGGTCAGACTCCGGCCAGTATTATTATGGGACGAGAATTAAGACTACCATGGGATTTGAAGTTTGGATGTGTCACAAGAGAAGAGACCGCAGGTGAAGACTATGTCAGCCAGCTACGTCAAAGGATGAACGACATCCATCAACGAGTCCGGTTAATATCGAGAATGCCAGTGCTCGAATCAAGGAAGCCTACGACATCAAAGCCGAAGGCGGAGAATTCCGAGTTGATGATCTTGTTTGGTTGTATAACCCGCAACGTCGTCGTGGATATTCGCCCAAGCTGCAGAAATCTTGGGAGGGGCCGTACCAAATTGTGAAGAAAATCAACGATGTTTACAGAATAAAGAAGCTACCTCGAAGAAAACCAAAGGTGGTACAATTCAACAGGTTAGCCCCTTATACCGGAAGTAATGACAGCGAAGTTGACCAAGCCCAAGTCCGCAGCATCCAACCACCCGATGACGCGATGGCCTTCGAACAGTTTATGGCACTGTACTCTGATGGGCAGAAAGTGCAGCACGACGTAACAAGAGAGGAACCCCGAGACCTGTTTGAGGTGCCCATAGAATATGCATTGGCTTATTGTGTGGCTCGAGATCTCCGGATGTCCAGAGAAATAGCCAAAAAGTACGGCCAGTTCCAGAAGCTACGGTAGCAAGATCCAATGGTAGGGAAGGTTAGGTTAGGTCATCTCGAAGATAAACAACCAGTGGGTATCAGAGACATCTTTTATTTAGTAACGAAAACATTTTCACAGGACAAGCCAACATACAGCGATCTTTGGAAGACTCTGGTAGAATTGGGGAATGTGATGATGCAGAAGAATCTGATGAAATTGGCGGTCCCAAAGATAGCCTGCGGGTTGGATGGACTGAATTTGAGGGTGGTGAGAAGTATGATGGAAACAATCTTTCTATTCAGTGGCATCGACATCCTGGTATGCTGTGTCAGTATTCGCAGCCCAGATTCGAAGACCGTTGACTGGTACTTCCACCAAACTTCCCGTTGTCGAAATGGAGAGTCCTGCAAATATCGTCACACCAGGAAGGATTCTAGGACATTCCGGGGCGAAATGGTCTTAAGAAGGGGGCAATGTTACGACAATTCATCCGACAGCTGGTGCAATCTCCTTGGCGTCTTCCCCAGTGCGACTCCTCTGCCTACATTTTCGTCGTTAAGTTAGGGTTCAAACATCATCACTGTTTCAGCTTTAGCTTTTCCATCTAGGCAAGCATCTACAATGATTTCAGCTATTTCCGGAACATTTACGTCCTCTGCCAAGATTACTCGAAGCATTATGTCGTCTTACCCATGAAGCACCACTTCTTCGGCATTCACTCGCAGAATTCCATCTTTAAAGTTTAATTGGAATCCCTTGGAGTTCATGACATCCATTCCGATGATGACTTGTTCTTCGATGTCCACCACTAATGCCCGATGTCGAAATGTTGTATTTCCGAAGACTATTTCAACCTCTATTTCACCATGGACTACCGCTGCTTCTCCTGTCGCTGTTCGCAGTTGCCATTTTGTTGGTTTTATCAGCGTCTCTAAAACGACGTTGAGCCTTATAACTGTTTTTGTCGCACCTGTATCCAGCAGCATTGCACATTGCTTCTTATTAATAAGCCATCTACAAAGACACCGTTAACGTGGTTGCGTAGCGAAGCGACATATGGGTAGATAATTGGGGCTTGTTAGCTACAGGTCGACGATGGCCCCTTCACATCGACTCTCTTTAGTTTTCCGACGAGGAAGTCGAGGATTCTCCGTCAACGATTCGACTCTAGCTTGACCTCAGCAGGTATTTTTCGCAGTCTCGAATTCCAGAGCTCGAGCCAGTGCATCTCTAGTGTGGCTGGATAGGCAAGGCGAACCAGACGTGCAATATCAGCTTCATACCCTGTAGGGATTCATTTGATCTCTGGTGGCGATTTTTCTATTGGGAGTGGTAGATGCTCCAAGTGTGTCTGCCCATACCCTAGTTCTAAATGTTTGAACAGTTGTTCGTAGTCGTCTTGCTCAGAGGCATTCAGGGTTTGCAAAATAACTGTAGAATCCCCTCTTAAGGTGAGTGTTAGTGCTATTGCCTTCTACTCTGCCGACCATGCGTTTAACTTTGCTGCAGCCTCGAATTGGCGCCTATAGTTAGTCCATGATGATTTCCCATCAAATTGTGGAGGTTTCATTTTATGTCTTCCTCCTTCTGGACTGTTTCTGCATTCGGTCTTTGGTGGAGCTTCTCCCCTTTGTATTGTGACTATCTGTTCTCTTATTTTGCTGATCTCACCTTCCATTATTTGTTTTAGCTCTTCTATCCGGGTTTCATTTTCGACTATTGTCTGCTGTAGCTTTTCTACCCGCGTTTCATTTTTCAGTGACTCTTCGACCATTGTTTACTTTAGCTCCTCCATCTCGGATATTTTTCTCTTCAAGCATTGCTGAATTTTTCTGTACCATGCTTTTCAAATTTTTATGTTCTGGGGATTTACAATTTTCCAGTAACTTGTCTTCCAGGGTTTTAGAATTTTTTAGCAATTTATCTTCCATTTGTTTAAATAGAATAGTCATGTCACCATTACCAGAAACTTCAAACAAATAAGTATGGGGATCGTTACCTTCATTTATTACGACATCACGTAGCCGTTGTATTAATTCACTTTTTTTTCCCACTCATTTCTAAATCCCTTTCCTCCAGTTGTTTTTTTAAATCAGTCACTTTCAATTGGTCCAAATTCACTGCTTTAAACATCGTTAGTCTATTTATTTTCCACTTCCAAAGTTTCCCAAATAGACCGAACACCTGACACCACCGTAATGGTTTTATTTTCACACTTGGGTTCAGTTCTGTTCTTGGATTTATTTAAAAACACAGTCCAATTCATTCTAATTTATTTTCACTACTTTAACACAATTTATATTCACAGAAGTATTTACAATTTATCTTAACAATACGACCGTCGAAAACCAAATGAATCCATCACCATATTTCTCTCGGAATTATTCTGGCAAGTCAACGAACCATCGGGAAACTTCTTTCATGTGTTCTGGAAGCTTCAAGAGAATTCCCAGTAACGGCAGCGGTCGGTCTGTTGAGAGACAAAACATTTCGGATTCCCAGAAGTTTCGGATGAATGCCCCTTCCACGAATTGGATGATCGCCGATTGTACCAGCTATCGGATGAATTCTCGTAACAATAAGATTCATCATCATTTTGATGTTAATTAAAATAATAAGTCCTTTCAGGATGATTATTCCGATTGGTCTATATTACAAACGGGTGAGAATAGTGGATTCATTTGACACCTAAACGGGGATCTTTGGAAGTTTGACGGACGAAACTGTTCTCCTTGTTGAACCGAGGGATTATTTCAGATCACAGTGAAGGCACTTAGGGGATTGTGTCGGTTTTCGTTCTTGGAAGTTCGGTTTGAGAGTATAGATTTATTCGTTTTGATTCTCAAAATACTCTTCTGATTCGGGAATGTGCCTGTTGAAGAACAAGACCATCTTTCTGATCTAAAATTTTGAAAATAGCATCGGGCAAATTTATCTCGACCAAAATTTTATCGCATAAATTTAAACGTTCTGTGTTGGAACTTCGGGTTGCAAATCAGTTGAACTATGAATTAGGTCTATTAGTATTCGTAAACGCTATTTCAGAATAATTTCAGATTAAAACATTATCCGGAAATAAGCGATTTCGACACTTGGCTGTGACACCCGATTTGGGGGCGTCTACGAGCAAACGTAGTTCCAAGTGCAACTGGTTTACCGAAGTTGTAATACAGTTGCCCCGTCGGCGTTGGACCTTAGGTAGTAGTAAGAAGAACATAGGCCACGCTTACTCATTACTATTTTTTATTTATTTTTTATACACGAATGAGTAAAACAACTGTTTTAAGAAATCGTAATCATGTTACTCTGTGACAATCGAAATTGTAAGTAATGTGGTGAAAAAAATACTTTTTGGTGGTTATACTGCATTTCAATATCCGCTATGGCTATATTATTCAATATTAGAAACGCCATTATTGTACCACATCTTAGACCATTTACCACTTAGATCATTTACCATCTAGATATAGGCTGTTTTCCAGTTAGCAGCGCACAAGTGATTTTGTGCCGCACAGTGCGGCAATTTTTAGGACGTTAATTGGAACATGGTTGTTTTAAAACCAACCAGTAGAGCACACTGATCACCATAAGGTTAAAAGTGTATTACTCATAAGTTATTAATTGACGTTTATGTGTACGTAAATTATTTACAGAATAATTCAATAATGGTTGTTTTCCAATTATTAGAGCACAAAGTGTTTTTCTGTCGCCCTGTACCGTAATTTTCGGGCGTTAATTGGAACATACTTCATGTTTTATGATAAAGTTTTATGTTTACTTGGTAAACTTACATAAAACATCCCAAAGGCACAGTTATTTCTTGTGCTCATTTGTGCGAGCTAGTGCTGTAATTGGAACACTCAGTGCTAGCACTGTGCCGCACTGTGCTCAATTATGCGCTAATTGGAAAACAGGGATAGCATGTCAAGCATAAAATCATGGCAACGCTAGAAAGAGGGGGCAATAGAGACAGTAAGAAGCTATTTCACTTAGTGGGGGGAAGCAGCCAATGAACAACATGCTGAACGTATTTCATTGGAAACAGCTCCCAACCAAGTGAAATAGCCTGTTGCCCTCTCTATTGCCCTCTCTCTCCTTAGTCTTACCACGACATTTGTGCACCAGAAAGTACATGCTCTAAGTACCACATTAATAAGATCTTTATCACGATTCTATTTGCATGTAAACTCTATGTTCAACTTGTCAAACGTCATGTCATACATTTATTGTATGATCTATGATGTTGATATGGCTAGTTTTACTAATTTGTTTATTGCTTATTACTTAAATAATTTATAAATTGATATTAACGACAGGCCCTTCTGCCAAATACCTTACATTGCAAGATAAAACTACCTGCTTAGTAAGTTAATAAAGTTGAAATCATTGCCCAGCATTATATCCCAAAACGTGCAATTTTTTATATTTTAGCAATGGGAGGGTGCCGTTGCTCTTATAGAGATTGTCCAAATACTACTAAAACAGAAAACATCCATTTCTTTCATTATCCCGTAAAGCATAAAGAACGATGTCGTGTATGGATAGATAGTGCCAAGAAACCACAGTTTTGTGAACTTGAAGAAGAACAATTAAAAAACAAAGTTATATGTGATCAGCATTTTGAGGAAAAGTGGTTTCCAAACCCACAAAGGAAAAGACTTTTACATGGTGCAGTCCCAACATTGCCAGGTAAATATATGGAATCTTTCACTGAGAGCTACTCAAAGGAAAAGGATAGTGCACAAGTACCAGCCTTTCTACCACATGACCAGGATATTCAAGTATTGCCAGCTAATGATGATGGTACTGTTTTTGTATTAGACACAGACACTATGTTTACAAAGTCCCAGAAAATAGAATCTTATGTTTACCACAATGGTACATTAGTTCCCTCATCACAAGTATCATCTTCTCCAGCTTCTTCTCAAAATGTTAAACTCTACAGTTCCCTCAAGTTTAAAGATAATAAAATGAAAAGAGGAATGAGTTTATTGAATCACAATTTAAATGCAAATAATAAGGAACCAGGTGAAATTTTAGTCAAAGCTGAAGTTCCAGAATATAATGAAAGGTATACTGAGTTAGACATTAAACCTGTCGTTGAACCAGAACCAGAATATTATGGAAATGTACCTAAAAGAATTGCAACTGAAGAAAATATTGTCAGAAGTTCTTTGAAACCCCAAAAAGATAATACTACTTTGGATAAAGTGTATGTGCGAAAAATTAAACAGCACAGTAGGGATATAGCAAGTATTAAAAAAATTCTTAAGGAAAAGGCCTTGTCAGAACTCAAGCTTGATACTGTAGATATCTTAAAAGTTCTAAAAGATCAACTTCCACCAAGTCTGTTTACAATAGTAACATTAAATTTGAAACAAGAATGTGAGTTAACAGAAGATGATGTAGACTTTTTCACCAAAGTACACAGAGTGTCACCAGAAGTGTACCAACTTTTGGTGGATGAATTTAAATGGAATATGCCTAGTGTAGACATAGTGGATTCAATAGAGTGAATTTGTTGCAACATAGTGTTAACATTTTCTTTAAATATTCCTTTTGATAAAATTATATCAAAATACATATGTTGCACATTAAGTATTTTATCTTTATTTACCTTAGTCATAATATATGAGGATTGCTTATAGGAACTCAGTAGTGTCTGTGTTTTGTGACCATCCACATGGCAATGAGATTTATTTCAGTTGTTTGTTTAAATGTTGGTGACATCCCTTAGAAACATCTGCATATGGTATTTGCATTCAACATTAGAGGATTGCCTTCAATATTGACCCAGTGTGGGAATTGTTTACTTCTGAATGCATTCCATGATTGCTTACTTCTTACTTATCCCTAACAGAACAATAGTGTACAGTATTTGGGCTGCCATCTGTTGTCAGCAATTGGGTTTGGGTAATGTATTTTGATGCCAAACTTTGATGGAAAGAGGATAGCTGTACCAACTTACTATAGGTTCGTTCCTTCAGCCTAGATAACCAATACAGAACGGTCGCGTACCTGCGCACAAGGAAAATAGCGTTCCTTCAAAACAATAACCGTTTAGTGAACGGTTCAGTTTCGTGTTCCAAGTGACACGGAGATCGATTCGCAACCAGTTAATGTACGGTAATTTCGATCACCGGCTTCAGGGTAGAATCGGTGGTGCAGCCACCGACTGGTATATGCATCGAGTTGCGCAATAAACGGTTCATGTACCGATGCATTAACCAATTGCCGATCGGTCGACAATCGGTTGAAGGAACGAACCTAGTATTGATCAGTTTCCTTCCATTATAGCCTATGATTTTTTTTATATTATTGATAATGATTACTTTGGGCTCAATATATAAAATATTTTGATAGCTTAATTATGGTGATCATTTTTATCAGAATATAATGTCAAGCAATGTGGGTGAACAATATGTACATAATTGTGCATGGATTTTTTTAAATTTAAACAGATTTATTAAAATATATTTATTTAATTTATAATATATATTTAAATAGTAAGCATAATCATTGATAAATATGAATAAGAATACAAAAAAATATGAGAATACAACCATTCAGCACTAACATTTCTTAAAAACAAGCATTCTACAGTTTGCATGATATTTGGTAGGTTAAATTGGAAAATTGCTCTCCAGTGTATGATGGTGTCACTTTTTCTTCCCAGATAGCTACAGGATTTCTTAAATTCAAATGTTTCATTTGAACAGACTCAAAAATCAAAGCATCAGATTTTCAAAATATCAGCTTCACTTTAAACTAACACATCATCTATTTAACTACAATGACTTCTTTAATGTAACATTCCAACCTTCATTCATGCTGCTGAAGATGTGTGTCGCAATTGCAAATGGAACATCAGAAGTAACTCCAATAGTAAAATAGCCTGGAAACCACAGTTTATCCATTCACACTGACTGAACTGTGACAGTCTATATACTTCAACAACAAATATTTGAAATATTTTTGTATTAAATTTCTAATTTATTAGACATATTTTATTTTATTTAAAAAATAGGCATATTGTTACAGTCCATAGGTTTTAATTACAAATTTTCTAATTGTTGTTTGTACATTGGCTAAGATGAACTACCATCAAGAATAGGTGATTTGTTAAAGGAACCTTTGGTACTATAGTGTTCTGATATTTCCCTGTCTGTAAGTCTCGTTGCATTGTTTAATTTCTGTTTCCAATTTGTTGTGAATACCAATGATTTTATCTTGTACTTTACTTTGGGCAGAATCTACTTTATTTCCAAGAGTATCTATTGAAGTATTTATTGCTTTCTGTCATCAGTTATTTCTTTTATATCAGACCATTATTTTCATTATCTGATTATCTGCTTTACTAATTGCATTAGTTCTACTAACTGTTCCTTTTGCATTTTTCAGTCATCTTGCTTTTTTAATAGATCAGCCTGCTATTCTACAACTATTTTATGCTCAGCTTGTAATTTAGAGAATTGCACTTCAATTATATTTCACTGTTCATCTTTCATGGTAATGACAAGGTTTTGCTTTTCATCTTTCATGATGTTTTTCCAGGATCTGACTTATTTTCTTGTCCAGTTTATCGACAAATTGTTTCAATACTCTCTTGCTGGTGTCGTCCATTTCCGTCATACCTCTAGTTGTAACCATACATTTTTTTGAAATTGTAAACCTCCCTTAATCGTACTTCCTAACACTACTTTGTTACAAAGTTCGCCGGTTTCAATTTTAAAAATTTAACACACACTATAAATGTCTTTTTCGACTAAAATAAATCACAAAATGTTCAATATTTACAACAAAGGTGAGTAATTCCGATGATCACTGCCTTGAGATGTACTAGAGTATGACTTTTCCAATAAGACAATCGTGTTCCGATGTCCTCACAAGATTGAGATGTTTCTTTGTTACCTCTAGTACGCCAACGTGTATGGTTTCCAATTCCGAAAGGAACTCGAAAGCCAATTTTATCATCAAATTTATTTTCATATTTCCGTTGTCAGCATTATTTATTTCACTTTTTTATCGTTATTCAATGTAATAGTTTTTATTTAGGATGATTAATTTGTTGAAGGTTTTTTATTTGGCAGCGGAAAATGGAATATTATCACAATATTTGAATAACTTATTAGGATAATACTTTGTTACAAATCAGTGTTTATATCTCATACCTGAAATAAATCCCAAAGCTGTTATAGTGGGTAATTTTGCGCCACTTTCTTCGTCATCACTATCTTGATATAGCACTTCCATAAGCGCCCCGATTCCACCCGTGTTTACAACCAGTTGAGTCAGTTCCACAGAATGTTTAACGATTTCCTTTATAAGACATGCTGCATTTCTTCGAACAGCAGGACAAGAATGCGCCAAATGGAGGAGTACACCAGGAAAAATTTCAGCCTCTACTATTACTTCAGCAATGTCAACACTGTGTTTTGCACAACAACCTACAAAAATCGTATTATTCACAGAAATTGTGGCTACGTATACCTCGATTTTTAGATTATCTTACACAGTGCACAAAGTATTTGCTTTTTCAGTTTTTCATCTGTATTGTTCAAATTCTTTACCAAGTAGGGTACGACTCCAGCGTCTATGACGTTTTGTGCCAACTCAACTGAATGTTTCGCAATATCGGTGAGAGCACTAGTTGCAATTTGTTTCAAAGATATTTCCGGCTCTTGAAGACAAAGTAAAAGAAGTGGCACAGCACCAGCATCCACACATTGTTGTGCTAGGTCTTTGGAGTGTCGTGCTATGTACCCTATGCCCCAAGCAGCAGCCTCTTTAACCTGAGAACATATGAGTACGTTAGACTGTTTTTAAATCGTCAAATAGACCTAGACACATACATATTTTAAATAATGTGTGGAATGAAAAATAGTTTCATCCATAAACTTATTTGAATTAACTTTTCCATTATTAAAAATCTTTATTAAGTTTTCCAAAGTAGGGTGGATAAATAATTTTCAACATCCCAGTCCCAGAAAAGGGCCGTGTCTCTAACCTTAATCATTTCCATAATTAAATATCACTTCCGATATCTCGGAGATAAGACGTAAGGGCTAAGAATGCATAATAATCATAACCTGTCATGAGAATTTAAATTAAATCGCCCCCACAGAGAGCCTCAAAGTTAGTAAATTTAATATTAAAACGAAGTAATCTTAACTCCAGAAGAAAGTCAATTTTTATCGTTTTAAACCACATAACGACTATTTTTAATGTAATAGTCCAAGAAATATGGGTTTAAAATTATATTTTGGTAAATTGAGTGCACGATCGCCTCCCCTGAAACATGAAATCGCCCCGCCCCCTGAAACACGTGTCTGGATCCGCCCCTGGTTGCGTGCTGGACATAAACGGCGTTCTGTCAATGCGTACAATGCGTATATTTACGTCTTATTCACGGTCTTATTGGTTACGATGGAAAGAAGTTTGGCATCTATTAGCATTTGTTTCCTATTTTCCCGCAAACAGCTTTGAACCCATTTTTACCACGCTTTTATTAGGCTGACCTGTATGTATGTACATGGGCGGATCCAAGGGGGGTGGATCGTCCCCTCCAAAGTTAGTAAATTAAAATTAAAACGAGGTAACTCCAAATGCCTAAAATGAAGCTCACTTCTATGGGTTTAAACCTCGGAACGACTATTTTTAATATGAGTCCAATGAATATGAGTTTAAAATTATATTTAGGTAAATTTAGTTGATGAAACAATTTTGAAGATGGATAATTTTGCTATTCATGTATGTATGTACATAAGAAATGTATATATAGAATAATAAAAAAAATGTAAGAAAAATGTTAATTCGTTAAAATTGAATCTTCAATCCCAAATTTCGGGGGGTTGGACCCCCGCTGTCTACGGCCTTGTAAGAGCAGAAACAAAAATGCCATAGAGGAAAGAAATAATAAAAATTGATGTAGATAAACTGAAACGAGATGCGTCGGAATAAAAGTAAAATGAATCAACTGAGTAAGGAGAACTCAAAGTTAATTTGCCACTATAACAAGCGAATTTTTACCCAAAAGCCTGGAAGCAAGTACAGATGTTTTCTTTGTTGGTAAACTATTGGATATAGGTAATTGGATAAGAGTTGCAACAAACATAAGTTCGAGATTAGTTGTGTGCAACACACTAAATTGGTTTAGGATTTGCCATTAGTTGAGATCTCAAAAATATTTTTTTAGTTTATACCTCTACTATGTTATTTATAAAGCAACTTGAATTATGTATAAGTTCAGATCAATGTGATAGCCCATCAGAAGTATGTCAAGTATGTATGTTAATAAAACATTTAAAAAAATATATAACCGACTTCCACCTATAACTAAAACGCTAAAAATAATTATAACAAAATAGAACTCTAGTAAAGAAATAACACATTCAATGTTGTTAGGTACCTACCCAGGAAGTAAAAAATGTAAACATTAAAAGGTACTCATTCTGTACAAATTAATTCCAATCTAGTATATTTTTGAAGTCGGTGCCAAATAAATCTAAAATCCTTCATTGCGTACTTATCTGCTACTTCATCAAACTTGATTGCTGCTTGGCACCGACTTCAAAAATATACTAGGTTGGTAGGTAATTAATTAATTTGTACAGAATGAGCACCTTTCAATGTTTACATTTTTTACTTCCTGGCTAGGTACCTAACAACATTAAATGTGTTATTTATTTGCTAGAGTTATATTTTGTTATAATTATTTTTAGCTTTTTAGTTATAGCTGGAAGTCGGTTATATATTTTTTAATGTTTTATTTTCAACTTAGTTTTTTTGAACTCAGGTAGTTTTCATTCTTTATTTTTTATTTTGTATGTATAACCTTAATAGACCGGACCAGGTAACATCGAAAGCCTCAACATTACACAATGATACTTTTCATTTAAATTGACAGGTAAATGTTTACGAACAAAATGTACTAGAACGCGTTGACTTAATAAGCCCAAATTATATTTACGGAGTCAAATCCGTCCTATATTTCAACCATAGTATATAACTTCTTGTGGGCTACCCCAGAAATTATTTCATTTTTAACATTTTATATTATCGCCCTGTGTAACATTAATTCCTCTCCACTCTTTATGCAATTTCTTATGGCCTATAAAATAAATAATTTTTTAATCACACTGTATAAATATAATTCAACTCCAGCATATATTTCAACCATCCTGTATGATTTGTTTACGTCCACATCATATAACAGTTTTTTAATCACCCTATATAATTTTAATTTCACATTTTTTCCAACATTTTTATACCACCAAACGTCCACTCCACCCTATATTCCAACTATCCTGTATATACAGCTGCCTATGGACCACTATCATTCTACTCCATCCTATATTTCAATCATCATATAAATGCAACTCCTATCACCTTACTTTGTGATTTTGTTTGCTATAACTAAACACCCTGTCTATAAACGCACCAAATAGCAGTTTAGAGTTTGACATGAGTGTTCATTCACATTCACAAATTTCATCACTTTACCAATAGAATTCTGTTCTAAAATTTGAAGTTTCACCAATCCGGATATATACTCTATTAAAGAAGACCATGTTCATTCAAAAGGGTTCACCACAGGAGAAGAAATCAGGTAACATACATAAAAAAAACCCAACGTATTGATAACCTCTTCCTTTTTGGAAGTCGGTTAAAAATAATCCGTCCACTACATTGTCCTTATATGGCACAAACATAATTTACACATGACTTAAAAATAGCCACTATTTAATATTTATGACGATTAGGGCGTTGGACTTGTAAAAAAGCAAAATATTTGTACACCACAAGAGGTTGATAAATGAAGGCAAGATAAGTAATGTAGATAGATAAAACCTGCATAATTATTTTCCGGCGGTAAATTATGTTGTCCAGCCAAGGCTATAATAATACAAAAATAAGAAATCATAATCTCTGGTATTAGCCGTTAAGAAATTTAACTATATACAGTGTATCTAATCTTGGATACCGTATGAGTTAAGATGTTTGTTAAATTAAGAAAAAGCTATTATTACATGGTGTTTGCAAGAGAGATTTGATTTCGATATTTATGTAGAATTTTTTGCGATTTTAGTTTACAGTTTCTTCGGACATTATATAAAATGAAAAATATCTAGACAATGACGCTTTTCAATCTGAACAGTATAACATTGACAGATTTTTGGTACGAAGTTTCGTTTTAATATGATTCATCTTTTAGTGATCCGAACATCCGATGAACAAAACTCCTAAGTGATCGTTCATAAAATACGTTCGCATACAGGGGGTGGGGAGTCTCAGTTAATGTGAGGTGATGTGACAAGGGGGATTTGGTGGTCTAAAGAAATGTGACGTTCGCAATGCATCAAACATTTCTATTTTAATTTTTTCTCGATTGTTATTGAATCAATTTACTGTTGCAACAGAAAGTCATACGTTTTATATTTATATTTTAGTCACAATAGCTTATTACGTGGTATATTTACTTATGCTTTATTTTTTGACAAAAAAGAGTTATTCAGAAAAAAAAAACAATTAAAAAAATTATTCCCAAAACGGAAGAAAAAAAGATAAGATGGTTCCTCGTTAAGCTCGTGAGGTACTATGCATATTGGGAGATGAAAGCAGTATGGATAAATGAAGATAAACTAAATGCTAATGTCGAAAACAAAGAAGATACTCCAAGATTGTTATTACAGATGTTTATTCATTATATTAATATTTGTGTAATATGACTCGCAATGTATCATATCCGGGAGGGGGGTTCTAGCTTTGTGATACACCACTTATAGGGGGGTCGCAGAAAACGTGACGCAGCAGGATAAGGGGGGAGGAAGAGATTCGAAAAATTTCGGAATTTCTATGATCTGATATAAGAACAAGTAACATGTGAATTATGCAATTCTAGAATGCAATGAAAGTAAGTACCTGTTCATTCAAGAATTTATACTATGACTAAACTGCATAACATATTATAAGTAAAACATACTGATATCTTTGAAAGGAAGCATTTTAAATTTATAAAAAAATATACACTTTTATTTTCCACACATAGACTTTTTATTTTATCTGCTTCATGATTCGCTTAATTTTTATAAAAATATGTATTTAATTTTCTAATTAGGCCCAAAAATTTACATTAAAGTTTTATTTTACTAATAAACTTTCAGGGAAGCCTTTTATAATCTACTGTTTGAATTTTAGGCTCTGTAGATTGAAAGATAAAGGGGAAAATAGGTCAAGTTTTAAATAATAAATTATTAAATCTGTGGGACAAATTATTTAAAAATACAAATAAAATATATTTTTTAAAATTTTAGATAGTGTAGTTTCTAAAGTGTTAAGTCGATGTTTAATATTTTTGTTAATATCTTTTAAACAAATGGTTTAAAAATTTGATATATTTGCAATTCACATAATGAGCCTTTTGTTTAATATATTACATGATGCGTTTGAAAATTGATTTTTTATTTATCATTTAATTCTATAATTTGTCCCCAAAATTAATATTGGGGTTTTCTACTAATTTTTCTTATAAATTTCTAGTGAGCCCCAGTACCCATAATTATTTTCAAAATTTTAGGTAGTATGGTTTCGGAAATAAAGCGGGAAATGAGAATTTTTTATATCTTTTTTTTAATATATTGTAAACAATTATGAAAAATATATATTTGTATTACTCATAATGAGCCCTTACATTTACTGTATTGATGATGCAAAATATTTTTTTATATTCCTGGTGCGTTCCCGCAATTTGTTTAGTGTATTGTTTTCAATTTGATTGAATTACTTCATTGATTTTTAAACTTCTGCACCTTTTCTGAAACATTCCGTCGCGCTAATGCTAATTGTAAGTGTGTTTTTGCGTGTAAAATATAGACAGTAGGGACATTCGTGTTTCGGGTCCCTAGCTATTTGGACGCTTGGGATTTTTCGTGTTTGTTCTCCGAACTTTTCGGTCGCTTTGATTCCCTCTGAAGAGACAACGCTTATTGTTGTTTTTTGCGTTACGATTTCGCGAGATAGTAGCTTCGTTCGTAACGACCGCTAAACCGCTTTCATTTTGTTTCTTTTGTGTTTACAAAAGCGCATCATTTGTTGTTAAACCCGCATTTTTTGTATGCTCAATCAATGAACATTACGTCGCTATTTTTTGTGTAACGTGTTGTCCAGAAGAAGCTCTAAAAAACTGTTCACGGGGCTAGCCTCTGAAGAATGAAGAATCAAGAAAACACCCTTTGCAGAGCTTCGACGTAAAAGGTCAGTGTGCATCGAAGACATTACATAATTTGGTCCTTCGAGCCGGATGCAATTTGAGTTAATTTAGTGCAAAGATTATCGAATAAATTACATAATTTTGGTCCAAGTGCGAGCCGGATGCAATTTGAGTTAATTTAGTGCAAAGATTATCGAATAAATTACATAATTTGGTCCAACTCCGGGCCGGATACATTTGAGTAATTTCGTGCAAAGTTTAACGATCAAAAAAAACATTGATTTTTCGTTGCAATTATTGTTGAAAACAGCATTGAATTTTAGTTTCTTTATTTGTTAGAAGAGAAAGCAAGTTCGGGATATTCACTCATTCCGTTGGAAATAAAACGCAATTTTTTTTGCCGCCTTAAAAACTTACAAGAGATCGTTTCGATTGTTTTGGTTATTTGCTAAATTGTTTTGAATTTATTTGACATTTGGTCAGATATTTTACTACTTCAACAGTAAAAAATTGTACATTTTTGAAATAGTATTTTGTTTTCGTTCTATCGTGTTAGATTTGTTCAGTGGCGTTACAGTGATTTTAATTTATTGTTAAGATGTCAAAAACCGCTGAAATTTTATGTAAATTTAAAAATTATCGACAATCGGAGTTTAAAAGATTAGAAGATATTTATTTTGCTGCCGAGAAAGCCTTAAGAGGTGACGACGTTGAATTGTTTTTTAGCATGATTGATATGGTTGATTCAATTCATTTAGAATTTTTTAAACAGCACAATTCGATTGTTGGATTAATTTCAGATGCAAACGATGAGTTTGACTTTGAGGATGACATTCGCAATAAATTTGAAAAATTGTTTTATTCAATTAGGTCTATTTTTGCTAAACTGAAATTTGTTCAGAATTCTACGCCACAAAATATAGCTAGGGAACAGGAAAGTGTTGCTTTGCCGCGAATTGATTTGCCTTCATTTAGTGGAGACATATTGGAATTTGGTACTTTTATTGATTTGTTTGATTCATTAATTCATAATAATGAAAAACTCAGTACTATGCAGAAGTTCAAATATTTGCAGTTCGCTTTGAAAGGGCCTGCTTTTGAGGTTATTAAGAATTTTAAACTAACACAAAACAATTACGTGAGTGCTTATGAAACACTTTTGAAAAAATTCAAGCGAACTCGTTTAATCGCGGAGTCTCATTGGTCAGCTTTAGAACAATTCCCCCAACTAACTTCAGATAGCCCTTCAGAGGTTCGGAAGTTATTGGATGACTTCAGTGATAATTTGGAAGCACTGAAGAATTTGGGTTAACCAGGAAATCAGTGGGATTTTTGTATCGTTCAGATGATGTTGAAACGAGTTCCAAAGAATTTAGCCGCTAAGTTTGAACTTTACCATGGTACTGTGACCGCTCAAGATGACTTTCCGATCCGTTCGGAAGTTGTTGATTTTTTGTCGAAGCATTGCGATGCCTTTGAACATGTTGAATTATCCCGCAAGGCAAAGCGAAGTGTTGACAAAAACTTACCATTGAATTCAAAGCAACATTCTTCCCGGTTCACTACATCTTTGTTTGTCACTAAGAATAGAAATTGTTTAGTTTGTAAATCCGATCACGCGATTTACAAATGTTCTGAGTTCTTGAACAAATCAGTATCCGCGCGGTTTAAGTTTGTTAAAGATTTTAGACTTTGTTTTAACTGCTTAGGCGATTCTCATCGGTTGAATCGCTATAAATCTTTATCCACTTGCCGCAACTGCAAACAACGCCATCACACATTGCTTCATTTTGTAAATCGTGCTGATTCAGGTATTCGGTCTGAATCTAAAGCTCCCCCCGCAAACCTGGCTTCCACATCTGGTGGATCCAGTACCATTAATACCGTTGAAAGTCCCGAAACTTCTCTACCGCAGACTTCTTGTCATAGTTCACTTTTGTCATACAATTCAAATGTGTTGTTATCTACCGCTTTAGTTGAGGTATTAGATAAGCACGGTTCTTATCAAACTTTGCGATGTCTGCTAGATTCTGGTAGCATGACATCATTCATTGTGAGCAAGGCTGTGAAACGCCTTGGCTTCCGACCTATGCCCGCTTCGATTCAACTCAACGGGCTAGGTTCTGTGCAGAGTACCTCTGCTGAGGGCTCTCTTACCCTTTCTCTTCGCTCTATAGTAAAGCGTGAGTGCAATTTTGTTGTTGATACTATTGTTTTACCCCGCATTTGCAATGATATGCCTGTTGCGCCCATTAGCATGGCTAATATGGCATATCTAACCAATTTGAAACTTGCTGATCCTGGTTTCAATTTTGTTGGATGGACGCCTTCTGGGAAAGGAAGGTGTTCCTGATGCTATTAACACTGTGTTTGGTTACATCCTTATGGGTAGAGTGTCTTCGAGTTCTGTTAACTCTCACTCTCAGTCAGTTATAAACCCAACTTCGCTTTTTTGTCAAATTGAAGATGTAGTATCATTAGATGATTCACTCCAAAGGTTCTGGACAATTGAAGATGTTCCTACCGCACTGGTTCAGTCCCCTGATGATCTTATCTGCGAAAAAATATTTTCCGAGGGATGCAGGAGATTGGATTCAGGTAGATTCGTTGTGCCTCTTCCTTTTCGAAATACACTTCCTGCTTTTGATGGAATGTATAATCTCGTCGTACAACGTTTCTACTCTTTAGAAAAACGTCTTCTACAGCAACCAGATCTCTACAAACAATATTGTGATTTTCTCAAAGAGTATTTGGAGCTGGATCATATGGAGTTGGTTCCTGATCCATATACTGCATCTGATTGTTACTACATACCGCATCATTGTGTTTTGAAACCTGATAGTAGCACAACCAAACTTCGTGCAGTGTTTAATGCTTCCGCTAAGATACCTCATCGGTTATCTTTGAATGATTGTTTGTTTATCGGTCCCAAATTGCAGCAAGACATTATCGCTATTTTGTTGACCTTACAGAATTTAGTTTTGCCTCACCTGCTTGCTATAGAAAACTTTTCTAGTTGTGAACTTCACGCATTTGGTGATGCTTCTGAGAAAGGTTATGCCGCTGTTGTTTATTTTGTGTTCGAAACCGCATCTGAATTTCGTCAAAGTTTTTTTGTGTTGTCTAAATCGATAGTTGCCCCTTTGAAAACTTTGTCACTTCCCACATTGGAACTGTGTGCTTCAGTTCTTACCGCAAAGTTGGCTCATTATGTTTATGAGCAATTCAATAGTCGTTTGTTGTTCAAGGTGATTCGTTGCTGGTCAGATTCCACGGTAGTCCTTTCTTGGCTTAGTTCTTCCCCGCACCGTTGGAAGACATTTGTCAGTAATCGAGTTGCTTACATTCAGGAAAAATTTCCTTCTCATTGGTTTTACATTCAATCTTGTGATAACCCCGCTGACTTGGGTTCCCGCAGCACTTTGCCATCAGAGTTGTTAGGCAACACACTTTGGTGGAAAGGCCCACAATTGTTGATTACCGCTTGTTTGCCACATGCTTGCTCAGACTCAAGCATGTCACCGCTAGTTATGACTGAAGCCCGTATAGTGGCGCTTCAAGTCACCGCTTCACCAAATCTATTTGGTACTTTGTTAGAAGAACATTCTTCTATTAATCGCATTACCCGCATTATAGCTCATATTTGTCGCTTTGTTGATAACGCCCGCAATCCAGACCGTAGGGGCTCTGTATCATTTTTGGCTGCTGAGTTATATCAGGCTCAGCTTCGCATTGTTCGCTATGTTCAAGATCAATATTTTTCTAAAGAGATTTCCCTTCTTCGAGAACGAAAACTTTTGCCCAAATCGCTTCGTAAACTTTCGCCGTTTCTTGATGAACAGGGAACTCTTAGAGTTGGTAGTAGATTGGCTAATGCTCCATTGCCGTTTGACACTAAATTTCCCGCACTGCTACCAAGTAAAAGTCGTTTGACTAATCTAATTGTCGAAGATTGTCATGTCACCAATCTTCACGCAGGAATCCAAACCGTTCAATTTCTTTTGCAGCAACGATTTTGGATTCTATCTGCAAAGAAAGTAATTCGTAGTGTCATTTCTAAATGTGTTTCTTGTTGGAAGCTTAATCCTTCTGCTTACCAACCCTTCATGGGAAATTTGCCCATTTCCCGCGTTTCACAATTGAAACCCTTTTCTCATGTTGGAGTAGATTTTGCTGGTCCCTTCACTATAACCATGTCTAAAACTAGAGGGTCGAAAACTTTAAAGGCCTATCTGTGTCTGTTTAAGTGCTTTGCAACAAAAGCTGTTCATCTAGAACTCGTATCAGATTTGTCTGCTGATGCATTCTTGGCAGCTTTGCGACGATTCATTGCACGTCGTGGTCGATGTAGCCATATATATAGTGATTGTGGTACTAATTTTGTGTGTGCTCACAAGCAGATCTTGAAAGCTTTTAGAGCTACTGCTGCACGAGAAACCATTTCTTGGCATTTCAATCCCCCTTCGGCTCCTCACTTTGGAGGACTATGGGAGAGCGGAATTAAATCCGTTAAAGCTCACTTTAGACGTGTCGTTGGAGATCAAATCTTAACCTACGAAGAACTTTCTACTGTATTTGCACAGGTCGAAGCAGTTTTAAACTCACGACCTATAACCCCTTGTAGCAACGATCCATCGGATCTTACCGCCTTGAGTCCTGGTATGTTTCTTACAATGGAACCTTTAACAGCACCTCCTGAATCTGATTTCTTATCTGTCCCATCTAATCGTCTCAACAGATGGCAGTTACTGAGTCGTTTGCATCAGGCATTCTGGAAACGTTGGTCGCAAGAATATTTACATACTCTTCATCAACGGAGTAAATGGACTGATCCCTCGGAGGTTGTTAAGCCAGGTACTCTTGTTATTTTGAAGCAAGACACTTCACCTCCTTTGAATTGGCCGTTAGGGCGCATTATTGACGTACATCCTGGAGGTGATGGTGTTGTACGCGTTGCTACAGTTAGAACTGCAAGTGGTACTTTGAAGCGACCTCTTGTAAAGCTTTGTCCACTGTCAGTGGACCCTTAGTTTTGAAATAAGTAATTCAAGGTTGGCGGAATGGTGCGCAATTTGTTTAGCGTATTGTTTTCAATTTGATTGAATTACTTCATTGATTTTTAAACTTCTACACCTTTTCTAAAACATTCCGTCGCGCTAATGCTAATTGTAAGTGGGTTTTTGCGTGTAAAATATAGACAGTAGGGACATTCGTTTTTCGGGTCCCTAGCTATTTGGACGCTTGGGATTTTTCGTGTTTGTTCTCCGAACTTTTCGGTCGCTTTGATTCCGTCTGAAGAGACGACGCTTATTGTTGTTTTTTGCGTTACGATTTCGCGAGTTAGTAGCTTCATTCGTAACGACCGCTAAACCGCTTTCATTTTGTTTCTTTTGTGTTTACAAAAGCGCATCATTTGTTGTTAAACCCGCATTTTTTGTATGCTCAATCAATGAACTTTACGTCGCTATTTTTTGTGTAACGTGTTGCCCAGAAGAAGCTCTAAAAAACTGTTCACGGGGCTAGCCTCTGAAGAAAGAAGAACCAAGAAATCACCCTTTGCAAAGCTTCGACGTAAAAGGTCAGTGACTAACTTTTATTTGGTGAATTAATTTACGTGTGTATTGATTGTTCCGCTAAAGGTCCTTCGTCAATTATATACTTGCATTGAACCAGCATTGAACTAAAATCGCAACATCTAATTCATACATTTTTTAGAAGATTATTCTATATGTAATGTGCATCGAAGACATTACAATTCCTTTTAATTCTATAATTTGGCCCACAAAATCAATATTAGGGATTTCTTCGTATTTTTCCTGTAAACAAACAAATTAGGTCTTATAGTATGAGGAATAAAGGGGGGAATAGGTCATTTTTTTAAATATTTTTGTTAATATATTTTAAAATATTCATTTTAAAAATATGAGAAAAAAATTTATATGTGTATTCGTCATAATGAGCCCTTTGATTTGATATATTACATGATGCGCTAGAAATAATTTTAATTAAAATTAAAATTTTGTTTTCCATTTAAGGCGTATTTTGCCTCCTAAAATTAATGTTCTTGTACAAAACCGATGCGATTTGGTCGGAACCACGACCTGCACCTAGTGATGAAACGATTTATTTATCAAAACTTGCCGTTCTAGTGTCATGTTGATGAATATTGTCTATTGGAATTAATTGGCAATTCAAATATTCCGGTAATAACTTATTTATAATCTTAAAAATAACTGTCATTGTTTTTACATATAGAAACTGTTGCACATTTAACCACTTCAGGGTACTTAACATAAGTTGAATGTTAGTACTTATTGCATCCTAATATAACCCTCATTGCCTTATTTTGAATAATTTGTAATCTGTCAAAGCTTGAATTAGAGCATCCTGTATATATATAAGAGAGGAACAATAATGAAAATGTGGTAAAATAAGAGTATTGTAAACTGTAATCTAGCCCGTAGCCAGCGGGGGGGTCTGGGGGTTCAACCCCCTCCCCCGAATTTTTGTAATTTTTGGTTTCGAGATTCAATTTTAACCAATTAATCATGTTTTTCATAAGAATAAATTTTATATTTATACGAATTTATATATCCTGGAAATACATGAACAAAAATATACATTTTGCAGTCCTAATTAGCCTATCACTAATCAAAAAAAAAATTGTCCAACCCCCCCCCCGAAAACCCACCCCGAAAAAAATCCTGGCTACGGCCTGGACTGTAATTTTTGTTGACACAGACAGATAGGATGATATTCGGCATAAAAAACCTATTTTTTACATATATAATTTACATGGTTATTAAACTTGAGCTCAGTATCTAAAATAAATCCTAAATATTTTATCTCATTTACATTTTCTATATCTTTACTATTTATTTTAATCGTTGAGTTTAAATTCTTAAACTGTTTACATACCGTTGAATTTCCTGTAAATATATATTTTGATTTTGTTTCATTTAATTTCAATTGATTCCTTTTAAACCATTCAGAAAGCAATTCCAGTTCCCCATTGACGGTATCAACTACATCCCGTAAGTCTCCACCACAGTAGTATATCAATGTATCATCAGGAAAAAAATGGACTTTACACTTATTTAATATATTCCCCAAGTCATTAATATATAGTATGAACAGTAGTGGCCCAAGCACACTGCCTTGCGGCACTCCAAAGGTATTAAGTTCTGCATTTGACAATACATTATTAACTCTTGTAGTCTGATATCTGTACGTTAGATAGTTTTCCAGCCATGTGTACACTGTTCCACAAAATCCATACCTTCTTAACTTTACTAGTAAAATATTTCGATCAATCGTTTCGAAAGCTCTTTTAAGATCAATAAATACTGCACAGATACCAACTCCATGTCTGTCAAGTACTTTTTTCATATCTGACGTAACAAGTTGAAGAGCTGTTTCACAAGAATGTGAATTTCTGAAGCCAGATTGACAACTATTCAGTATCTTATTGACATTTATAAACTCAATAATTTGCTTATAGACAACTACCTCCAACAACTTTTCACAAAATGGAAACATATTTATTGGTCGCAACTTCTCAGCTTTATTCGTGTGTAATACTTTTGGAACAGGGATAATTGTTGACATCTTAAAACTAAGAGGGACAACACCTTTTTCTAAACTCAAGTTTATTAAATATAGTAATGGATATCCTAGAACATGAAATAAATTTTTGATAATACTCATGTTGATATTATCAGTACTATTCCTTTTCTTTTGTTTATTAACAATCTCATGCAGTTGTTGGATATTAATGATATGAAATTTGTCCATAGTGATATTATTTACAGGTACCGTTTGCATCGTAAACTTTGACTCATTATCTAATATCTGACAAGGAATAGCTCCAATCTTTTTCAATTAATAAATTTGTCATTTCATCAAAGTTTATTTTTCCACGAACTTGTTTACTTTCTATTTTTAATTCATTAAAGTTTGGATATTAATCTGTACAATTGAATGATCAGTAATGATATAATCTTTTTCCACATATGCTGTGATTGTATAATCGTTAGTAATGACCAGATCAATTATCGATTTTGAATTACCGGATACCCTAGTGTAGTCATTTATGAATTGTTTCATCCCATTGTTTTCAATATATACTTGAAGTCTCTGCCTGTCGGTCCCATTCTGATCAAAATTGATATTGAAGTCACCAGTAACGATTACACTACTGGCATGATGTGATTCACAGAAGGTATCACACCAATTGAAGAAGGGTTCATAAAATTCAGATACCGTTGGGAGATCTATATATATATATCTGTATGTCGACTACTTGAATCACATCGAGCCATATCATAACCCTTTATTTCTAATTCCGAATCAGCTATATCGTCAGTAATACAAGTCTTAGTTAAGCACACTATTAAGGGGTCAAATTTATTTACATATACTATAACTTCATCCCTATGTTTATAATAACTTTCAGCATTAATATTATGGGTTTCTCCTTATTTTTCCAGTAAAGTTCAGGTGAGGTCCTACAACCCTATTTTTTCAAAATTTTGCGGCTTATAGTTTCGGAGATAAGGTAAGGGGAATGGGTAAAAAAATATATATTTTTGTTAATGTTGTAAAATAATTTATTTTAAAAATATGAAAAAAATATGTTTGTTTTCGCCATAATGAGCCGTTTCATTTGATATATTACCTGATGGGTTAGAAAGAATAGTAGAGGTTTCTCCTTATTTTTCTGGTAAAATTCAGGTGACGCCTTATATGTCTAATTTTTTTTTTTAAATTTTCTTCATATAGTTTCGGAGATAAGAGGGGAGCGGTCGATTTTTTTAGTTTTTACCTCCAGAAATACCCCTAAAATCAAATTTTCCGCATTTACTATACAGTGATTTCAACCTTTTCTGTGCAGTAGTTTAGGTGAAAATTGCTGTGTTGTAGGAGAGGGAGAAATCCGGAGTGATATTATAAGGGTATCCGTATATTGTGTATACGGAACCCTGAAAAAGAAATTTTAGTACTGTTCTCATTTCTCCACCCGCTAATCGTTCGCTCTCACCCATACAGCTTCTACCTAAAAATGGCTTCCAATATCTCTATTTTTCATAGAGATATTCGATTTTCATTAAATACAAAGTTATATGACCGAAAATGCATCGTTTTAGTTCTTGACATTACAAATTTGTACGGTGCAGATTTGAATTGAAAAAACCTGAAACATACTTCAACAATTCTTAAAGTGCCCTTAACTTACATTTTAGTGTATTATCGAATAATAGGAATGTAAAATGTGAGAAGAAATTGAAATAAATTGAATAGTAATGGTGAGAGGACGAAATTTTTTGAATAACATACGTATTTCCTACATTTTGTTGAACCATCCATCACAAGTTCATAGTGAATAGTGAAAAAAGGTACTAATGGTTCTTCGAAAAAGAAACGTGTACTGAAAATCTGTAAATGCTATCTTGCTCAGCTTTAATGAATAATAGCTTGAAAGTATATTTATCTTCTTATATCTGTGTAAATAATCGCAAAAAATCATAATATCGAAATGGTTTAAAGGTATATCAGTTATGAAACTTCTCCTAATTTAACGAACATTGCAACTCCTACAATTTTCAGCCTATTTTTATCTTGAATTTTGTAAAGTATATATGTGCAATATATGTTGAAAGGTGAAGCTATTATTTATGAGGAACTAGGTTGCCATCTAGAAAAACTGTCGTTAGGATAGATTCCTTTTTTACTTACTGTGGCTTCAAAATCTTCAAGACATCCAATCAATATATGTAAGCCCCCAGCATTTATTACAAAACTGGCGCAGTTAGGATTTTCTTTACAAATAGCTCGTATCACAAACAGAACGGATCTTTTTTGGTATTTCTGTAACAAAATGAATTATACATATTATTATTCGAATAATAAACGAATTGACTAAACACTTACATTACCATTCTCAATAGTGCCTAAAAGAATAGGCAAAATCTGTTGACTCAAAATTACATCCGCTAAACTCGAATCGTTGTGCACAAGTCGTCCCAAAGTAATTGCCGCACATTGTTGGATTTGTTGGCACGGGTCCGTTAATAAGGGTTTTAATAGTTCTGAGGCAAAAAAAACATTGTAATCAAAAATATTTATAAACGTTAGGGTAATGGGTTAGTGCCAAGGCCGTAGCCAGCGGGGGGGTCTGGGAATATTGGGTTTCAAGATTCAATTTTAACCAAATAATCTTTTTCATCAGAATACATTTTATATTTATAAATTTTTATATATCCTGTATATATATATGAATACAAATACAGATTTTGCAGTACCAATCAGTCCACCACCAATCAAAAAAATTATCCAACCCCCCCCCCCCCCGAAAATATTGTCCAACCCACCCCGAAAAATTATCTGGCTACGGCCTTGGTTAGGGTACTTATAAAAGTTAGATTATGTTTATTATTAGAATTTTACTCTAGAGAAAGATTGGTAGTAACTAAGTGACGCCATAGCTAGGCAACATGTAAGTGACGATACCGCCGAATATATAATGCGTGTTCCTACCCGACGTAAAACCGATAAGCAACCGGTAATGGTATTGTGCCTAACAATATTGTAAACGGTAACTCGTCACCGCGCACGAAGATTATCGGTTGAGTATCTGTAATGCGGTCTGTTGGAATAATATGACAAATCTGACAAACGGGCGGAGGCATTTTCTTCACCCAAACATTAAATCGTGTATCATCTTTATATATATATATATATATATATATATATATATATATATATATCTTCATATATATAAATCTTCTGTACGTGTGTTAGTCATTGAACTCCTCCTAAACGGCTGGACCGATTTTGATGAAATTTTTTGTGTGTATTCCAGGGGGTTTGAAGATGGTTTAGATTCACAATACGGTCAACTAGATATTGTTTTTTTGGTTATATTATTTATTTAAAAATTGTTGTTGATGTTAGCACAACTTACATAGGATCCGGCAGACTGCGCTGTAGTCGCTGTGTCAAATATTCAAGAGTGTCCTTTAGTTTCAGTTACGTCTGATAGATGGCGTTCAGATTATATTGTTACAGCTAATTTTTAAAAGTTTTATTGAAATTCTTCATGCATTGTTGGATTATGACCAGACAACACTTGAAAAAGACGTTAACAATAACAACCGTTTTGTCCTAGAAATTTCGTTAGGTAAGTATTTTAGGCGCTTCTTTATATATGATATACCCACGGTGTAAGATGAAATACACCGTGGATATACCTATTATAGGGCATCCACTACGTCTTCTTTCAATAGAATACCTTGTAGGAACACATCTTTTTACTCTATCCATTCATTCGAAATAAATTTTGGAGGGCAATCCCACCTTAAATACGTCTGTGTCCATGAATGAATTTTTCTCCAATTATTTGTTCCTTATTATTAAATCTTTATTCATGAAATTCTATTATTTTTATTTAAATTAATTATTTAACACAAAATTATGCCTATAATATTTTAGAATACATTCGACTTTATTTTAGTTTTCAATAACGAGTAACCATAGGCGTACACAGGTCAACTTTTCGGGATTCAGCTCATGTTAAAAATAAATGATTTAATTTAGTAATTATAGTTTATTATTAGTCTCTTGTACAATAGTTATAAATGTGTAAGGATTAGAATTACTTCTCCTCATTATGACCACTTAGTAATAGTTATATGCAGATCTAGTGAATAACGTTTTGCTTCATTTAGGGGTGAGGGGGGGGGTGAACCTCCCTCCAATCTCCCCGGGTACGCATATGTGGTTTACTAACTAATTAAAAAATACGAGATTAATGTTTATTATTTGAAAACTATAACTACAGGGACGCGTGATATTTGACTATTTATTTATTATAATATTATATTATATTATAATATTTACATATATGATATTGAGCTTGTTTGTAAATATATATATTTTTCCCCTGGTAGTGTCGAAATTGTCTTTGGGCTGCATAGGGATTCTTTAACTCGATACGGTAGAAACTGAACAGCAGCTATATTGTATAGGTCGTTATATTATAGTTACGATAATGCTAATTTTTTTTCTACCTGAACGAGTTATGTTTAAGGCCCAAAAAAAAATTCTTCCGAGGAAATTAATACTAAAACGCTTCAGTCAAATTTCATCTAAACGTAACTGGATTAATCAGGAGGGAGCTGCACTTAGGGGCAGTAACGGCATGAACCTAATATCCAAGCCACGGTTGACGGCGAGTCGAGTTGAATTTACATGCGGCGGAATAGATCAACGGAGTGGAATAACCAATGTGCTACTAATACAATCTGAAGTTTCGAGTAGTGCACTAGTTGTAGCATAAGCAGAAAGAATTTCCGCAAAGATTTTCACAAAGCTATAATCCGGTCAATTTGCACATTCGAAATTACAAAAATTCATAAGAAGCTGTAACTTGGTAAAACATGGGCGGATCCAGACACGTGCTACCGGGGGGGCAATTTCATGCTTCAGGAGCGGGGGGGGCGATCCCGTACTAAATTTACCTAAATATAATATTAAACTCAGATTTCTTGGACTATTTTTATTAAAACAAGTCGTTCTGAGGTTCAGATCCATAGAAGGGACCTTCTTCTAGGCGCTTGGCGCTTGGAGTTAAGATTACCTCGTTTTAATATTAAATTTACTAACTTTGAGGCTCTCGGAGGGAGTGCTCGCTCCATCGCCTCCCCTTCCCCCCCTTGGATCTGCACATGTGGTAAAATTGTTCTAAATACAATTATAAAAGAAATTTTGTTCCGGTCTGTTGAAAAAAATTGGCTCGAGGTAAAAGGTGAAAAAAAATTATGTTTCGCGATTTTCAGCAAAACGGTGAGTTTTATCGCAAAATTACCTCAGACATAACTTGTAGATCATAAAATTGTCTACAAAATGTATTAATAATTTTTTCCTAAGAGCCCCCGTTTTAGAGATATAACGCTTTAAAAAGTTAAATAATTCGTAATCGGCATAATTTCGTAACTTTCCACGCCACCTATGAGGTAGTTTACTTAGCGCGTTTTTTAACTTCGTTTTCCCAGTAGGCCTATTCCACCGGTCAGTTGTAATTTTGTCTGTTTCTAAACTATTGCAAAATAATATTTAATAATAAGGGTAGGTAAAAACAATTTTCGAATATTTCTGGTTCCTCTTCTCCTTCTTCACTTTGGGTGCAAGTAAATTACCCCAATAGAGATTCCTCGTTGGTGTCATAGGAGTTCTCTACAGTTGGTGACTCAACATTAGAGTAAGACCGGCCTGGACAATGCGTACACGCCTGCGAACAAAACAGTCAAAGTTTTTTGCAACCACATTTAGCATTACATCTCTTTTTGCAGTTGCAAAATATTGAGTTCAGAAGTTTCTCTGGTGCGGTCTGAGGTAATTTTGCGATGAAACTCACCATTTTGCTGAAAATCGCGAAAAATTATTTTTTTTAACCATTGACTTCAAGCTAATTTTTTTCCACGGGCCGGAACTATGAGGATTTGTGAGATTTTTTAAATAATTTTATTTTAAGCAATTTTACCAAAATACAGCTTCTTATGAATTATTGTAATATTCCTCCTGATTTTAGGCCTAAATTGACCGGATACCTGATGTCTGTTCTTTTGGTATAATTGAGAATATTCCTCTTAGAGCCTCTTGATGACAGTATCGCTACCAGCATCACCGTAGGTGGCGTAGATCTACATTTTAAAGGAAGATAATAAAGTTAACACAGACTAACTGCCGTAGAGCTTATATATCTCTGGAAGTAGCATGCTCTACTACCGAAATTTGCTTTAGCTCGATGATCACTGCACAACAATGTAAAACAAGAAAGTCTCTAACAAATTAGAGCTACAGCTAATAAAGAAAGGTTCACAGAGTATTGTAATATAATGCAGACCAATTGAAAAATAAAAAATCAACACCGATTTGGGCAACAAAGATTAAAGATGAAGCTAAACCTTGATGTAGAAAAATAGGAAGTCACATATAGTATTGAATTCATGTCTTTAAATTGCATTCAGTAATATGCAATTTACTAAAATTCAAAATGTGTGAAAGATCTCACTAGAGATAGTAATCACAATATATAAATCTCACCTAGAACTCCAGCGTTTTGCAGGATTTCGGTATTTTGTGATCTTAAAGCAAATTCTGCAACTGCTTGAGTAAAAGTTAACCTAGCTCTTTGATACTGGTCGAATATCTGTAAAACACCTCGGCTCACCATTATAATTTCTTGACGAGAACATCAAATTGACAATTTGCATGAAATTATAGATATACAATTTAAAAGTTTAAGCTTAAGAGATGCGGTTCGTTTGCCTCTTAGTATTAGAACGAGACTACATTTTTAAATGATTATAGGCTTGTTCAACGTAGCCAGTTGCCAACGATCCCAACGGTTTGAGAAATTCTACTCCAATCTTAGAGCATTTACTTTCTAGAGATAGCCTGCAGTGCACAAATGTCGTGGTAAGACTAATAAGGAGAGAGAGGGCAAGAGGCTATTTCACTCAGTTGGGAGCTGCTTCAACCCACTATGAAATAGCCTCTTACTGTCTCTATTGCCCTCTCTTTCTAGCGTTGCCACGATTTTATGTTTGACAGGCTATATCTATCGAGTTTTCGCCCAGTTAACTACCGAGCTCGCTGATTGGCGTAGAATTTCTCAAACCATTGGCAACTGGTTACTATGAGCAAACCTTAATATTCCACTATTATTATGGGTTTGTTTTGTGCATCGTGACATTTTGTCCAAATTGACATCTGATCACAGATCATACAAAGAGAACATCTGATGTCTCGTGAATTTAAGGTTATCTTATTAAGTAAATTCAAACTTTTACTATTTTCAAAAAATGGCTAAATATATAGCCCAAATAATATTAGCAGGGTCACAGGTAATAGGTAGGGCGTTTGCTAGAGCCATTAAACAAGAAATCGAAGCTTCCCAACAAGCGGCACAAAGGTTAGGGAATGCAAGAGCAGAAGGCAAAACTCGGAAAGAACGTGTTGCAAATCAAAAATTAGGAATATCTTTAGATGAAGCTAAGCAAATTTTGAATATTCAAGATTTGACAAAAGAAGAAATTGAAGAAAAATATCAACAACTATTCAAGGCAAATGAAAAAACATCATTGTACTTACAATCAAAAATTGTAAGAGCAAAGGAACGTTTAGATCATGAATTAGGGTCAAGTTCTGAGCAAAGTAATAGTGATCAAAAGCCAAGTGAGTCAGCAACTAAAACTTAGCAAAAATTGTGTTGAGGTGACTAAAGACTAAATAGTGAATATTTAATTATACTGTTGTAAATATTAATAAAAAGTAAAAACATTAAAAGTTTTATGCTTTATTTACAACTAAGTTTCTAAGATAACAGTTACTGCTTAACAGTTGAATTTTTTTCTTGAACAACTTGAGACTTATGAGTTCCATCACAGAATGGTCGGTTTTTTGTATGCTTACAATTGCACAACCAATATTCTTTGGATTCCTCTACTGCAAATTTTACTGGTCTGAAAAAAAGATAAATTAAGCAATTTCGGAAATACAGTAAGTAGTTACACAGAAGAATTATGCAAATGCTCAATCATTTTGAATGTTTATTTTAATTTTTTTCACAATCCTCTAGGACAATTTTTTCTGTTTTGCTTTTCCCTACTTCAAAAGCTGGGTTATGCACCAGAATGTATATATACATAGATTCCAGTTTCAGCAACTATGTGAAAAGGTTAAATTATTAGGAAAATAAATATAACCTCTATTTGTTACTTTAAATTTATCTGAATTACAGCATATTTATTTTGATTTTTCTCTGAAATTAATTTTAAATTTTCAGTACTTTGGAGGGTCTATTACTAGAGCACATTAATTACTCTTTTTCTTTATAAACAAAAACATTTTTTGATGTTCAATTCTAATGCATTTGAATTGAAATTAGGAATTGTTTGTACCTACTGGACTACTAGTAGGTGAGAATTTTTTTGTATTTAATGAAAATGGGTTATTAAAATTCTTCACAATGATAATTGGGACACCTTAATTTTTTTCTTCACAAAGACAATCATATGACAATGTACAATTCATAATTGGAATTTCAAATTTACATGGTCATATAATTGCCCCATAAATCTATAAAATGCAATTAATAGCTTACAGAGCTAGAATGTTAATTTAATATTACCTTAAATTAATTTTCAAATATATGTTATTATGTGTACCATCACAGAAAGGTTGTTTGTGACTCCTGCCACATAAGCACCAGAAATATGCTTTCCCTACAATGAAGATGAACATTTGATTTATAACAATTATTTAATTAATTGTTAATATTTGGTGAATATATATTTGCAACAACCAGACAAAAATTTTACCTGCTTCCAAAGGTATTTTAAATGGTTTCTTGTCATATACTATCCCATCTTCAGGTTGCTTATGTGCAGTTATAACATTTTCTAATATATTTTTTGGTATGTTAGCATTAGGCTTAGAATATAATCTCTAAAAATGGGTAGAATTATTTCAAAAATATATAATACCAAAACATACCTACTTTACTATGAAAACAAATAATTTCTGATTTTCTAAAGAAACAATTTGAAACTTTTAACATCATATTTAATATATGGGTAGTTGTAAAAGTTCAATGTGTTATAAAAATTCTTCAGATAAGTACAAAAGTAAATAATAAAAAAGTAATTGAAGGTTAACAAATTCACACACAGGATTCACTTTGTATGATCTGTGTAACGAATTATCACAAAATGTGGTGAATGTTTTATGACGAATTATTTCCATCATGGAACACCACGAAAAACATTGATCACAGATCATACTGCCATAGATGAATAGACCTTTACATTTTGTTACGCGCAGGTGCGTTCTTAGAGCATATACTTCCTAGAGATAGCCGGCAGTGCATAAATATCGTGCCAATGCTAGAAAGAGAGAGCAATAGAGATGATCAGAGGTTATTTCACTCGATTGGGAACTGCATCCAATGAACTCATTGGCTGCATCTAGCAATCGACTGAAATAGCCTCTTGCTCTATCTATTGCTCTCTATTTCTATCCTTGGCCCGACATTTGTGCATTGCAGGCTACCTCCAGAAGGTATGCTCTAAGGTCTGCGACAAGATTGTTTATTTGCATTTGAGACTCAAACCCCAACTATCCATGTAGCGTCGCTTCATACACACGCTTTCGTCATTTTCCCCTTGCTGTACGCTTGCTTGCATATGAAATAAACGGAACTGTGCCCACGAGGCGGCAAAGTCGCATTTGCGTAGTGGTGTGCAATCATCATGCAGCTTGAACTGCAACATGTCATTACTTCAAGCGTATTGCAAGACTAGCAAAGACTACTCAAACCTCCATATGCAAGACGAAAACATTACGTGTGTTTATTTATATTGGCTACTTCAGCAGCGAATTTTGTCCAAATAAAGCCGTAATACAAAGTTTTCTACAGATTCAGCTGATTCAGCTTCAAAAACTTTTAATTTGTATTTGATAATACTCAAGTATGTCTGACTATTAAAGGTAACAAATAGAATGCAATTTAATACATTTTACTTTGATATATTTTTTATCATCTATATTTCTATATCTTTTATAACACTATTAACAAATGTGATTGGTTATATTTTATTCAATTACGTAAAAGGGCTGAATGGTTAAGTACCGAAACATATCTGGGATAAGATATTCTCGCGTAACAGTATGGTGTTTTTATATTAATAACAATAGGGACTAAATTCATGTATTTTATTCATTATGTAAATAATAAAATTATTCCCTTAAACTCATTTGCAGCAACAAACAAACTACAATAAATGTTATTTTCGGTATTTGGATGAAGCCAGTATGTGTATCTCGTCGTGTTCTATATGCTAGAATCATCATTTGCCATTTTCTCTAAAATGACATCTGTTCGCTTTGTAAAATTTGACAGAAATGAAACATATTTGTAGCTCGCATGCATCTTGTATGACGCTCCGTGGACAAAATGTGAGAAGCAAAAGACGACTATCGTCATATGCAGCATGCATGCAACCTACAAATGACGCTACGTGAACAGTGCCTAAAAATCAAGACCAACTTTTTTATCGCCAGTGGCCGCAACTAAATAAGCGCATATGTGCAGATTCTCATAAAAAGTAATTTGCTTTACTTATGATTCAGCAATATTCTCACAAACTTTGTTGTAGAAACCTCATCTAGTGGAACCATACTTTACTTTTGGCTATCCCTGCGCTTGTAGTAGCGTCAAAAAACGCAGAATTTATTAAAGAATTGGCTAGAGTACAATTTTTTTTTTGTTTTTTTTTGCTATATTTGAGAAGTCAGTAACAAATGCTTTAGCCACATCGGCCGCTTCAGACATTTATCATAATATTTATAGTAATTCTAGTATCAATGTTTATGTCTTTGTGCCATTTTTTTTTATTTACAATATTTCATGTTCTCTTTAGTTATTACTACACATTTCTTAGTTTCAATAGTTAGTTTACATTAAGTCTGTAAACTTTAAACTTTTTGTATCTTGCTTTAATAATACTCTTTAACCATTTTGCTAACAATTTTAACATTCGTTGTTACCCAGCTATTAACAATTGTCTCAGAAACTAATGTAATGTTTTTATTTTCACACTCTGGTTCAGTTCTTGGATTTATTTAAAAACACAGTCTAACTCACTCCAATTTATTTCGACTACTTTTACACAAATTTATATTCACAGAAACTACTATTTACATTTTATCTTAACTGTACAATACGACCGGCGAAAACTGAATGCTTCCTATCGCCAGCTGTTCATATTTATATATTTGTCTTGGAATTGTACGTCCAGGAACCATCGGGAAACTCTTTCATGTTCTGGAAGCTTTAAGGGAATTCCCAGTAACGGCAGCGGTCCACCTGTTGAGAGACAAACATTTCGGATTCCCAGAATTTATCGGAATAATGTCCCTTCCATGAATTGGTTGATGGCCGATTGCACCAGCTGTCGGATGAATTCTTGTAACATTGCCCCCTCCTTAAGACCATTTCGTCCCGGAATGTCCTAGAATCCTTCCTAGCGTGACGATATTTGCAGGACTCTCTATTTCGACAACGGGAAGTTTGGTGGAAGTAACAGTTAACGGTCTTCGAACCTGGACTGCGAATATTGAGACAGCATACCAGGATGTAGATGCCACTGAATCGGAAGATTGTTTCCATCATACTTCTCACCACCCTCCAATTCAGTCCATTCATGCCGCAGGCTATCTTTATGTTGGCTTGTCTTGCGAGAATGTTTTCGTTACCAAATAAAAAATGTCTCTGGTACCAACTGGTTATTTATCTTCGAGATGAAGGTCCTTCCCTACCGCTGGATCTTGCTCCTGTAGCTTCTGGAACTAGCCGTACTTTTTGGCAAACACCTTGGCTATTCCTCTGGACATCCGGAGATCTCGAGCCACACAATGAACCAGAGCATATTCTATGGGCACCTCAAACAGGTCTCGGGGTTCTTCTGTGGTCACGACGTGCTGTACTTTCTGCCCATTAGAGTACAGTGCCATAAACTGTTCCAAGGTCATCTCATCATCGGGTGGTTGGATGCTGCGGACTTGGCCTTGGTTAACTTCGCGTCCTGAGTTCCGGCATAAGGGGACAACCTGTTGAAATGTACCACCTTTGGTTTTCCCCGAGGTAGCTTCTTTATTCTGTAGACAACATCGTTGATTTTCTTCACAATTTGGTACGGCCCCTCCCAAGATCTCTGTAGCTTGGGCGAATATCCACGACGACGTTGCGGGTTATACAATCAAACAAGATCATCAACTTGGAATTCTCCGCCCTCGGCTTTGATGTCGTAGGCTTCCTTCATTCGGGCACTGGTATTCTCGATGTTTAACCGGACTCGTTCATGGATGTCGTTCATCTTTTGACGTAGCTGGCTGACATAGTCTTCATCTGCGATCTCTTCTCCTGAGGGACATCCAAACTTCAAATCGCATGGTAGTCTTGATTCTCGTCCCATGATAATACTGGCCGGGGTCTGACCCGTGGACTGGTGCACAGACGAACGATATGCAATTAGAAACAAGTGCAGATACTGGCCCCAGTCTCTTTGGTGGTAAGAGACTACTTTTGACAATTGGCGGTTAATGGTCCTATTCATCCGTTCTACCATCCCATCTGATTGAGGGTGTAATGCTGTCGTCCGTGTTTTATTGATCTTCAGAAGTTTGCAGACATCTTGGAAAAGACTCGAAAATTCTACCTTGGTCTGAGTGCAACTCCAAGGGAACACCAAAACGACTTATCCATTCATTGTTCACAAACCGTACATTTCCGGCATCACTCCTTAATGTCTACTTGGCAGTTTACCCAATAGAAGCGTTCTCGCAACTTCCCCAAGGTTTTGGTCACTCCCAGATGTCCTCCGGTTGTACCGTCATGTAGTTCTCGCAAAACTACGGTCTTCTATTTTTAGGGACTACAATCTGCTTTCTGTCCTTGTCTTCCTCTGGGGTTTCAAGAACGCGCTTTAGAAGTCTATTCTCCAGGATGAGAGAGTTCCACTGAGCCCAATACGACTTTATGGTTGGTGAGTATCGGGAAATCTTTACCATGTAGGTTTGCGGTTTTCTTCCTTCCACCGGATAACGTCTTTCAAATCCGGATCTAATTTCTGGTCTTTTTGGATCTCCGCAGATTGCCAATGGTCATCGATGGCGGTAGTTCTGCAGAGAACAGCCCCTTTTTCTTCTGCTCGCTGACAATGTTTGCAATCATGGATAGGGCATCAGCATTCTTATGGCTTGTTCCAGCTCGATGTTCAGTCTGGAAGTCGAATTCTTGCAACCGCTCAATCCACCTGGCCACTTGTCCTTCGGGGTTTTTAAACTGCAGGAGCCACTTCAGTGCTGCATGATCAGTCCTTAGGAAGGATCTTTTACCATAGAGGTACTTGTAGAAATGTTCTACCCCCTTTTCCACAGCCATGAGTTCCCTGCGAGTAACGCAGTAATTCCGTTCAGGCTTGCTCAAGGTCTTGCTGAAATAGCCGATGACTTTCTCCTGACCGTGTTGTATCTGCGAAAGCACCGCACCAATTCCGACATTGCTTGCGTCGGTATCCAAAACGAAGTTCCCATCTGGCAAAGGATAACTTAAGATGGGGGCACTCGTCAATGCTCTTTTCAGTGTCTCGAATAATCGCTGGCACTCCTCGTCCCACTAGTATTGTACCTTCCCCTCTGTGAGTCTAGTAAGTGGCTTGGCGATGTTGGCAAATCTGGTTATGTACCGACGATAGTACGTGCATAACCCAGGAAACTTCTTAACTGATGGATATCTTTAGGTATCGGCCATTCCTGGACATCTTTAATTTTCTGTTTATCAACAGCTACTGCTTCTGCGGAGACTACATGTCCAAGATATTGCACCTCTTCTTGGAACAGCTGACACTTCTTCGGGCTTAACTTTAGTCCGGAACTTAGAAGTCGCCGAAACACCTCCTCCAGGTTCTTCACGTGGTCTTCAAATGATCTTCCAACCACGATAATGTCGTCAAGATACACCAGGCACGTTTTCCATGAAAGCCCTTTTAACACTGTTTCCATCAATCTTTCAAACGTCGCTGGAGCATTACACAACCCAAACGGCATCACCGTGAATTGGTAAAGTCCTGAGCTGATGGTAAAAGCAAACTTTTCTCGGTCTTCTTTAGCAAGTTCCACCTGCCAATAACCGCTCTTCAAGTCCAGGGTGGAAAACATCTTCGATCCAGCCAACGTATCTAGAGTATCGTCTATTTTTGGAAGGGGATAGCTGTCTTTCTTTGTAGCGTGGTTTAATTGCCTATAGTCCACGCAAAATCGGGTCGAACCATCTTTCTTTTTAACCAAGACAACTGGAGAAGCCCTATGGCTATTGGATGGTTCAATAATACCTTTTTCCTCCATCTCGCTGACTATCCTGTCGGCTTCTTCTCTTTTAGTTAGGGGTAGTCTTCTCGCCGACTGTCGAATAGGTTGAGCGTCCCCAGTCTTAATTTTATGTTTTACCAGATCTGTTCATCCTCTTTTGCCATTCCCTACATCGAAGATATCCTGATAGTTTCTAACGATGTCCCTCAACTTTGCTTTCTGGTTTGGTTTCAAATTCGTAGATGAATCGGTGATGAGTCTTTCCAGTTCCTCAGATAGTTTACCTGGTGATATTTCGTCATGCTGTGTGTTTCTGACTACAGAGGAAACTGTTAAACAATGGCCCAAAGATGTTCCTTTCTTTAGCACAACCAAGTAATGATTCAGGTTCATTACTCTTAATGGCACAATCTCCTTGACCCGAAACAGATTCTTCCCCAGTGCGACTCCTCTGCCAACATTTCCGTCGTTATGTTCGGGATCAAATATCATTACTGTTTCAGCTTTAGCTTTCCCGTCTAAGCAAGCATCTATAATGATTTCAGCTCTTTCCGGAACATTGACATCCTCTGCTAAGATGGCTTGCAGCATTATGTAATCTTTTCCATGAAACACCACTTCTTCGTCATTCACTCGCAGAATTCCATCTTTGAAGTTTAATTGGAACCCCTTGGAGCTCATGACATCCATTCCAATAATCACTTGGTCTTCGTTGTCCGCCACTAATGCCCGATGTTGGAATGCTGTATTTCCCAAGACCATTTCAACCTCTATTTCACCATGGACTTTCGCTGCTTCTCCTGTCGCTGTTCGCAGTTGCCATTTTGTTGGATTTATCATCGTTTCTAAAACTATATTGGGCCTTATAACTGTTTTTGTCGCACCTGTATCCAGCAGCATTGTACATTGCTTCTTATTAATAAAGCCATCTACATAGACACTGTTAACGTGGTTGCATAGCGAAGCGACATGCCTAGATAGTTGGGGCTTGTTGGCTACAGGTCAACGATGGCCCCTTCACATCGACCCTCTTTAGTTTTCCGACGATGAAGTCGGGCCTCCTTGCAACGACTCCTAATGTGTCCTATCTTACCACTCTTCCAACATATCAGTTGTCTTTTCTCGGTAAAGACTTTCTCTATTATCTTTCTTAAAGAGGCTTCATCGTTTCCGCCATCTTCGGATTCTCCATCAATGATTCGGACTCTGGCTCGAATTCTAAAGCTCGAGCCAGTGCATCTACTAATTGAGTCGGTCGAGCTAGGATCAATTCTTGTCTGGCTTTGTGGTCCCGAAGTCCATCCAAAAATGCTTGCACTGCTAACCTTTCTATTGCATTTTCCGGTGTGGCTGGATAGGCAAGGCGAACCAGACGGGCAATGTTAGCTTCAAACTCTTATAGCGATTCATTTGATCTCTGGTGGCGATTTTTCAATTGGGATCCAAATGTGTCTGACCATACCTCAGTTCTAAATGTTTGACCAGTCGTTTGTAGTCTTCTTGCTCCGAGATATTCAATGTTTGTAAGATATCTGTAGCATCCCCTCTTAAGGCTAGGGTTAATGCGATTGCCTTCTCCTCTGCCGACCATCCGTTTACCTTAGCTGCAGCCTCGAATTGGCGACGGTAATTAGTCCATAATGATTTTCCATCAAATTGGGGAGGTTTCATTGTGTGTCTTGTCCCGTCGAGGCCAATTTTGAATCCACTACCTCTGTACTGTTTCTGCTTTCGATTTTTGATTGTGTTTCTCCTCTTTACATTGTGACTATCTATTCTTTTATTTTGCTGATCTCACCCTCCATTATATGCTTTAGCTCCTCTATCCGCGTTTCATTTTTGCCTGTCGTCTGTATCAGCTCTTCGACCATTGTCTGCTTTAGCTCTTTTATCCGTGTTTCATTTTTGACTGACTCTTTGACCATTGTTTGTTTTAGCTCTTCCATCCGAGCCTCATTCTCGAATATTTTCTCAGCATTTCTGAGTTTTTCCGTACAATGCTTTTCAAATTTTCTTCTAGAGATTTAGAATTTTCCTTCTAGTATTTTAGAATTTTCTAGTAACTTGTCTTACAAGGTTTTAGAATTTTGTATTAGTTTGTCTTCTAGGTCTTTAGAATTTTCTAGTAATTTGTCCTCTAGCGTCTTAGCATTTTCCACTAATTCATTTTCTAACGACTGTTTCACGTTTTTAGAATTTTCTAGCAATTTGCAGAAACTTCAAACAAATAAGTATCGGGATTATTACCTTCGTCTATTGCACTAATTTCTAAATCCTTTCCTCAAGTTCTTTTTTTAAGTCCGTCACTTTCAATTGGTCCAAACTCGTTTTTAAACATCATCAGTCTATTTATTTTCCACTTTTAAAGTTCCACAAATACACCTACACCTGTCACCACTGTAATGTTTTTATTTTCACACTCGGGTTCAGTTCAGTTCTTGGATTTATTTAAAAACACAGTCTAACTCACTCTAATTTATTTCCACTACTTTAACACAATTTATATTCACAAGAAACTATTTACATTTTATCTTAACTAATACGACCGGCGAAAACTGAATGCCTCCTATCGCCAGCTGTTCATATTTATATATTTATCTTGGAATTGTCTGGTACGTCCAAGAACCATCGGGAAACTCTTTCATGTTTTGGAAGCTTTAAGGCAATTCCCAGTAACGGCAGCGGTCCGCCTGTTGAGAGACAAACATTTCGGATTCCCAGAATTTATCGGAATAATGTCCCTTCCACGAATTGGTGGATAGCCGATTGCACCAGCTGTCGGATGAATTCTCGTAACACTAATATAGCTTAAGGGGAGTTGTAATCAATTTCAAATTATAGACAGTTTCAAAATATAGAAGTATAATATCTTGCCCTTTATATATGGTCCAATAGTCCAAATAGGGACACAAATCATAAACTGAGGGAGATCATTGGACAAGAAAATATTGTTAGATTGTTAGATATATTAAGTTTGTCTGAGGTTAGTCGGACTCGTCTTGAGCACTGGAGACATTCGTCGCATTAAATTGTGTATTCTGGAATAGATCCGGGGTAGAATATATATTATATATTGGCCAACGCGGCTAAGGCTCACGATGGGTTGGGAAGCCACAGAACAAGGAGATTTCACCTTAGTTATAGATATACTTTAGAATCGGATTATTTCTAACAAGTAGGTACAAAAAATAAAAAGATTTTCATCACCGCATTTGATTAGATCTATATAATACTTAAAGGGGTTACAAGTCCTAACAACTGATGTGAATAGTAATGTTTCTCGTCGTAGACTATCCAAAAATTGAAATTCATATGTGATATTTGTTGTAAAATAAAACATAAATAAAATTTTTAAATTCACTTTATTCAAAAGAATATTTTGTTTCTTAAATCTGACAACACTGTAATTTCGTTACATTGAACCATAGATAAGAGATTTATATATGTATTCATTAAACTTTAGACAGAATCATGATTATCAGTTATGAGTACATCTTGGATATAAGTAATTTTGATACCTTAAAACTCTTTGAATACTGGTACTATAGCGGTAAGAGATTTATTCTGATTTATATACAGGGTGTTTCAAAACAAATGTGAAAATCTTTAAGAATGGTTTATTGTATAAACAGTTAAACAGCACTGAGAACAACAAATTCGTTAAGCTAATCGTAAAGTATTCTAGTTAAACTATTTGAAAAATGTCAAAAAAGCCTTAAAAACTGAAAGCGGCCAACTAGTCAATATTTCTAAAACAAATTACCTCGTCCCGACAAGAATAATAGGAGCGGTCCATATCAGATGTTTTTATAGTGTTAAAACTTGCAGGCTACCTCCAGAATTTGCATGCTCTAAGAACTTAAGACGTCGAAAAGAGAAATCACAATCACATTGGCAACATTGGAATCAACAATGTGTTTTATTTTATGCGCAAGCGTTAATTGCATGAAGGACGTGATTCAACGCATGAATGTGTATTTGTGAATTTTATTCAGTTATCAAAATGGCGGAGATCTGAATAAGTGAAACATATTGAAAACGAGAATTATCAAAATGGCTTTTGGCGAAAATATCCAAAGTGTTGAATCTAGTGAAAAAGTTAATTATTGTGGTGTTGATTCTTGGAAATTTCAAACAAAAACGGGTGGTACAAACAGAAATACAGGTACAATAATTTTTCATTCTCACAGTGAGGAGTATAGACATTGTGCAAAGGGACAAAATCATTTTAAACATTTGGAAAGTGGACATTTGAACTGTATCTGTTGTGCTTGAAATAAGTAATTGAAATCATGCAAAACATGTGGAACACATTTAATAACAATCTGCTCGTGATGGGGCAAAACAAGAATTTGTTCCCGCCTAATTCCCCACAGAAGAGGCATTACAGCTATGAAGGCCCAAATGTAACAGCGATAACTACAGGGAAGTCGTTCAACAATCCCAATTTTGTGAATAAAAATTACCCAAAAGTTCATAGTTACCAAATTGATTCTTCTATCTCAATTCCATCTTGTCAAACTGACAACCAGAATAGTTCAAAATTTATTTTTGGTAATACTCTTTGTAGAAATTCTAGTCCAAGCATTGTAGAAACTATTAAAGAAAAGAAATTTGATGTAATACAACCATTGAGTAAAACAGAAGTTCTGGAAGAAATAGTTAAGACAGATTGTGAAGTCCAAGGTGTTCAGGAGGCAACCCAGAGGGGGATGTGCAATAAAAGAACTCGAAGAAATAAATATAAAGATAGAAAAGGGCATACACATCATAAAAATTCTGAGAAAAGTATAAAAAACAATATTACTGAAATGATGGAAGTCGATGTAGAACCTAAAAGTTATTCAAATCATTCATTTGATGTAAGTATGAGTCCTAAGAAGTCATATCCTCTAACACTTGGTGACTTCCTACATAAATCCTTGGAACAGGAAGATCTTGAAATTAATGTCGACACAGATGATGATGATGATGTGGATCCTCATTGGTGGAATATTACTTCATCATCACCCTGTAATATTACAAATAGATTCAGGAGAGAAAGAACAATTTCTGCAGCTGATTCTGAGGATAGTTTTATAGTTTTTGAAAGTGGCACTGATGATGAACTTGAGTTTTCTGATAACTCCCAGGAAGAGGATGAATCTGATGAGGACAATTGTGGAGATACAGATGAAGATGAGGAGGACTCTTCACCACCAGTTGTGCCTAGGAAAAAGGTAAATCCAAAATTATTTACAATTTGTTATTTAAATATTATCTATGGTGAATGGCACTCCTATTTGTTAAGCAATTAGCCTATGGTCTCCCTTTATCACCACTCAGTTTCGACATGTGTCATATGAAAATTGCCAAATGAAGTTTAGCAGTATGAAAACTTCATTTATGTCAGTTTTCATATGATACACATCCTCATTTGAGGGACAAATTGTCTCAGGAATTGGGGCTCAGCTTTAATAAAACATTCCCAACAAATTGCATTACAATTGTGCCAGTTGTTTCCAAGTAATTGTCAAAAATGTGTGTAAAATATTCTTTAACACCTGAAAACTGAGGCAGTTAGGAATAATTTTTCACAAAGACTATTCTGAAACAGTAAAAGACTGATTTTAGATGATTTGATTTTCATTATTTTGTTAAATACATTTTTTTTATATTTAAAACAATTACATTATTTTAATATTTCATTTGAATATTATGTCATATCAACAAAAACTTATTATTAATTATTGACAAAAACATGTATCATACACAAAGTTTTGTAATTTAAAATCAAATAAATCATTGGGTATGTATGCACTGGCGATCCAGGCTGCATCCTGAACCCTTATGTAACAGATTTTAGTCTCCATTGTCAAACCATCCATTAATAAAACTCAAAAAAAAATTGTTCTATCAAAAAAAATGTCTTCAAAACATATTAAAATGTACATGATTGAACCCTTAGAGCATGAACCTTTTGAAGGTAGCCTGCAAAGCACAAATGTCATGACAAGGATAAAAGAGAGGGTATTAGAGAGGTCAAGGGGCTATTTCACTTGATCAGTAGGTGAAGCCAATGAGCTCATTGAATGCAGTTCCCAATTAAGTGAAATAGCCTCTTACTCGCTCTATTGACTTCATTTTTAGCCTTGTCACAATATTAATGCACTGAAAGCTATATCTAGGATGTAGACGCTCTATGGATCAAACCACTAGTTCTTCACATCTTCAACTTAGAGCATATACTCTGGAAACAGGTGGCAATGCACAAATATCATGACAAGTGTTGAGAGAGAGCAATAAAACATTTAAAAAATATATAACTGACTTCCAAGTATAACTAAAAAGCTGAAAATAATTATAATGAAATACAAGTCTAAACAATAAATAACACATTCAATGTTGTTAGGTATCTACAGACAAAGTATAAAATTTAAAGATGTTCAGTCTGTACAAATTAACTACCTACCGATCTAGTATATTGCTTACTTATCTACAACTTCATTGAACTTGATTGTTGCTCGGCACCAACTTCAAAAATATACTAGATAGGTAGGTAATTAATTGATACAGAATGAGTACCTTTTAATGCTTAAATTTTTAATTTTGTGTGTAAGAACCTAACAACATTGATGTGTTATTTACTGAAAAAAATTTGCCCAAATTGATAACCCACTCCGTTTTGGAAGTCGGTTAAGAAATAGAGCATCATGTTATCTCTTTTGGTGGGTGGAAGCAGTCAATGAACTACATACTGAACCTATTTCATTTTAAGCAGCTCCTAATCGAGTGAAATAGCCTCTTTCTTTCTCTATTGCCCTCTCTTTTTAGTCTTGTCACAATATTTGTACATTGCAGGCTACCTCCAGAAGTATAAGCTTTAAAATTCAGAACAAGTATTTTCATACAGCTGGATTTTCGGTCTCATACAGGCTCAAAATTCCAAATTCTGTTCTGCAAATGATTGATTGATCAATATGTGTGCCCACCTTTCATTTTTTATACTCATGGAGTAGAACAAAACAGGTTTAGTTTCCCCTATATAGGAATATTAAGAACCGTTAATTTAACATCCATAAAGTCCAGAGGCCATTGAAAATGTGACATTACAAGTTCAGATAAAAAGCATTAAATAAAAGATTTTAACATCAAATCAAAAGAAATAGAGATTGAGGAGTGAAAAACAACATGAAGATAGAACATATCAGTAGTGGGGTCAAATACAAAAAGTCTGTTTGGGATATGCCTCTCCAGTCATCTTCGAGTCATTTTTTACCTATTATTATCATGCATAACACATTTGACGTAATTTACTAAATTTGCCATTAAAAATCCTTTTAATTGTAATTGTTCATTTGTGTTAAGTTATGCAATTGAAAATGGGGTCTGATTCAGGGGCGGATCGACAATTGTCCTGGGGGGGGATGAAAATTGAGATAATAAGACACGTTTCCAAGGGTTATTACTTGGAGCTATTCTCTTTCAGTTTAACAAATTATTGCTTTCCTGTCTAGTATTTATGATCATGTTACTTAACTCTTTCAGATTATTAATCTATTGTGTAGTGTGTACTATTAATAGTTTTTCCATTTTTTCAAAGCCTAAGGGGGGCGCCCCCTGGATTGATCCGCCACTGGTCTGATTAGATCTTGAAACGTTTGAAATATTTGAAATATAAGAGATTTTCAAATATATTAGGTGTTATTCCCAAGTAACTTAGAAAAAATAAAAATCGTTAGTTATTATCAAAACGTATAACGCAAAGAGCAATCATTTAATAACTTTGCCCCTAAGGATTTTATAGCATTAAAACTCGCTTCAGGCTCGCCATGCATTGACTCTGAATAAACATTTGAGCTTCAGGTAGCAAAGGAGCAGTTTAAGCATTTTTTTTCCTCTATCGCATTGACAATCTTCAAAATTAATAATTATTTTTGGTGATAACTTGAATTATAAAGCCAGAAATTTTGAATGAAATGTATTCTGGAAGGCCTTAACAAAAACAGAACTAGGTCGTTACATCTATAGTCAGTGGCGTGGTAGGGAGATTTTTTAAAGTATATTAGAAAGTGATCGACGGTAACCTACGGGATTGGTATGATCACATACTCATTTTCCTGCTCGCATGTAGATCCGTTGCACATGACAACGCTTGGTTAACACCAGCGCATATTTTGTTTGGAAAGGAAGTAAGATTCCCGTGTGACCCGGATTTTGGGACCCCAAATAAACTCGCTATGGAAATTAAAGAATATGCAGATCAATTCAAGGGAAAGATCACTGGTCACCCAGGATAAAAAAGTAAATTCGATCGGATTTCAGTAGGGTGATAAAATCTGCTTGTACAATTACTCTCAGCGGATGGACTCTACGAAATTATCAAGAAATTAATGGTGTAGACCACATCCAACGCCCAAGGATGTATCTAATCGGGACGATCAGAACTAACGGGGGGGGGGACAGTGTCTGGAGTAGTTACTATTGCTCCCGAGGGAATTAATTGACGTTGACAGATAATTGTAATTGCCATTTCGAGAAAATTCTTAATTTTGTAGAAAGACAAAACATATTAACAAGTTATAGCTTGTCAGTTTTTAGTTGACTTCAGTTCGGCCAGTTTAGTTTGACATTAAACGTCAGATTGTAATTGAATTTATAAGTTGAGTTGTATTGTGTATTACGATGTTGTTATCGTTGTATAATAAACGTTGCCATTAATTAGAATAAGAGTTTGAATACAAACACGAAGATATACGTAACAACATATATAAATAATTTTGTCAACTGCGAGTAGGACTCGCATACTAAGGTTTCCGTACAACATTCAAGATTCTAATATTCCAGTTTCAGACAAGCAGGGAATGAGTGCATTTTCTTATATTTACCCTATATATTTTAAAGGATGCGTTTTAAATTTATAAAAATATTCATTTTCATTCTGCTTCATTATTCCCTTGATTTTTATAAAAATACATATGTATTTAATTTTCTAATTTGGTCCCCAAAAATTAACATTAGAGTTTTATTTTACTAATAAACTTTCAGGCAAGCCTTTTATAATCTACTCTCTGAATTTTGAGGCTCTGTAGGTTGGAAGATAAAGGGAAAATAGATCAAGTTTTAAACAATAAATTATTAAATCTGTTAGTCAAGTGACTTTAAAAATACAAATAAAATAAATAGTTTTCAAAATTTTAGGTCTTGTAGGTTCTAAATTGGGAATTAAGTTTTTTAATATCTATTAAACAAATGATTTAAAAATATGATATATTTGTAATGCGCATAATGAGCCGTTTATTTCATATATTACATGATGCGTTTGAAAATTGAATTTTTATTTTTCATTTAATTCTATAATTTGTCCCTAAAATTACTATCGGGGTTTTTTACTAATTTGTCTTATAAATTACAAGTGAGCCTTAGTACCCTTAATTATTTTCAAAATTTTGGGTAGTATGGTTTCGGAAATAAAGCGGGAAATGAGATTTCTTCGTATTTTTTCTATAAACAAAACAATGTAGGTCTTATAGTTTGGGGAATAATGGGGGAAATCGGTAATTTTTTTAAATGTATTTTAAAATATTCGTTTTAAAAATATGAAAAAATATATTTGTATTCTTCATAATGAGCCCTTTGATTTGATATATGATGCGTTAAAAATAATTTTAATTTTACGTTCTCCATTTATTGCTGTAATTTGTCCCCTAATATTAATATTAGGGGTTTCTCCTTATTTTTCCAGTAAAGTTCAGATGGGGTCTATATCCCTATTTTTTTTTCAAAATTTTCCGAATTATAGTTTTGGAGATAAGGTAGGGGGAATGGGTAAAATTTTTTATATTTTTGTAAATATTTTAAAACTAATTTATTTTAAAAATATGAAAAAAAATATATTTGTTTTCGTATCAATGAGCCCTTTTATTTAATATATTACATGATGTGTTAGAAACAATTTTAATTGTATATTTTTTATTTAATTCTGTAATTTGCCCCCCAAAATTAATATTAGAGATTTATCCGTATTTTTTCAGTAAAATTTAGGTGAGGCTCTACATCTATAATTTTTTTTTCAAAATTTTACGGCTTATAGTTTCGGAGATAAGGTAGGGGAATGGGTAAAAAAATATATATTTTTGTTAATATCATTAAAATAATTTATTTAAAAAACATGAAAAGAATAAATTTGTTTTCGCCATAATGAGCCCTTTCATTTACATGATGTGTTAGAAACAATTTTAATTTTATATTTTCCATTTATTTTTATAACTTGCCCCCCCAAAATTTCTGTCCTTATTTTTTTTTCAAAATTTTACTTATAGTTTCGGAGATAAGGGGGGGACGGTCAATTTTTTTAGTTTTTATATTGTATATACGGAACCCTAAAAAAGATATTATTTATGGAATTTAGTTCAAATTGTAATCGAATCAATTGAAAAATGTGACACATGAAGATTTACTTATTTAACTTAGTACAAAAGTGGTACTTAAATTTGTTTTTGAAAAAGTAGAATGTTTCATTTTAGATGATTATTTATCTAAATGACACTTTTTGTGAATGTTGCAACTAATTTATTGGATTGCATCACCTTTTAATAACAATGAAGTGCTTCGATAGGAAAACCGATAATTTGAATAGGTAGCTATTCGAATTCAAAACAATCGAATTTTTATCTAAATACCTTCTATCGACAAAGTTGTTATCAATTTGGAACAGAACTATTAAAACCTATTCTATACTTGACAATCATTATTTTATCTGCATATTGAAGTTTCCATGTATTTGCTATTCAAATCGTAATCATGTTTTGTAGTTTTGTATATTTGTTTGTTGCTAAGTTATTTTCCGCAACACGCTTCGAGTAAATGACGCCATGACGCGGATTGGGTGTGTATAATATAGAAACAGTTCTGGATTGAAAGTTGTGAACGCACGTGACCTTCCTCAGGTACTCGGTTGAATGATCGTATTGTTGTTTGAGATTAAATGGTATCATAACTTTTAAATTACCTTCAAGTGTTTTATTTTAATGGGACGGCGAGGCAACTTTTAGATTTACATCAAAATCTTGGATTTTTCAATATACAAAATAACTTTATATTTCTGTTACTCAAATATACCTAATGATTTGATCTTTACCGTTTATTTTCGTTATCATAATTGTATGAACGTGAAGGGGAGAGTGGGTAAAAGTAAATCTTTTTTTGTCTTAAGTTCTGTAATTAAATCATAATATGAATATATAATCTTCAAAATAAAAGGCATTAACTGGCGAGATTTACCCAAACGCAGAAGTTACTTTTTAAAAAATGGGAAATGATCTACTGTGACCCAGGAATGGGTCACTTTGGATCACAACATGGGTGACAGTGAATCAACTGGGGCACAGTGGATCAATAGAAATGTAAAATATGTAAAACATAAAACTTCCATGTCATGACTCATTTATTTATACTATTAGACAATCACAATAGTCTATACTCTCTACGTTTTAATAAAGTTCACCATAAAATTACTTAAATATAGGTATCTATTAAGCTCAATCGACAAACATTAAAGTTGAGTTTAACGTACCTACATATACAGCCTTAAGCTTTCAGTTGACATATAACGTTTTAAATAGAAACATAATCAACAAAACAATGATTAAGAACAAAAATAGTAACTTTAAAATAGTTCAAGTAAAGTTAAAGTAAAATAAAAATAATTATTTAAGAGTTTAGTTTGAGATCAAAAATTAAATTAACAAATTAATGTTAGGAAACTTAATATTAAAGTGGTACATTCCTTGTTTTCTTTTTGTGTTGCCAGTAAACTTAGGCTATGGTAAAATCATCTTAGTATCGTGCAACGGAACCCTGGCAATATCAGGCACATTTGGCATATGAAAATTGTTGGAATCTACTGTTTCGTAGTCATCTTCTTCATCGTCTTTCACTGTTGTTGCTTCAGAATAAACACTTACCTTTTTAATGTTCATCTTCACTAGAACTCCTTTGTAAAATTTTTCTATTCTTTGTTTTCACCTTTATGTGTTTGAGTTTCTTTTCTTCTTCCATTTCATTCTCTTTTTTATTAGGTGATTCTCTTTCCCCTTGCGTTACTAACATCAAGCGGACCCGTTTTAGGTAGCCTTCGAAATTAAAATGCTCTTCAGTATTTTTGAAGGAACTACCAGCTACAGCTGCTGATAGAGTATGTGTTATTGTTGCTCACAAAAAGCAATTCATAATCATAAAAGAAAGAAAAAATAGTAGAGCAAGAGCGATTTGATATAAGTTTTAGGACTTTACTCAGTTGTTTTTCAGTGTGAAGTCCGATAGTAGTTTTCCTTGCACGATTGCGATACAATTCTACCTAGGAAAAAAACAAATGAATTTTAATTTCTGGGGTTACACTGGATCATCAGTTCACTGTGACCCAAAATGAAATGATTCACTATGACCCATTGGCACTCATAGTAAAACATATCAAACCAAAAAAAAATTTACTTATCATGAAGACAAAACAAGGTAGTTTCTAACGAATTTAAGAAATAAAAATGACAAAAAATATATATAAACATTTGCATTTCTCATTCACTTTCGGATACAACAAATTTTAAAACCATTTGAAAAAATAGTTTCAGTAATTACTGACAGACTAGATAACTGCACATCTTCTCTCTTTGATATCTGGTTGACGATTAGTACAGTGCAGAATGATATGGGATGGGAAAGCGGTAGCCACGCGTTTGTTTATGTGTATTAGAGTAATACAAAGTGAATTATACTCAATAATCCACTGTACCCCGTGACTCACTGTGACCCACTCTCCCCTACGTATGTCGCCATCGTTCGGAAAATATTACCGTTCGATTTTTTTCTATAATTGTCTTCAAAAGATGTCCCATAATAAGAATCAAGAAGTGACCCACATGTAACTTAGACACACTTTGTTTAAACAATTTTTTTTAAATGAAATTTAAAAGTCGACCGGAAAAAATATTCAATTTATTTGGCTGAACCTTTAGACACCTCTTAAAAACATCCTGATGAGTAGTTTGGAATTGAATAATTTATAAGTATTGTGTTTTAATTGTTAATTATTATTGCTGGCCTAAAATGTTATTTCTTCACATATCTTTACATCTACCCAAAAAGAAATGATTCCTTACTAACATCTTTATAAGAGTTATTAAATAATTGATTTCGCAGTTTTCTCTTATTTAATATTCTACAAACTGAAAAATTATATATAGCTGGTAAAAATCGCTTATTCATATTAAAACTATGTCTTGTTTCGACTGACATTTTATTAATCAGAATTTGTAATTCAGTAAGTTCTAACACGAGCCCTCTACATTTTAGACAACCTTGAAATTATTTAACGAGATCTTTTGGCCTAATAGTCTAGGAGAAACAAGTTGTACGATTAAACCCAGAATAAATGACCGTGTTTTTAAATATACCACAATTACCTGACAACATCCTAAATTACAGTTCATGAAACTATGTAATTTTTATCAAAACTTGAGCAATTATTGGTTTTCTTGGCATTTAAATGAATTTTTAGAACCTGTTATCTTACCTCGAAGTAACATAAGTTATTTCGTAATAATGTTGAATTGCTTAATTTTTTATAAACACTACAAGTATTTGTTTATGAGCATCATTATAAAATAGTTACAATTATTTGGTTGAAAATTTTCTTGAACTCCTTTTAATAAATTTGAAGATGATTAATTTTAATTGAAGTTAGGTCAATTAATGCAATTCGTCGGAATCTTTTTGTATGTATGCTCATCGATCACTCTAAAAATGCTTAAGCAATATCGATAATATTGTTCCTGGTCGGGAACCTTCATCAGTTGCGCTTCCCCAATAGAATGTGCCTCGAAGATTTATCCTCAATTTTGATACACAACGGTAAATTTCTGGACGCGGTCTTTACATCTCGCCTCTACAATTTCGATAAGTTGTATTGTTTCAAGGAACATTCCGGCGGGCCACCATACTATTTTCTATACCTTGAGAATTATAGTTTTCCAGAAAATCGGAAAAACAGTTATTAAGAGATCACCGTTCAATGAATCTCCATAGATTTTTCTAAAACAGTACAATCAATTTGAATATTTTATATTGTCATTTATTAAAATATATACAGAGATAATTCCATACATTTTTCAATTACATAAAATGTACTGTTTTCAGAAAATCGGGAATATCAAAGAAATCTCACAGGTACAGGAATCTATAACTTTAAATTGGTGTTTGTAGTTGTTTTGTAAAGGTTAAAGTGGATTTATATTATCTATATTAAATAAACATTTTCAGATAAATATAACGACTATTATTTTACCCAACTTCTGATAACTAACAGTTCGTAAGCTAGTTGCCCTCTGTCATTTTCGATAGAATCTCCCGTTGTTTTTGTTAATCCGTTATTAATTTTTCATCGAACGATCTTTTGGAAAACGTAAATCATAATATCTATTAAATTCATCATTTCTATTCATTTCGTAGTTACATTATAAATTCTTATTTACCTTCTAATTGACGACTATTTCAGTTCGATAGAGGTCACACGTAATGTCGTAGAATTTTAATTGATATTAATCAGTATTATTCAATAACACCGACTAAACTGAGATTGTGACGTATTATAAAAGAAATGGTTGTACTTTTCAACAAATGATAGTGACTAGAAAAACTCGCCAATGCTTAATAATCTATGGTTTATCCCACATAGCAAAATATATTACATGGTGATATAGAAAGAACTAATATTACTTAATATTGCAGAACAATTACATTATGATATATAAATGCGTAATATTTCTTCAATATTGCGGTAATATTTAATATCGCAGGTCGCAGGAATATCGTTGCAATACTATTGCAATATTATTGGCAGTGATAAAATACTTGCGAGTTTGTGATATTCTCATGATATTGCTGCAATAAATAATGCTATGTGGGGTTATATAAATATCTACTTATTTGTTAAAATGTAATCTGATTGAACTTACAAATGTAAAAATATAAATGGAGGAGTCCGTTAGCATCCCCGATTAACGAAGCCATTGAAGTGAACATGGGCCTCATCACTGGATATGTTTTAGGTTACGGGATCAGCATTATGTTTGCTCAAAGATCCAATTGGTGAACTCGCACCGATGTTGTGCCAATTGTTCAATTCTTATGCACGATGACGAATGAACGTCTCTGGACTTTTGTCCACACTTTCGCAAACTGCCGTGGTGTTTTTTGTAAACATAACATAAAATCAACAGCTCGTATCGTGTATTTTATATCACTATCTGAAGCAGTAATTCGAATTTTTCGATTATTGTGTTTACAATAGATGATTTAGAAAAATGCCGTCAAATATTGCACGCACTTTACGAATAATGGCAATCAGCCTTACACCATTTTGATAATAATGTTTAACAATGAGGACGCGTTGTTCTAATGAATTTACTTATGTTTACTAACTCCCATCTGTAAACTTTCGATCTGTCACGTTACAATCAAGTGCCATTATGACTGTCAAACATGACCGGCACTTCAAATCTTGCGCTCTTATTGAAACACCCTTTATTTTTGAAAATTATGTTATGTTTATGTGCGTAAACGTTGCGCTTTTGTTTTCTGGCTCTCAAACGAGATGCATGCTATCGTTATCGTCTTCTAAAAGCTTTATTGAGTATTACAACATTCGGATAGTTTGCCCGAAGATGCTGTGAATAATTGACGATGTGTATTTTCTGTTTCTTTTGGACGTTGAGCACCAGTTGTGACTCTTAGTCCTTCTCTGCCATGTGTGCATACGACAGATCTAGTTGTTACGACAAACACATAATGAAGCGGTGAGAAGAGCGGTGAGGAAAACTGTGAAAATAAACCAATAACCCTTCGAATAAAACATAGTGGAGAGGCCTGGACTAGGCGAGCAGTGCTGTTATAAGAGAGGATAGCGGCGCGTTCAAACAATTTTGTTTTCTCCGCTTTCCTCGTAGATAGAATTTATGACAAAATATGGACGCATAGATTGGTAGTGTGTCTATTAGAAATCTAGTTTCGGACCAAAAAGATGCTCATCATTAAAGTTGGTCCACTTTTTTAATAACTTATGTTGACTTTTATCCTAAATATAATCAAATGTTGTCATAGACATGCAAAAATATGAATGAAACAGTTGGGGATGTTGGCGTAGTTGTTCATATAAATGATAGATATCACCGTGTACTTATATTTATTTCATGTACATTACATTTTCTGTTATTTTTATTTTTAAATAAATACCAAATTTTCAGGAAGAATTTTCTACTCTTAATAGATACATATCTCACTTTTAAACTCTCCACTATGTGTTTGCAGCTCTTTTATCGCCGCGACTCTCGATCACCGCTTTCCTGACCGCTCTTCTCACCGCTTTCCTATCAGCTCTTCTCACCGCACTGCTCGCCCTTCACTATGTGCTTAGCCTTATGCACCGATTCCACCCACGACTTACAAATTGTTGCGCCACATTAATTCGTATGGCTATCTCTTGAAACAGACCTTCAAGTTTCTGACGAACTAATTCTTCAACTGCTTCTTTCTAATTGTCGTACAACAGTTGTAACACAGTCAGTAAAAATACTTTAAGTGAGTAAATAATCTCTAGTTCAGACCACATTTCTACCTCTTTCCTTCAAAGAAATAATATAAGCACAAGAAAAAAGCGGCAAGAAATATTCACTATACTACTCTAATGTTCATGACATACATTCCAATTGTTGCGCAGTCTATATAAATATAAATATGTCCCGATATAGCATACATTGATTTAAAAGTTATGGGTTTACGTTCTCTATTGTACTAATCTCAAGTATTTTACATTTATGTGGGGAATTTGCCGTTTTCGATGAGAAACAATTTGTCAACAAGTTCTGGCGACAATACGTACTTGTGCTTATACGTATGTAAATGACATCACTTGAAAAATTCCAATCATCACTTGTTTATAAATAACCGTTAAAACGCATGAAGTATCTGTATTTATGAGCGAAGCAGTTTATGGTTTGATGTGTCATTAGGGGCTCATGTACTTTTATATATCACCAGTAATAACGGGGGTTGCATCGTATTTGACATCAGTATTTGTAGCACACTTAGACAACGTTTATTTGCGGTACAAACACCACACGAAACGTGAGTCGTATTCGCTTTTATTTTTTTTTCGAAACAAAAAATTATTTCGCAAATTTTCAAGTCCAACTTGATTTTTACATAGCAACCGTTATATGTACAGGGTGTCCTACGGACGGTGGTACCTTACACGTTTACGGAAAGCGGGATGTTTCTAAAAATTTGGTTACCTAAGTAATTGCTCAGATCTTTCCATGTAAGCTGTTTTCAACGATGCGATGTTGCAGCTTATACTTTTTCGTGCGACAGTTGGCTACGAACAATTTGGGGAAAGCTGAGTAATAGAGATATTTTACAAAACTCACCGTATTTACAACATTCTGCAAGCTACACACTTAAAAAATATTTATAAAAAGTAATGAATGGTATCAATTTGTTGTTCACACATTTGATAAAAACTTGTGAGAATTGCCACCAGTAGTCACATAATTCCAAACCCACGTTTTTCATGATATTACGTAATAACAAAATTGTTGGTGAGGCGGGCCTTCATTATTTTGACTGGTCCTTAGGTTTTTTTTCTGTAATAGACAAATATGAAAAAGTTGCAATGGTCAAAGTGTTCAATTTCAAAAAATTGGCGGGATAATTGGTTATCTATAACAGAAAGTATTTCTGATACAAATATGTTTATTGTATATTGTGTATACTGTTTTGTTATGGAGATGTTTCAACTCCTCTGGAGTAATCTGGAGTTATTGTCAAATCATTGCATGTTTTAGTTTGCGTTATTTCTTGCGTATTCGGTGAGAAGCACAATTTTGGGTTAGTCAAATAAAATCCCAAGAAATTTACAATACAGGTATTTGTTGCACACACTGGATTATCATATTGTAAAGATTTTTTTTCTCAGAACATTTGTGAGGAGGCAACGAATCGGGGCAATTTTTTTGAAACTTGTCCGTAAAATTACCCCTACTATACGCTTTGACCGTTGTAACCTTTTAGAACTTATCTCTTACAGAAATAATGTGAGGAGAGAAAATTCTAATGAGTAGTTTTCTGAAAGATAGTTGTGGCGTCTCTGGTTTGTAATTGCCTGATTTTTTTTAATAACCCGACCAATTGCTGGACAGTCTAGATATTTCAAATATTCCAATCATTTCAGGGTCTAAATCAGACCCAGTTTTCAAATTCTGAATTACTTACTTTGTCATTGCGATTCTCTTAATTTTTAATTTTCTTGTTCAGTTATGTTGTTTTATTACCATTTAAAACGTGGTCTGATTGAGATCCTAAACGTTTGGACTACGTATTTGAAATATACAGATTTTCCAACGGTTTGTGGTGTTATTCCCAAAAAACTGAGTAGACAAAATAATATTTTACTTCGAGTTTCCTAATAGTATAAAATATTGGTTGTCATTTTATTTCTACTTTTTACTAGTTTTCGGATTTAACTACCTCAAAATCATTTCGAAAGTTATAAACTTCTAAAAATACATGAACGACGTATCTAAGTAAACTCCATACTTGCTTACATACTGGAATGTTTTTATTTCCACACTCGGGTTCAGTTCAGTTCTTGGATTTATTTAAAATCACAATCCAACTCACTCGAATTTATTTCCAGTACTTTAACACAATTTATATTCACAGAGCTATTTACAATTTATCTCTACTTAACTATACGGCAGTCGAATACTGAATGAATCCCATCGCCAGCTGTCTGTATTTATAAATTTCTCTCGGAATTCTCTAGTAGGTCAACGAGCCGTCGGGAAATGTGTTCTCGAAGATTCGATAAAATTCGACGAATTCCCATTAAGGCTAGCCTTCGGCCTCAGGTCGATAGAGAACCATTTCGAGTTCCACGAAATATCAGATGAAGGCCGATTGCACCAGCTTTCGGATGAATTCTCGTTACGATACTTATTAAAAAGCAGTGATTATAAACGTCACATGGGAAAACTAAATCTAATTAACTTTTTTGGAAGTGAATCAATTGTAATTTTTTGTATTAGATAGCATTATTTATATTGCTTAAGAAATGTTATATGGAAACCGTTACTTTAATAACTAATTTTAATGATGAAATAAAACTTTTTTTTTTTTTTTTTTCTATAACTCAACTCAGTAACCAAGCAAAACCCAACAATATAATTTCGACGCCATATAATTAAAAATTTGTAACTAATACCTTCGGTTTATATTATCTAGAGTCGAAACTGTATAATCAAGTTTTTATGTATTTACTGACGTGATAAAAAACAAATGAAATAATTTTATTCCAATCGTGAAATATTGTTTTATTTACAGGTCAGGTTTGCGGATGATAGCGAATTATGTCAAGTCCATCCGATGATAATGTGGTCCTACGCTTACCAGAAAGCAAGAATTGGTCCTTGGCAAAAA